>OZ026616.1:85911367-86026367 GCA_964020975.1 Hermodice carunculata | reverse complement strand
TTTTCACCTTGATCATTTGATCTGGTGTAGGTCTTATTATTCATATGATAAAATTTAGTTCTTGTTTCCTTCTTTTCCTTTTTTATTTTTGTTTTTCATTCT
The DNA here is from genome assembly GCA_964020975.1 of Hermodice carunculata. Classification (NCBI taxonomy): domain Eukaryota; kingdom Metazoa; phylum Annelida; class Polychaeta; order Eunicida; family Amphinomidae; genus Hermodice; species Hermodice carunculata. Next base: position 86,026,265 of record OZ026616.1, on the reverse strand, counting down.
TTTGCTTTTGTTTGTATTTTGCCATTGATTTGAATCCGTTGAACATTTGATCCTCATACAGACAAATCCATTTCAATTTAACATATCAAAATTCATGAAGCAAATTTTTTTTTAATTTAAACTAATGAAACAAGTGATAAGATCCTTACGTCATTTTTGTACTCAGAATCCAATATGGTTGGGAAATAAAGAACTTCAAACAAGATTTTTTTTTTCTTTTATTAATTTAATTTATTTACATTCTAATTTTTTTGGTGTGTGGTATGGTTTCCACCTCCCCTTGGGGGCACACTGGGCAGGTATTACAACAAGAAATGGGATTGTGGTGCCTGGCTAAGAGAATCATGAATCATAAATCATAAAGGGTTTGTTTTTAATTGCTGCAAAGGAAATTTATACACACTCAGATGAATACTTAGCTTATTTTGCATTTTCAATGGAATGCTGGTTTGTTATGATAATGAAAAAAAAAATCTCTTTTTAAATGATATAACAAATTATGTGGGAAAATATAAAAATAAAATATGGGAAATTATTAAATATGTATATAAAATGGTGTCTGTCGCGTGAGCGAAAGGGTCTATTTTTGCTCATTGTACTTTATATAACGGGTACATGGATGAATACACAACTTAATTGGAATGCGCAAATGGCTTATGTATCAACAGAAGTAAAGATTATGTTAAAACGCTGTAGTAGCATGCCAAAAATCGCCAATATCTTCCACTTCTGCCACTTCTGCTTATGCCACTTCTGCTTCTGCACTTTTGCCGATTACCCCGTACCCCGGCAATGGCAGTGGCAGACGACACATGTTCTTCATGGAAATCCCACTTGCAGGTGGTGGACGTATTGTAGAGCCAGAGTGCGACCTAAATGAAAAACTACAAGCATGGGAGTTTTTTACTGATTTGAAATTCGTGACTTTTTGTGTGGAACAGACTGAAAACATTAAAGACAATGTCTGTGATCTTGTGACGCAGAAGAACCAAGCCCTGAGCCAGGGTTACGGTAACGGAAATATATTCATTATTTTGTATCAAATTGATGGGACATGAATAAGCCAAACGCAACAACACCGAAACAAGTAAAACAGCGGAACAAAAAAGGCAAATTAACAACTACACAATCCATTTCTGCTGGTCATTTGAATATCTAGGCACCAAACCGCAGTGCATATGTCTTTGGCTCTAGGCAAATTTTCTGATGCTTGGAAAAATGCCTGTGTTTTAGCTATATACAAGAAGGGACCCAGAGTTGACTCTGGTAACTATCGACCCATATCAATCCTTCTTGTAGCCTCCACACTCTTAGAATGAATCGTTCACAAACCACTCTATGACTACTCCTCTGAACACAAATTACTAGCACCTCAACAGTCTGGCTTCATACTTTAAGATTCCACGCAGACTTCCCTGCACAATTTTACTGAATTTGCATTCAGGGAGATTGGGCAGGGAAACTGCACTTGGACTTGTCTCTTTGGACCTGCGTAAAGCTTTTGACACTGTCGATCATTATATCCTTCTCGACAAACTGTCATATTATGGACTTAAAGATAATTCTATGGCTTGGCCCTATAGTTACCTTGATAACAAACAACAAGTCGCCTGCATTAATGGTAACTTATCTGAAGCTAGAACGATCACAACCGGCGTTCCCCAGGGGGTCAATTCTGAGTCCCCTGTTGTTCATCATTCATGTAAATGATATCGGAGCTTGTTCTGAATATGCCTCGATCAATTTATAGGCCAATGATCATTTATTTTACTTCTCCGACTCTAATATTATGGTTGTTTCACAAGCTCTCAGCCATGACCTGACCAATGTCTCTTCATGGCTTAAAGCCAAGAAACTCAGCCTTCATACTGGCAAAACTAATAGTTTGGTTATTAATAGAAAACGTCGTGCTCACACCACGGTCCTTATATAAAGTCTTGAAAGTTCTTGCACATAGCTTGGTATCACTTTAGTTTCTAAATTGACTTCCATAGATCAATTTGATGAAATTCTCAAAAAACTCAACAAGGCACTTGGCATATTTTCTAGAGCGGCGAAGGTCATGCCTCAAAGTGCTGGTACCACCCTGTATAACACTTTGATATTACCATACGTTGATTATTGTAGTGCTGTCTCGAGTGCCAGTCTACGGAAAAAAGATCTAGTAAGACTGCAGAAAATCCAAAATCGAGCTATGAGAATCATTTTGAAATGCCCTGCAAGAAACAACATCACGGACATGCTGGATACTTGAGATGGATGAGCACCAGACAACGATTTCACTACAATTACTGAATTCTTATTTGGAAAATTTTAATTGGAAAAACCCCGGAGTATTTTTTCTAACCAGTTAATCTTAGCATCTGAGTCACACAACTATAACACCAGATTTGCCTCTACCGGTAAAAAAAAAATCAGTCTACCACCCCCAAATCTTTGGGTTTTGTAGCCCCTACAGTATGGACCCCCCCCCCCCCCGGCACCCCAGCATGTTCGTGATGCAGGCTCCCCTTACAGTTTTAAAAAGAATATTTTGACACATATTTTGGGAAGTGTTGTACGCCTCTAGGCCCTTTATCAACAACCATGTGTCTTATCGTATTTGCTCCATCTATCCATGTTTTATATTTTAACTCATCTGTACTTGTTACTGTTATACATGTATATTAGTAAGGGCCTCCATGCCTTAACAGAATTTAATTCTGAATATGAATTGCCAAATAAACTCTTCTTCAAACTCTTCTTCTTCATATGTACTTGGTCAAGGCAACCTCAGTTGCAATAAAGCAATTTATCTGGTAACACAGCGTAAATAGAATTTACCTCTTAACCCTCTCATGGCTGCCATATTAGACAGGGTCAGTATAGTTTAAACTCAATTGTCAAGAAAAAAAACTAAAACAAACAAACATTTATTAAATATAAACAAAACCAATAAAAAACGAACACAAAATCAAATAAAAGCAGACACGAAACAAAAAGAGGAATACTGTGAATCCAGAAGTGACTGTTACAAAAGACTTTATAATCAAATGAGCACACCAGAGAAAAGAGCATTGATGCAAACCATTTGGAGCGATCTGAACGGGAAATTATTCATATGTACCAGGGTAAAGGGAACCTAAGGTAGCAATACTCATGAAGATGTTTAATAAACAATTTGTGTGCTACATATACCAACATCCTGAGAAAAATTAAAGATTGTTACAAGGGGCATGTAAGGTGATACTTCTTTGTACAGGTTAATTGACTGCATGGTAATGTATTAAATAACTTCGTGAACACGCAATGCCGCTTGCTAGGAAAGTTCATAATGGACAACACATGATATTTTACATCGTATTCACCAATCGTCCAAACCAGGAGATGGCAAGACAGGTATTGTACTACATCGGCATGGAAAAGAGGGTCCTTTAACGTTATGTAAACACATATAATGCTTATTGCAGGGCAGGACTATTGACTATATCTACACAATTTGCAGGATAGTTTTGTTCAGTTACACCAGTGTCAGCTCAACCATTTAGTTTTTGCATATCTTATGCCGAGAATCCCCCCCTTCCCCGATCAATTTGTTGCCACTGCGATGGAGCCTTTGAATCCTTAAACGATTGGGAACGCTAACTTTACTGTTTCGTTGTTAATTACTAAGCTCTACTTCGGCTCAACTTTGCAGACTTACATCTTGGAGCCTACTGAAACCTTCCACATCAACTTCTGATATCTTGGTAGCCATATGAACTCCATTTGTTTATATATCAACAGGAGATTTGAAGATATTTAAGATTTTGATTTCCAACAAACTGTAATTAACATGATTTCAAAGTTAACTTAACTTGAACTATGCATTCGCTAGTGCAACATCATTACTTAATAACTGAACCAGCATAATCTAGAAAGGTGACACCTGCGTTTTTCTGTATATCCACAGACAAATATTAGCCAGAAAGCTACTGGGAAGCATGATGTCTGTCTGTTGTGATTGGAAGAATCTGTTTTACCGGATTCAAATACTATAAAACACATTGAATAATCCTAACCGGGTGTTTTATTTAACCTACTTAACTACCGTTATACAAATGTACCGAAAAGAAGATATTTGTACCTGATAACAGGCTTAACTACAGAGGAATTGCGGTTAATTTTGTGTGATAGAAAAAAGATAGTAACTGCAGGCCACAACATTGGTCATTATACAACGTTTCAACATTTAATGGGGTACCGGGGGGCGTGAACACCCAAAGGCACCTCTGCCGATACCATCTGTCACAATTAACACCAAACACCCATCAACACTGATAAGCTGCACACACGGACATTGCTGAGCTACCAATATCATTCCCATACACATAGCGTCTATCAACAACTGTAGGCTGTGCACACACATATATCTGTATGTATATGCACACACACACACACACACACACACACACACACACACACACACACACACATATATATATATATGTTTGATCCGGTACACGAGTGCAGTCATTGTCTATGTACTTGATTTCTTTGACGAGATTCAAAAATAGCCAGTGTCGTCATGGCAAATTTTTGTCATAAAGGTGCGACGTTCCCGTAAAGGAATCTCGAGATGCACACCATATACATACACATTAAAGAGACTTTAATGTCATGTCACAAATATTTTCCATGATAAACATTTTTTTTTCTTGCCTTGTGTATTCAAAGTGCCAAAATTTGCTCGCGTTTTGTCCATGACGTGAACAGCATTTCCTTTTCAATGAAAGGTCCCGGTACGTTTGTATAAGAGCCTATTGCATAGTTTGCCTGGAAAAGTTTTTATATCAATAAATACTGACGCCCCCCCCCCCCCACACACACACAACACACTTCATCCCCATCTGTGCCTGTCCAATGTCGACGTACTTAGATACGACATTGACAAATGTGCAAAGCAATGATTGCTTACATGGAAACTGGCGTATCCATCTCTGATCTACTCGAAGCACAGCACCAGTTTTGTCTATTGATCCACAGTTATATTCGTTCAGCTATGCATAGTAAAAAGTGGATAATCACTACAACACTTCAGTCCCACGGAGAATTTCAATATGAATACAAATAGTTTCTGGATGCTCATATTCATGTTGTCACCTGGAGTAGTTATTTGGTCAGCATAGGAATTCTACCCCTGGATATTGGCAAATAATACTTTTACTATCCAATGGCACAAGCATTTCGATACTTTGCAATATACGTGTCACTACCCTTTCACTAATTTTGGGCTAAAGCTTGCTTCTGAGTCTGATATGTCGACTGTACAGAACACTAGCTTGTCAGGAAACATATTAATGACCCGATGAACTGACAGCTACTTTGTGAAACTGTTGCAAGTATAGGATTACAAATGGAACAGTGTTCACGCCCTCAACTTCCAGAAATATTTTGCGCAAAGGCCTTTAATTGTGCCTGTTTGCGAGTATATAAGAAATATTTCCAAAAATCGACACCGCGATCACTGTGGACCACAATATAATAAAAAGCAACGCGTAACTTGCGTTTAAAGTCTTTTAAAGAATACCAGCACAATCAGATCAATTGATCATACAAAGTGAGTGTCTTTTCCCAGCTGCGATGCATGTCCTCCCCTACACACACGCACGCACACAAACTCTTTGTTAGTAAGGTCTAGTATATCATTGCATACTTACCAAGCTTTTCCATATTAACTGTGATGGAACAATGCCAGGCCAACATCACGGGTCTTAATTTCCAGTCACGCGACCGTGTCCTGCAGCCCATGTGCTTTTATGTCTTTTGCTATTCGGCTCCTGAAGAATTGAATGCCGTTTATTGGGAGCATTCGCTACATGTCCATGGATAACTCAGCATTGTTAGGAGTCTCATCTTTTCCATTGATACGTACTTCGTTGCCTTTGCTGTATCGTTTGGCTTGTCTGCTTTTCTCTGTTAGTAGATGGGGTTGCAATTATTAGGCACTTTGTGTACATGATAAAGAGTTCATTATCTGACAGTAAACAGGATATAAATTGTGATCCAATTTTTTCGTAACGAGTTTTTACAGATGTTCCCAGGGAACAAAATCTTTCAATTTATTAAGGTTTTACTGTATTGGCCTTACGTAGCTGGGAGCACCTCTACATTACAACTTTTACTTCTAACTGCCTTATAAGTATGTTATTGAGATCAATCAACACCCTTCAGTCTAATAATCATAGCTATTAAGTTCATGTCAAGGCGAGGGTTGCAAGTTCTGCAATTTCTTCATTTAACAATTAGAGTGCACTTCAACACGTCTTAAATCCGCACAATGTTTATCTCATATCCGACTTAACTGACTATGTTCAACTGTTATCTTTGTTGACGGCTCTCGACAGCCGTTAATAGGCTTACACGAATGTAAACTAAAGAGGATTGATGTTTCAAAGAATCCGACAGCTGCTGCGTTTGCTGAAACTGTCAAAACGGAGGCAGGTTTACACATTCATTGTTTCTCTATTGCTAAAGCACTGAGTACGGTTGAGGCTGTCCACATGCTGTATTCACTTATCTGACGGGATGGATATTAAAAAAAAAAAAAAAAGTTGCCTAATCAAATTACCTGACAGGGCAAAACGGAATAGCAATTGATACATATTAATTTAACGTAACGTATATACGTACATTTTAAGTGTCCAATGGCCGGGAGACTTCCGGGAGATAGAACTGGGCGACAGCGGAAATAAAGTGGTTAAATTTGAATGAATCTGTAGAATGTTAGCTTGATGTTTGTTTGGAATAAATACCGAATAAAGCATGATGCTATAAAAAAAGCGACAGAAAGAATGTCACAGGTTTCACACAATAGGAACGGTAGTGCAAATCAATGAACCAGGAAATTGCATTAGACAAACATTAAATATGAAATCAAGCAACTCATTGCAGTTTAGACTTGGAATTCAGATATATATTATATTATTTCTGAACGTAGTCTCAATATAATTATTTGGTCCTCTAGCTGGCCTGACTGGCTGTAAAAATTTGGCACTTTCCCGTGTTATGTGTTCATACATTATATAATTTTAGTAAAGTCATACAATGCAAAGTTCAAACGAGTCTACACCAAAGCCTTTCTGTAGGAGCTACATATTTATTATGTTCAGACGATTAAAAACGGCACACCATAATTTAGTTTTATAACATAATAACTCAAATGACACCAATAGCCACCTAAGTGTAGAATATCAAAGTATCGTCTCGTAAATATCCACATATTCATAGAAAAAAATGCTTATCTATACTTATACAGAGTAAAAAAAACTCATAGTTATTCCCTCATTTCTACGATCAAATTATACAATTAGCTAACTTTGTCAATTTGTCCGCGGCCAACACAACTATTAAAATATAAGAGCATTCAAATTCACATTAAACTCCAAAGTTCCTCATTCCGCTGTGTCAAGTTTTGGCAATATTGAAGGACTCACCTACGAAAAAAAGAGAACAAACATGTTTCAACCATCTTATTGGTAAAGACAGTATCTTAAAAGTCCAAAATACAAAAACATACCTCCTTTGGTCATCCTTACTATATCTAATGATGGGTACAACATATTTGAAGCTGTAAATGTGGAAAGCGGGCCAAGAAAGTATCAGAGCTTCTGCAAAACATCGCGATATATACACCTAGTTAATTTGGTACTTTAAAGTATGCCTTTCAAAATGGAAAGAAAAGGGAAATCATGTATTACAACCGGACCTATCGGACAGAACAGAATTACTATATTTACGTAAGCACAAACAAACTGCTATGTAACAGTAGTGGAAGTTAAAAGCAGCTCCGTGACAATTCATTGGCGATACATAATTTCAAATAAAATGACATGGAATGGAAGCCCGTCATCCATGAGTGGGCGATAAAAACGTTTGGAACGCTGGCTGTGCACACTGGGCACCTTTTGACAACCAACCGTGCCAGAAGGAAGCGTTTTTTAATTTAATTTAACTTTATTTTCATTTTTATTTTTATTTTATTTTATTTTTTTTTTTTTTTTTTTTTGTAATTTATCTTTTTTTTTTAGTCTATAGGTTGCAACAATTATCACTATGCTGCAGTAGCTGGTCACTATATCTTAAATCGATTGTACTTAAAGAAGAATTGTTAGTTGCTGAAAATGCAATCATGTCAACTGGTACAACGTTTAACGCTTTTGTAACATAGCAGAAAAGATCTATATCCTTTACCTTATTGCTTATTTACAAATGGTGATTTGTGAGTGCATACCAATTTTTCATAACGCTCTGCGTGTTTTGTTTCCCTTGGGTCTGGAGGGAAAATGTTTCCACGTCGTTAACTAGAGGTTTAATAAAAAAATCTAGATGTAGGTTTAGTATAGGGAGTACGTGCTGTATGATGGGACGTTGTTTGTTAATTATCTCAGCATAAAACACCAAACAATAGGTACATTACAGCATGAATTCCAGACCCCATGAGAAGAACGTGGCAGCAAAATAAGTGTTGGTTTAGGATAGGTTTATTTTGGTATAAAAGAAGTGGCCGAAATCATAATAGTAGAAATATCTGGATACAGCAAGTGATTGCCATCCACTTTGAGATTTGGGGGGCGAAAATAGAATAAAAAATTACCGGCTGGTTGACCAAACATGTAAGAACGTTTATGTTAAAGTGGGAGGGTACTGAAGTTAATTGTATCAGGTGCGATTTAAGAATCCGACACGAAACGTTAATGCACTAAACTGATATAATCTATAGGTCATCCTATGATGATATTGGTCACGTTAATTTCTTTGATATTGTAGGTTTTTGTACTGCATCCAGCGCAATTATCTCACTGCCAGAGTTGGATGTATTGTTGACAATTCAGGTTGTGTCTTCTTTGTCTGTCGTCACAATCTGTCGTGCATGGTAGGTCTAGTACATAAATTAAAGAACAAATGTACATCTATCGGTACCATCAACTGCCAGCCTTCTTTACTACATTTCCAGGACATTGCAGGGAAAAGAGAATAGCACATTTATTACTACCATACGCAAAAATACATGCCACGTAAATCCTATCATAATGACCTCCATAAAAAGGGCTCATTTCGCACCTGTTACAATTAAGAAAAAAAGCCGAATATTTTGCTGAAAGGTGGTTCCGGTTCTTCTGCCTCATTGCTGTACGAATAATGGATGGTGCGGTTTGTCACATGCAATGCCATCCTCTGATTCACCAATATAAATTGGGTTTGGTTGTTATTCTAATGTACAGTAAGAACTGTTATTTGCAATTATGTACGTGATATCGAAAAGTTGCACACATGAAAAGGGGAATTATTCCACGAGGAAAGGAACCACCTGAATGCTCAGTCAGTAGATCATTGAACTTTCAACTAGATTACCATAAGGAATGAAAGGTGGAGTGCATGATGGGTGCAGCACAGCCTATAAACAATTATACTACTCTCAGTAACAGGTGGCTCCCTTTCTGAGCAATAGGCATGGTTGTAAGGCAGTAAGCACACACAATGATCATTAAGCACACACTGGGGGGCTTCTCCTAGTGAAAATTGCACTTCGCAACCAAAGCTGTGTCAGAACGATGAAGAATTTTAGGATGGAATCATCTCATCAGGTAGAATTGTTGCCTGAGTTGTATAACTTGACCCGCTTACGGTTAATGAATTCTTTGTGGTCTCTCTGTGGCAAAGTATTGTTCACTCATGTTTTGCCTGCAGTTTCCATCTGCAAACCTGACGGAACCCAATCCGCTTTGGGCTAATCCTTGATTATGAGAGACATTTTCCTCTTTGCATAAAAAAGCTGGATCAAGTTTGTGACAGCAAGATCAAGATTTGATTTCGTACATCCAGTCCGAAGGAACCGAGCCTTTTCGCTTTAGCATAGTAGATCTAGTTTGAACCACTTGCAGGGTTTCCAACATTAAACAAAAATCTTAAATGTTTCAGCGTTCTGTCCATTGAGGTGAATGCGTGCGTGTCTGCCTGCCAAGGTAGACATTTTTTTTTTTTTACAAAATTTGAAGCTTAATTTATGTATTTTACAAAAATTGTTAGTTGACATCGTATATCTGAAGGCTTGTTTGGTTTGACCAATTTTACAAAAAGATGTCGCATTGATTGATGATCTACCATCATGTACTTCCAATTTGATTCTTGTTTTCTGAACCTAACTGGCTGACTGTATGTTGACCCCTCCCCCCCCCCCCCCATTTGAGAAATGGTATACTCCATCGATTGGATTATTACACAAACAATATGATTTTTTGTGTGTGCACCGAAAGACCACTTTTTCCCAATACAAAAAGTATATGTCGCTAGAAGCACCCTGGCAGTTTGATAGTAGTTGATACCTTACTTCGACTGATTCTTCCCTTTGTGCCGGCCTGCGCATGTGCTTCCACTTTCATTTAGTGCGCAATATTATATTCTGACTGGTGGAAATTGCCTAAAATAAGAGCTGGATACTTGCAGAGCTTCGATGATTTTTGTGCAGATGTGACAGCACTATCTGAATTTATCAGACGCAGTTCGGAAAATGCTCAAGGTAACATAATATGGTATAATTTGATATGATCAGGAGTGTAAATGACGGTGGGAAAATTATACTACTCCTCTCTATCATTTTGGGTATCTTTTCAGTGCAGGCAAACAATCAGACCGCTGAGGTGATGATACTCTAACATGACCAGTTGCTCGACATATGTGAACTACACATCGGCTGATTAATGTATCAACTTTAAAAGCATTGCTTCTTTGTACATAACGAAACTAGGTTTAAAATACATAGTGTCCACAACAGAGTATGCATATTTACAGCCCAGACCAGAGTGACATTATTGTAACAGCTCTTGACCTTGCTGTGGATAAGAAGTTCATATACAAATCATTTATTTTGTTAAAGTTAAAAAAGAAAACGTACAGAAAAGAAAGAAAATGGTTAAGCCGGCTGTGGTATGTGATTACCAATGCTATCAATATAGGATGTCCCGGGTATTATGTTAAGTAACAATTAGTGACAAGGATAATGTTTCAAAAGTCTTCTCGTCACGTCTGCTTATTGTTTCTTCCTTGGTCCTAGCCGCAATAGCGCGATGTCATCGCGTTACAGCAAGTCTAAGTCTGTGAGGACCCATCTGATTCCTCGTGGGATGTAGATAACGACAGCCCATATTTCTAGATACATCTTGTTTTAGCATATTCCCAGTGCCATTTTAATTTCCCTGTCACATATAACCTGCCACACAATTAGCAGTTATAATCTTTTATTCCAGATATCCACGACAGCACATCTTTGTACTGGTCTAGGGTATTAAAGAGATCCCCTTTTCAGGGTGCCGTATCTTTTAAACATGTACAATTTCATACAACGCGCTTAAATATCAAGGCACGTACAAGCGGTCAAAGCATTAATGAAAATTTAGAAAAGTGGGGAGCTTCAAATTCAAAGTGTGACATGTGTAACTGTACCGAAGAATATTTGGTTCATATCTCATGCCCGGTTTTAAATTAAATAAGAAAAGTTTTAAGTACCCTAGAAATGTAGCTCAAACAGTGCGGTGCTGAAGAAGTGCGGTATCGATACTGCGCGTCATCTGTTTTGGGGAAGTTCTATTTGTTTGAAATGATTACAGCTACATGGCCGGCAACGATGCTGGTGCTATAGTTCACAATTATCGAACAAAATTTTACCAAAAGCCTGGAGTGTTCGGCAGACGTCTTGGCTGACCTACCGGAGCCAACCACTTAATTATAGGCATTTTAAATGGAAGGGGTTTTTTTATATTGTATATTACGTAAATTACACATGATATCTTGGTATTTTATTTGTTTGACATACTCGTGCTCTGGACGCACCGGATGTTGACACCGACCCAGCGGTACCCACGTGTATAATAATAATAATAATAATAATAATAATAATAATAATAATAATAATAATAATAATAATAATAATAATAATAATAATAATAATAATAATAATAATAATAATAATGATGATAACAATAACAACAACAATAATAATAATAATAATAATAATAATAATAATAATAATAATAATCGAATAACAAGAAGAAGAAAAAAAAACAATAACGTGAACAATAATAACATTATTATATAACAATAATAATAATAATAATAAAATTAATAATCGAAATAATAATAATAATAACAATAACAACAATAACAACAATAATCATAACAAAAACAATAACAAGAACAATAATAACATTATATTATTATCATCATTATTATTATTATTATTATTATTATTATTATTATTATTATTATTATTATTATTATTATTATTATTATTATTATTATTATTCCGAAATCCGAATATAGGCCTATATATATCCATGATCCATGTAGTTTGTCTGCACGTAGGGGTGCATGGATGCAAAGAAGGTCTCTGTGAGTAAGGTACCTTAAAATCGGGGGTACCCGAATCGACCTCCCGACTAGGATACTACACAAAATCTTTTTTTTTCTTTTCACCTTCACACACACTGTTTTAGTCTTCTTGTTTCATAAAGTTCATTCATTCATTCATTCATTCATAACGTGTTATGCCCTATGAAAGGCGGGAATTTTAAAACTTCCAAGGTGAGGTCGCCCTGTTTCTCGTTTGCAATATCATTGAATCATTGGTCATCGTGACTGATGGAAACCCACAGGAACAAGGCATTTAGGTTTGGGATTATTTTAGCAGGGACGGGGAATATGTCAATTAAAATACATGACGAGCACAACTCAAGTGTTCAGACTCATCAACAAGCAAGATGTTTATAAAACACATTTGAAGAGTGCATACGGCAGTTGGACAAAAAGCTGAAACCATAGTTAAGGCACAGAGATGTCTAACGGCCTTCTCAAAAAGTTTTTCCGACCCAAAATGGGCTGAAGCAAAAAAGGTTGAAAACCAGTTTGTGTGAATACATTATGCGTGATTAACGGCAACTGAATACCGCGGAAGGCGATGCATTTAAACTTTTCTGCCCGGCTTTGGGTTTCTAATATTACTGGCTATGAAGTCATGGACTCAGGGGGTAAACTAACTCGGCACGGTTCGGTGGTAAGCCTCTCAGCATTGATGGCTGTCGTCTGGCCTAGTGGTGCGAGCACTTATATGCATACAAAATATGGTCAAATACGGTCAGAGTGTATCTTGGTGTGCCCGCCACCAGCGTGCCATGTGAGCGACTGTTTTCGGACGCTGGAAATACAATAACCAAGCGTAGAGCTTCTTTATTGTCTGAATTTGCTGAAGTTCTATTTTTGCTGCATTATAACAGGAAAAGACCCGATAGATTGTAAAAATTGAACTATAGTGACAACCCTACATTCACGATACTGTTAACTATACAGAAAAAGAAAAACTAAAAGTTCATGGCAAATTCATTTATATGGCCTAATAAACTGTTCTGTTGTTTGGATTAAGCCGGCCGCACACTGTCAGTGATACGCAGTCGTGAATTTTGTCAATAGTTTGAATAGGCTATTTCTAAATAAAGTTGACGGTGTCTAGGCCTACAAAGCGTCCGACAAATGTGAACTTTCGGGGTGCAGGAAGTTTCTTTTAAAGTGCATTTCTGTTTTGCTGCGAGCTCCAACTCCCGTGGCCATGCGCTGATTCATAAATGTCAGACTGACAGATCCCAGCCGTTATTAAATTCAGGTGAGTATCAATAACTGTACAAGCTTAGTTCCTCCTTCCTTCGTTTCTTTTTCAAGGCCAAACATTTCAGCATGGTGTCACTTCAAAAGTCGCTGAGCCAAAAAGTCCCACTTCCCGAGGGATACCTGAGCTGAAGTTGGGTTTATCATTTCTTTCTTTATATCTCTATAAACCATGTACTCTCAATAAGTTAGAATAAACTATTGCTTGTAAAGTGGGCCTGTAAGTCAATTATAATATTTTGCACCTTGTACTACATGCTTGTTTAATCTTGTACAAGGCAGTTGGTGGTGTATCATCAAAGAGCCAATACTTGTATTAAGGCCTCCCACAGACCTACTTCCTCACTTTCAAAGTCAAAGAGTTCGGTTTGAACCTATACACATATCAGTTGGCAAGCATTTAGCGCATGCATGTAAAGAGCTGGAGATATCATTAAATATTTGGGGGAAAGTGTCTTGAATGACGTTACATAATCATTATATGAGGGGGGTGGGTAGCCTAGCGTTACACAGTATGACAAGGGGGGGGGGAGGGTGTAAAAATAGCCCCCAAAAGCTACACATAATGTGTGAACGTCCCCTAACTAAACCACATCCAGCACTATACCTGCATTCTGGCTACAATATGAATCAAAAGCGTATAGACTATTCATTTTGCTTCCACACTTCTATGACTGAAAAAATGTTGTGTAGGTGGGCTCCTACCCCCGCGCAGGTAACTGGGCGGGGCATGCACAGTTGTAGCAACCCAGTCGACGACCGTCATCATGATCCAACCAGTTCAACGCTCACGAGTCGTAGCGAGTGAAAACGGATCTTGTCGCGGCGTCAGGAGCAGACACTCGATGACGAAACAGTCGAGGACCCGTCGCCGACAGTCCGGTCGAATACTGTGCGGCCGGCTTTAATGGCTTTGATGTCATTGGCATGGTTGCATATGACTGATGTATGCAAGGATTACAATTTTTGGCTCTATAAACTGCACCTAATGTGATCGCTAATTGATGAATACTAGGGTGCTGCAGGTAATGCCGGCTGGTTCTCGAGTGTTAAAATACTCATCTCGCGGTTACCCAGTTACTAGAAATCTCCACCCGACAGACCCCCAGTGTAACTGCAATCTGCCAGCTGCGACACTAAAATGAATCAATATATGTTTAATGCAAATAAAATTTTTTTTGGTAGAAAACTTGATGCAAGCTTTCTGTGACACCAGTCGCTGTCACAGAAAGCTTGAAGCCCAGGTACCATCTGTGTGAAATCCTAACATTACCGTGTAGTTTTAGACATGCATGTGTGTGTGTGCGTGCGTGTGTGTGTGTGTGTGTGTGTGTCTGTGTGTGAGGGTGTAATTCCAAATTGCAAGCTGCGACGCAAGGACCGATGAGTATATGTTTAATAATAACAGTAATTTACAGGCCCGTAACCAGGGGGGGGGGGGGTTCGAGGGGTTCAATCGAACCCCCCTTTTCAAACGAACCCCCCTTTTTGTTAAACGACCCCCCCCCCCAAGTAACATTGTGAAACTTATTTAAAGCCAGCCACCTAGTACACAGGTGATCATTGGTGCCCTTTTAATATCGCCGCTTTGCCTCATAGATATTTATCATTTAAAACGTCATATTCTTCAAAATAAAATATACTCACGATTGTGGAGCTCGTTTCTCATGTTTTAAATAATTTCTGAGCTTTGACTTGAAGCTACGATGTCCTTTTGAATGGTAAAACGTTAAACTCTTTCAGGTTCATCCCCGTATTGAAGACTGAGTCAACAGCTATATAGTGCACTTTGCATGACACAAACTTGAAAACTGTTGATCCAGTCTCGTGCATTACATGATTAAAAGCCCCGCGGAAAGCTGTTGACTAACCGTTAGTGGTAGACATGACATGTTGGTATTCGTTGGAAAGGGCCTTTTCACGAGGAATACAAATATGAAATTGTTATATTGATATTGTATTATCACTGAGGGTCCGTATATATACGGACTCAGACTGCAAAGTGTTAACTTGATTCTTCATGATGAAAGGCATAGCCTCTTTTCTTTACGATGGAAGCCATAACTCATTTCTTCATGGTGGAAGCCACAACTACTGTGTTAATTTGAGAAAAACTTAGGAAAAAATTCTCTTCATAAGCTGTCCTCGGTACATGTGACAGCAATGTGATTGTCACTGTGTGTGAAATGTATCTCAAAATTCACAAGGCAGTCTGGGACACACAAAAGTACATATTCACATTGATAATATCTGTAGTATCATACTTTATTAATCTAAAGGATAGTCTATCTCATCAGAGTTATAATGAACTAGCCGTATACCCGTCAAAAATCACGGGTTTTTTGAAAGAAAGATCAACCGTTTTGATAACATTCATTGTAATGTAGGCTGATTCACTGGGAAATAAAGACAAAAAATAAAATCTCTGATAGTAGTAGGGGTAATCATTATAGCGTTCAAACAAATACAAAATTACATGTGGGCCTACATGTAGATCTATATTAAGAATCACTCATTTCAATATTTCATGGAAGACTGTTTTTCAAAGTTGTGCAACCAAATAATATTGATTTTAATTATTTTTAATATTAAGTCCTTGTAATCGCTCCCACTGTAGGCCTACATGGAAAATGGAAAGCTGAAAGTTGTTTTCCCGCATTTTTTTCCAAAGTCAGATTGCGTGGGGGGGAGGGTCTTTCTGTTATGTCCTAGGCCTAAGGCCTACACGTCAGGCGGCTAAAATGCGTTTTCGGCTAGTGTTCACGTTAACTGTTTTCAAGTGGAATTTCAAAAATTATTTTAGAAGCATAGGCCTATATATAACATAGACCTACATGTAGGCCCTACAACTGACCTTTACATAGGTCCTACATTTTCATCAAACAAATTGCAAATAAATTGAATTTGTCAATGAAACCAAGTAATGAAAGATAGTTATTAATGTTGCACTTAAAAAAACTAACTTTATGCAAGAGAATGTATATTATATGGACAATGATCGACTATGCACGCAAATTCAGTAGACTTGTAGAGCTCCAGGGCCTAGTGCCTATGTAGGCCTAGGCTTACATGTAGACGTCAGAAACAACTCGCAGCGACGAACGCTAGGTGGCTCTCTATCTATGTCGCTTGTCCTTATATAATGACGTCATTCAAAATACAAAAGATTTGCCCTAAAAATCGATTAATTGCCGATATTTTTCGATTGGCCCAACGAAATGAAAAACGGTGAGAAAGCCACGCTCAGGGGGCCCAGGGTAACACGTGGCCTGAATTTCAAGGCATTTCATCGAGTAGTTTTAAAGTTTGTCTATACAAAGCTGTGTATTATAGGCCTATATAGATATCACTGAAGTAAATCACTTCAATATTTTTTGCCGTGAAATAAGCATATATGAAAGACAGAAAGTAAGGGCAAAACCCCCCTCAGATTGCAGGAAATGCTGTTTTTACGGGTTCTTTTTTGAAAAATTTCCCGGGGGAGCATGCACCCGGACCCCCCTAGCAGGGCCTCGCGCCTTCGGCGCTCGCCAATGTCACTTTATCATTGCAAAACGAACCCCCCTTTTCAAAAGGCTGGTTACGGGCCTGATTTATCGGTTGAACTTAAACTGAATGCAACTCAGTATGATGTGCGGGATTATAAGTTGCCGGTACCTGTATTTTGACCACAGCACGGCGCGTCCGGGTCATAAACCAGGAACCTTCGCCACCTGTCGTCTGGCTGAAAATGGGAAATACACAAATCCACTAGCCACACCCCGATTCTAAAAAGAATCGGTCAGTGGGATAGATATGTGTGAATGAATTGATAAACACGATTGATTGCATGTGGGCCAGTACAAATTACTATGTACGCGTCATCCCAAAATGTGCATGTTTGGGACCACTGAACGGACGCGTCTCGAATCCGCAACCTTGGGCACGAATCATGTCTGGTTGTCGTTTCCAGCTAAGTTACAAATCATGCCTCACCTTCTTACTGCTATGGAAGCAGCATTTATCATATCAAGAATCATTTATTGAATCAATACATACAATTAATCAAAATTGAGCAGGTATATGCATATACATATATAGACTCACACATACGCATATAACATTAACAAAGCAATATATATTGTAAATTAAAGAAAAAACTTCGGGACAAAATTTTAAATAGAAGGAAACATATAAATAAGCATAACAAACCACAATATCTCTGAAGAGAAGGACCAAAAACCGGACTCTTCTGGTACCGCATATTCGAACCAATTCTTCTGAAATCATTGTGACTCTGAACCTTTTGCACCAACGGAAATAACCTTCACAACAAAAGTTCAATGTGTTGTCCGCAATACGCTCCCTTCCATCGATTATATCCGCTTGGGTAGAATCATATCGCCTGAAGCTTGATCATACAACCCAAAAACAAGTGATTAAAACAAGATAGGCTTTTATTTGTTTTGTTTTGGTTTTTTTTTTTTGGAAAGTTTGTCAAAAACCTTTGTGCAAACCAGTTATACTGAGACTGATCCATAGTTGGATGCACCAAGTACAGATCTATCTTTGTAGGTGCAACCGGAGTAAAGTTCCATGACTGTAGTTCTAGAAATTTTCGCGCTCGATTTAATTAAGGGCTTTTCGCGCTACCATCCAAAGTGCGAAATCAAAATGCGCGAAAATAAGTTGCATTGTATTTCACCACATTGTATGGCATTGGATTGCGCGAAATTAAAATGTGCGGAAATTTTGTAATTTCAGAAAAACTGAGTTTACGCGAAAGTAAACACGCGCGAAAATTTGAAGAACTACAGTATCTCATAAGATGGTCATTAAGGGATCTGCTATGTCTTGTGCTGCTTCCGTTACCACTTTGCAGATATTCGATTACGCAAATAGCTTTTCCAATTTGGAGGTTTTCCAACAATAGCTCATTTAGGAATTTTTATGTATCTTAAGGAGAATCTGCTGTTACAAGTAGTATAGACTGATACATTTCTGGGAATTGCAGAACCGAGTTTTGGTATCGAGACTTTTACTTATTCTTGTAAAAGATGTATTGAAGGAGTGAGCTATGACAACTGGATATGACAGCAGGCTTTCATATAATTCGCAAATAATTAGTCTGTTCAGAGGTTTTTGCCTAACGCAGAATCGTCGGGCTTTGGGATTTCTCTGGCCTGGTTATTTTTAGGCCCTAGGCCCACCTGCTTTGAAAGATGCACCTGGATTTTGTGAGATACTCAGGTAGAGGGTTACAAGTTTTGAACATCATATCAAAACGAAGAAACAATATGCACCCTTTTCATGAAACTGGCATGTCAGGATATGTGTATATATACTTATTTGAAGAATGTGCATGTAGCATTTTTATAAACTATTCTCCCCGCATGCATTCTCAAGCCTATGTTCATCTATCTACTTGCCAGGTTAGTGGCAATTTTACTTCGAAAGAAGTAATAACTGCAATCCTGAATGTCACTATTTGACGATGGTCATGAAAATAGGTTCTTATTATTTGCTTTCTATCTAAACTGTTAGTGGTTTCGTGGTCTACCGGTTGGCTGTAAATATCTTCTACTGGAAACATGTACATTTTGCAGAGATGATTCAATTGCTAGCCGAGGGCCGATAAATGATTGAAAATGTATTTGGTGAAGGGTAATTAACTCATTCAATGAATTAGAGTGTCATTATTTATGTCTTGTTTACATTTAGTATAAAAAATAACGCTTCGTGATGCACTACTGTTATCATTGTTCATTTTCACGTTATTCACATTGTATTGGCCCATATAATACACATAAACTTAATTGGGCCGCGCCATTACATTAATATTCGAACCATATGTTATCGTGACTTTACATATTTTGTGGTCATAAGATACAAATGGAAAATATTGCAGTCCGTCATTGGTAGAAAATTCGAAGTTAGAACAATTGAGTGGTCCACAGTGATCACTAAACCTGGGTCAACAATTGTCCGTGCTAACGGACGCTGGTGACGTTCGGTATCATATCCTGGTGATTTTCTTTCTTCAAATACTCAATCAAACGTTTGCGAGAAGCCATAGAAATATAAGTAAAAACTAGTTCTCTGACTTGAGGGAAAAAGTCGGGTCCTCGGACCCGCTAATTATGTTTAATACCCGGGACCCTTAACGGGTACCCAGGTGCTTTTATTCAGGTACAGTATAATAATTCCACCATTCGACAAGTTGCCTGTTCCTGAGAAAATTTTTGTGGGAAAATTATTCAACTGCACGCCATTGTAATATTAAAAGCATCTCAAATAAACTTGTGTGATTCTGCGAAACAGTCGATTCCGTTCATGCACTCTCAGTGCGAAACCCACACAGGACATCAGCTTACCCATTGCGCCAACTTTTCAGACAAACTTTTTTTCCAGATCAGTCACTATAAAGACCAAATCTTCAATCAATATGTCTAGAGAATGCAAGGGTTTTAGTTATGTTCTTAAGACAGAGAAAACTACATATTACGTGGAAACTTCATAATTATACGAAAGAGTTGTATTGTGCAGGGAATAGGCATTATTTAGAGCAACCTGACATCTTGATAATTTATCCACTTGGTCCTTTGAATTTGTTTCTTCATCTGTTGAAAATCTTTGAAGTGTACACATATCCATCGTCATCTGTTCTTGTTGCACGCTATCTAAATTGTATATCTAGACATGGGAGATTACATTAGTCACTAGATTTTGCTGCTAAATACTGTAACTCCATACTTCTTCGTATCCCACTATCTAAAATTGGTAAATAAACCATTCCCCTGCACGGAGATCCTATCAATTGTCAGTGATATGCAGACGTTTCACGAGATTTTCAGCTGAATCCTTAGCGAAGATGTACTACGTTTTTCCCAAGTTCCCCCCATATCAGTTTGGTGCTTTTGATGCTTTCATATTTCAAGTTACAGCAATATCATAAAAAGACTAAACTCTTAGAACAATAACTCACAATGTAAGAATAAAAGTGGATAACTACCTGATTCTAAGCTACATAGGCATACTCTAAGATTTTGTTTCTGTAAGTGTAGGACTTTTTTTTTGGAAATGGCAGTACAAGGCAGATTTTTTTGTGTTAAGTTATTAGAGATCTTGACAAACCACACACCCATCATAAAATAGTAGTTTTGCGTCATTTGCAGTTATGTAAAAAATATATTTGCAACTTGTCTATGTGTGTTTATTATTATTTCGTTTAGTTTTCTGTTGTTTTTGTTTTGTTTTTCTCCTTGCAAAATCAGATTTTCACAATCAGAAGAGAAAAGGGCAACGGTTACACTTGTACCTTTTATAAGTATTTGAAGACAGGTCACATAGACACGAGGTTTGTGAGAGACTGCAGGCTCTCGGAACAACCGACCGTATTATTTCGCGCGATCCCTCACCCCTTCTCCTCTAAGTTTTTTTTAAGTTATTTCTGATGGTATTTCGCCTCCAGGAAATGAATATTTGTAAATTTGTTCCTCAAGGTTGATGTCATTTATTTGCATGGTATCCACTTTTTTAGAGCTTAACACTCCTAGACACAAAATGCTGAATAAATGAGTTAACATATTTAGTATTAACCTATTTGTGACAACAGCGAATCATTGAATTTTACACCCGTCCGTGCTTTGCAGATATGGTAAACACATCAACAATCCAAATCATAAATACCCATTTGCGTTTTTGCCTGAAACAAGAGGAGCCATGGATCAACCTGACTTGCTGTCTAGTGTGGCTTCCCTGTGTATACAAAAGAAACTTCTGATCTGATGATGATCTGATGAGACGTTGTGACACAGTGTCACAGAACATGTTGAATATGTTACAGCAGTTGAATGGATCGAGTCTGTTTTCAATGAATGACTGCATTTCAGTTCAAGTGGTTCATTTAAGACATGAGGGTCGATTTTGTGTGTGTTATGGCATAATGACGCGTGATTGAAGCTGACATCGTGGGCGTGGCGCACGCCAGTGAGGCTCGCCCGATGCAAGCTTCAATCACCCGCGCCATTATGCCATGACACACACAAAAACGACCCTCATTGCTTATATTTACATTTCCCCTCAACCTTGCTGCTCAATTACACGAAATTTAGAAGTTCAATATATAGAATCAAGAGAAACGACCAGAAACTGATTTGCCCAGCATGTTCAAGTGTTAAGTTCTGGAAACGCAGGTGGGCGTTGCTTATTGGAATGTGGGCGGGACACATGCGTTATGGTCCCATAACACACAAGGCTCATATCTTATGGTCTCATAACACACCAGGCTCTGTCCTACACTTGCAATGTTAAAAGTTAGATTAAATGTAAATATAGTGGTATAGAACAGGCGAGGGAAGGCCAGGGGCATAGAGGCATAAATGTTTGGGGCTGGCGCATTGTTCCACCACTCCCGTTCATAAATGGGTGCAACATTCAATGACTACATAAACTGTGTATAAATAGGCTGAAGTGGAATTTCTTTGCTTAAGAATTCTGTTTTGATGTGCGTAGTAGTGTAAGAGCATACGCTACTGAATATAGTGGGGTTTCTTTGCTCAAGAATTCTGTTTTTTGATTGTCCAGGAATGTAAAGGCATACGATAGCGAATGTCATTCGGGGAGAAAACATGAAGCTTGAAGAAAAATTTCGTGATATTTTTTCCTGGTGACAACTGTTAACAGTTCATCAGCCATATTTTACAGTTTTACAGTACATAGCTACCTACATGATCTTTGATATTTTTAGCAATGAAGTGCCTTGTGGATTTTATGTGACCTGGTTGTGGTACGCTATAATCAGCCTCAGGATGGCGCCCCCAACACTTTAAATTAACCTCTGCGTGCAGGTATGATTACGTCTGTGCTTAATCAATGAACGCATGTTTATAGTTCCTCTTCCACTTGGACTGATTGTCCGATCACCCCCTGACCATATGTAAGCCTATTCTATAGTGCAGTTTCGTTATAGCGAGTAGCCTATGGTTTGGTACATCCTGGGGGCACGAAAGCGACTGCCATCAAGATGTCACACTGGTCTACATATCGGGGAACATAGAATGTCTACTGCAGCTAAACTGATAGTGACATGTTCTGATGAACACGTCATAAATATTATATGGCAGAAGAATTAGCGTCAACGTGTCAAAGTTATAAGCCAATCTCCACAAAATATTGCAATGTATCAAATTCTACCAAAGAAAGTACATTTATTGAAATGTAGAAAGCAGTTTTGAACAGGCTTACGTCTGACATAGTTGCACCAATGTTTTTCATAATTCATATTAGTTCTGTCGCAAGTTTGGTCATGTTGTGTTGGCAATAATGTTGTACAGACCATAAGCGTTAAATCAACGTTAACTCTATCTGTTAAACGTCAAAGATAACGGCAATTTCCGCTCAGTGTGAAAATCCCCGTTAAAAGTTAGAAATATAGCTGACATCCAACCCAAAAATTTTAAATCCCCGCTAAATGTCTACAATGCAAGTCTTAGGGGTGGATCGAGGAAAGAAGCGCTGGGAATACACGTTAGCCCCTCCCACCCCCACCACCAGCGGAACCACCCACACATCCGAAGAAAGAGATTAGGCGAGGAAAAAAAACGAGTGAGAGAAACATAATGTATCTTTTTGGTTAGTCCTGAAGCTCAACCTTTGCAGAAAAAGAGACGATACATACATGTATATAATTGTCTTAAATATGATTAAACCATTACCTGCGGGGCACATTTGACGTTGATGCCACTAAGAGGTTCCCATTGAAACGGCATTAGTGATTATTTTAAAATATAAATTGGCACCAGCTTCGCAAACCATAATGTTGATTTAGATTTGATCCTTAAAAATGATTAGCTAAGTAATATTGCAGGGGTAGAGGACGAAATAGATACTTTTCTAGGAAAAATTGGTGCCGTAAGGTGCTGTGTTCACTGTCTCCCAAAAGCTAAACTATGCATCGTGGGCCTGACCGAATGTTATGTGCCTGAGCTCTATCATGATAAACTGACGTTGATGTAAATCAGTAATCGCCAATTCTTTTGACAGTCGATTAGCAATTATGTAGGTACAAGTTAGGCCCTCAGGCTACCACAGTTAGAAATTCAGACACCTTAAACCAATTGCAAGATCTAGAAAAATTATTGACCTCTCTCAAAGTTGTTTATTCTTGCCAAGTTCAAATGCTTATTATTGTTGGCCTAATGCCTGGGCTAAATACTGATAATTCGAATTTAAAAAAGACATTTTGATGTAGCAATTGGCCTATTGTCTGTTTTGCACCAATTTGGGTCACGTGCGCTCCGACTGAGGGCATTTTAACCCTCTGTCTCGGGTTGGGGGCAAAAACGGAAGGAGAAGCCGTTCACTTCACACCAATGGCCTAAAATGATACAAATGACTAACAAAATACTATTATATTCTCAGCGTGGCCATATTATGTGCGTTAGCATACCAAGCGTATGCGGCGATATGAGTAGCCCTTTAATGGTTAAAGAAAAACGAGCACGATGGATTTAAGCAAATATCGTTTGCTGAAACCCCCTATTAGTAGATCTTTATTATGTTTGCTTGGTGATTGACGCGCCCCAAATGATAAAAAGACTTTGAATATACATACAACATAGATCAATTAAATTCAGCAATACAGTAAGATACGGGGGGGGGGCTTTTTATATACAACGTAGTAAAAAAAAAATTTTCTTTTTAAATATAAAAAAAAAAAAAAAACCCGCCGTTGCGTTTGTGGTACATATTGACTTTTCTTACACTTTGGCCTCCATAATCAGATAGAACAACAATTGGAACTCTCGGGGAAACTGTCGTGGCCAATGCGAGGACGTTTGGTGAAATCCCTGTATTAGTAGATCTGTATTATGTTTGCTTGGTTATTAATTCGCCCCAAAGCCTGACTGGGATCAGTTGGACAATATATGTATGGCATGATCTGCCGTGGCCGAGATTTCGCCACCGAAGTATGCTGTGTAGCACGAAGCCCGAAGGGCTGAGTGGTTAGCTGCTTATTGAGCTGCTTAATCTCGTGTAGGCCTACCACGTAGAGCATGGCGTGGCGATTTTTAACTCATCTTCAAGACAAGTAGTTGACGTAAAAATAAACAAATAAATAAATGAACGAATGATGGCTTTTGCGTGTTCTTGGACATTAATGCCGCTCTTTTGGAATAAAAATTCCCTTCAACAGCAAAACGTTGCTTGTTCGTCATTGCCATTTTTTCGTCTGCTACGAAATGAAACCGAGGCTGCCATTGTGCACAACTTTTGTATACCACGGTGTGACGTGTCGCGACACACACCGTGGTATACCAAATATGGAACACGCCTTTGAACCAATCAGTGTGCTCAATTTGCCTTTATAAGATAATTAAAGATTTACATTTGTGATATGTGATACTCCGCATGGAATTAACTTGTAAAAAGTAATTCAAGCGTTCCCTCATTGACTTTCTGTGCAAATGTGTGCATTTTTAATGGAAAAATTCTTGATTCAATTTGTGGCAAACCTTTCTCGTGATATTCTGCCATTATGAAGAGTAGGTAATGTATTGGCTACAAATATCTGCAACTCTAATCAGATGAAACGTATGGTAACTAGATATCTGCCGTTTTAGGGATGCCATTCTTGTGAGGCAACCAGGAAATAATTTCACGAAGTTTGTCAATGGATTAAGGATGCCGTAAAAACTGAACTTCTTTTTTGTAAAGACTTTGTTATTCTTTATCTTTGCAGCGGAATCACTCTATTGCTTACAGTGTCAAACGTTTATGGGTCATCCTAACTGCAGAGAAGGCTTAATGGAACCCACAAGGTGTAAAAAACCGTCCATTGGCTGTACGACATTTGTGGGCAAAATGTCAGGTAAGCACGTGAGAAACTACTTATTTTATTATTGCATATGTGCTCAAATTTTCAACTTTTGTTTCCTTATGTTCTTTGATCGGGGTGAGTTATCATTTTCGAGAGTTCAAAAGTAGTAACTCACTGTATATCACACAACCTAACTCATAAGCTTTTTTGTAGCCTATTTAACATGCCTGCGCCTGTGACGTAGACAACATCAAACGTGCGTGCAGGGTGTGTGACAGTAGGCACACTGCACTCGTGACCTAGGAAAACTACACGAGCGTGAACATGGCACATCAGGTCAGCGTTTAAAGTAGCTCTAATGCGTTTTTGGTGGATAATTGCATTAGCCATCGAACAAATAAATGCTTGTTTTGCTGAGAGTGGGTTAGCACATTTTTCTCTCTCGGGATCCGGTTTGGGGAGTAAGTAATATCACTTGTGACCTTCGGTAACTCGAGATTTCTCTCCACAAACACCGATCCCCCGTGCGAAAAAAACACGATAACACATTCTCACCCGTATAATTTAAATACATTATGCTGGTGGAAGGGCATGATTTGATACATTTTTTCAAGAAAATGTACGATACTATAAATTATTGTTTTCTTCTCGGATACTAAAAGCATTTTACCCTCACGTTTCCCATTTCAGTCACACACACCATTGTATTTTTGAACAGCCAGTAAAATTGCTCTCTATCCGTACAGGACAGCTTCATACATGTGGCAGGAGGTGGCCAAGCATGTTCGCCAGGGACTGCTTTCTGTCGTAAAATTGTAATGTTCATGTGACTGTATATGGGATATCATTCTTGAGAGTGCGCAGTAAGAAGTCTGTTTGCAGTTTTGGCGCATGAATTTCCACGTTGATGAAAGTCGGTGTCCCGGAATGGCGTCATCGGAAAATCTTTTGATGCTTCGGAACACATTTTGGTGAATCAGTATGCCAAAATATGAGAAAAAGAAATTCCTCACATAGGGGACTGTGTTGGGTCATTTTTCGGTTTTTGCGAGATCAGGCCTTGCTCCAACTTGTAACCCTACACGGTCCCAAATACTTTGCCATGCAAGATTCTCTTAGTATCAAGGACCAAGCAACCTGACTTGAGTTGTTACGGAGGCCCTTGGCGCCTCCCCGGTATTGTAAACAAAGCAACTAAAACCGGTAAATTTCCATTAGAACCCCAAAACGGAAAATATCCATCCCGTAGACAGAATGATTCGCAAAATAAATCAAATAATCGTGATGTAAATATCGTCGATCTTACACAAAATGTTTAGGTATTTTAAATAAATATATAAATAAATAAATAAATAAATAAATAAATAAATAAATAAACGCATTTTTTAAATCCCAATTATGTGCTTGCCGGAAAATTTTAGTTCTCAAAGTAAAAGTAAATGTTAATGTTTTCTGTCCAATAACTTCGAATTGCTTGAATTGATTTAATGCGCTGTTGCAAAGAGGTGATTATACTATTGATTGTTATGTAATTTGGATCCACAGAAATCTTGTCAAAGATGGAAAGTAAGAACATATATTCCTTGCAATTATGATTTTGAAGTGAATTGATGGGATATTTCTTCCTTCCGTCAGGGCAGGATTCTAAAAACACATCTTGCGTGACGATTAAAGACATACTCTCGTACCACAGATATAATGCGGAGTTTGGAAATTGAAATACCAGCTTCAACGTTTGATAATATGTAGTTGTTATTTATGATTTAGAATAACCCCAAATGTTCTCGTTAAACGATACCTTGCATAATATATACAACCCGTCAGGACTACACGTGTAAAAAATGCAGCAAGTAAAATTTTATTGCATCGTCTTCGGAGGAGCAACAAGTAACGTATCGGTACCTAGGTATTTGAAATTTAATTGGATCTGAACATCGAGCTGGATTATTAGGGTTTATCAAAAAGGCAATTCTAACTTGTCATGAAAATCTTGTACCGTTGCTTTATATGTTTCTCTGTAAGTTGATTGTTAACACACCCTAACCTATTGCTGATCTTTGTCCTTGATCAGCTGTCATTGAATAGTAGCTTGGGGATAATGTTTCAGGTGTTTTTTTTTGTGGAGGTAACTGACCCTCTTTAAAATGTTTGGTGAATTTACATCAAAACGGCCATATTTTAAACGGCATTCTAATCGAGCTTTATTGGGATTACCTTCTATTTCAAATTGTACAAATCACCTCGTTCAGCCTGTATATTTGGCCAGTAGTCACTCTTCTAATCCTGCAACTGGGTCAACCAAGCTCTCACGAAAAGAGAATTTCACACATTAACATAACGAGGTGAATGAAAGTAACATCATATATTATCAAAAACGTTTCGGAGGTAATTTTCCATGTTTATTTATAAGAATCACCCATGGCAAGCAACATTAAATGTACTTCGTACGGGAGCAAACAACGAATAGTTTGAAGTGGAGGCAGCACATGCATCATCTACACATTTATATAAACAATACCTTTTAAAGGATTGGAATTTTACAAGAATTTCTAAAGAACATGATGTAATACGTGGACATATCCAGAAGACATTTAATCCACCCTTGTTTAAAATCCCTTGTTTCAATATCGCATAAGAAGAAGATGCAACTGAGCTGGGGGAGCGTTTAAATTACTTTCATCTGATGAGCCCTTGAAGGTTCAGCTAATAAGACCACAGCAACAGCTGGATATTTGCGCTTACCTCCAAGAAGGAGTGCCTGACACATTACCTGGCCTTTCTGTACCATGACTCTGTAGGCCTTGGTAACAAATTAGTTTAGGTGCAAAACAGAGAAATGAAATAGACGGCATACAAATAGGCGCCATATTGTTGTCTGGTATTTGGGGTAGAAATGACTTCACTCTTTCAGTGCTAACTGCGACTTACGTCAAATGACGTCACATGCTCTGCTCTGCACGATTCATGCTCCTTGCAAAAGGACCTTTGCTTCAAGTACCAACATTCCTCAAGTTACATATAGTATAATAGTCGAGATTAACAACATGGCACCGATAGAGTTCATAACTGCACACACTAAAATTAGAAGGAGGATAGCATTTGAGATCTGCCAATTATGGTTAGTGCCTCACAGTCCAGAGCGATGTTCTGTGCACATAAACAACTACAACAGCTGAAAATGTTTTCATTTTGACGCATATGGCAACAAACTTACCATCTATGGCTGCAAGCTATTTAGCGGTAAGCGGTAAAGTAATATGAAACCCATCTTAGACACTTTTGTCAAATTTGAGCTTTCTGCACCTTTAACAGGAATACATACGTAATCGTTTATGAAAATTTTTTAACTTCCAATGATTGAGGCAGTACTAAATTAAAACTAGTGACAATCACACATGAAAACGTATTAGCGATCGTATTTATACATCAATTCACATTGGACGATGGACATTTGTGATATATGTATATTTGACGAAACACCATCACGATATGGTCCAATCTGCATCTTTATATTTGTATTATATTTATCACCAAAACACGTTAACCTGTTTTTTTCTCTCTAAATTGCTTTTTAGACATATTTGGATTTAAAAGTTGTTCCACATATTTCTTGTTTCGCACAATGAGATTATTGTCTTTTAAGCGATATTTTTGATACTATTTAACTCATGTGCTTATACATGTCACACTCTTAATGAGACTCTTGCAGATGAAGTTACTATAAATCACTTTTATCACATCTATTTGCGCCTGACACGATACATAATATTGAACAAAAGGTTTGAAAGACCAGATGTTGTGTCTCACGGCATAAACCAATTAACATTGACACTGAATCTGAGCAGCACTCCATGTAAACAAGTTGCTTTGCAAGCCTAGTGCAATATTAAAATACATAAAATTGTTATGTGACCCTAGTGATCTCCAAATTAAATTGATCTGCAGTGATTGTGGCAACTTTTAGAACACCTCATGCAAGTAAAGATAATGTTTTAATGTAGTTAGTTTCACTTTCTTAAGAAATAAAAACGGCGAAAACTTGGTTCAATAGGCCTTTTCTTAAACTCTGAACACCTCAAAGGCAAAACAAGTTTTCTTGAGTGCCCCTTGCCCCTGTCTGTCACATTCTCATTCCCAATATTGTCTCAAGGGAAACATTCTCTGTGACACCAGTATTATCACTTAAATGGGTGCCATTTTTCAGTCACTTTCAGTTATGCATAGATGTTTCAGTGTAAACATTCTCTGTGACCCCAGTATAGCCACTAAATTCGGTCCACTTTTTCAGTCACTTTTATTTATGCATAAATGTTATCAGTTAAAACATGTCATGGTTGTAAGTTTGAATGCAGAAATGTCACTTAGTTCCTTGTGTGTGTTCTGCTTAGTCATCGTTTGCTCTCAAAAATGACAGTAAATAGACTACCCACATAAATTTGTCTGTTACATGGTATGGTCGAATAAAAGAGACTTCACGGAGGATCTGACGAAAATGAAAGTGTGGTTACTAGATAACATTGCATGTAGTTTAGAGGCATGTGGGCTTTCAATGAAAGGTACATAAACAGTCAGTCGCTGGTCAGCTCAGAGAAGAGAATCATTGATTCCTGAAAAGTGTGTGTCTGATTGACGTAAGGATATACGGCAAACTAGTAGTGACTTTCACAAAGTACTGAATATAACTTTGGATTCAAATGTAAAATATAGTGAACCATATATTTCTGAAAACTAACAAACTGGAGATACTGCTTTTCATTTCACATTTTGTCGTGGTGGTTGCAATGTTTGGTTAACAATTATACAAGTGACCATCGTAATTTACCACAAATTGCACTTCAATTTATTCAAGTTTGAATATATTGATCTGAAATCTGAAGCAACTAAAGTTCATGTAGTGAATCAAAGAAAAAAGTCTCAGATTTTTTCACTTTTGTGCCTTTTGTCACCAGAGTTGGTTCCTTAGTTTCACACAGCTGCATATAAGGAACGACACAAATATTTCAGAATTTCAGACACGACTTTGGAATTTAAAGTGTGTTTTATAGTTTATTATGAATTTGATATCAAAACCCATAAAAACAAAGGAGTTGAAGCCATATTTGTGTCAAAGAATGATAATCACCTTTATACACTTTATAATTGCTGTGTACACATTGTATCAACTAAACATCACTGCAGTGCCACAGCATTATTTTGAGAGTTTATACTTAACAAAAATGTATACTTTATTAGGCTTCCTTCTGAGTGTTTTCAGAGAGTTATCTTCATGAAAGTGTCCCTCATCACTAAACTCGCTGGTAACTTGCCGTATATACTTGAGACCCAGAGTGAGGGTGACTAAAAGCCTAGGATGAAGAAGTCATTCTTTGGCCACTGTTTGAATAGTCTGCAAAACACAGCTACTTGCACCTTCTTAATAGTAACTTTGCATTCATTTCTGTTCCAATATAGTTTTTTAGTTAAACTTGAGTAGTCTTTGTAATTTTTTTACTCATAATTCATTCCAAAAGTACAAGTCTTCAAGTTGAGATTCAGGTTGAGATTAATTTTTGTCTGGAAAAGAAAACAAATTTTCTGCGACAAGGCCATTTTCTCACCACTGATTTATAATACATGTGATCTTTGATATAGAATCTCAATTGGAATACAAAGTTTAAAGAATCGAATTTGCACTTCTGAGTTAGATGATAAAAGAAATGTAAGTTTTTTTGGGTTTGTCTCAGTTTAAGAACTGATAAAGCGAAGAAGACAATAAAGCTGATATAACCACGGTTGATAGCTTATGGCACAGACGCAAGTGAGCTTACATCAGCATTTTCCCCAGTTTAGTGTCTAGTCTGAGGATTGTTTTTCATCGTTTAGATGACGAGAATATACAGCAACATAGGCTGGAAGTCCACATAGTTTCTGGATTGATACATTTCAAATAGAACCTTTGTATACCTACACAACCAATTGATTAGAGGTGGCCATCTGGTAGAGAATGTATCTTGTCGACCTAAATTACTCAACACAAAATATTTCTCGCAGTTATCAATTCCAACCCGAAAAATGAAAGCAAAATTAAATACAGCAAAAGGCTGGGATTCAAGAACTGACGAAACATCAACAATCAGCAATTTCACTCCTGCCTTGAGACAGGCATTCGCCCATAAAAGGCCATTGGTGTTTATAAATTGATCCTCTCAATCTTTGAAATATTTTTCATTACTACAAACTTTATTTTTTCCAAACATATAGACCTGACCAATTAAACCCCAAAATTTATTACTTGTGTCAAAGACAAAAAGGGGCATTGTAGGCGCGCCACTTCATGGTGTTCCTGACTTGTCAGGAAAGCCCAAAAGGTGACAGCCCTAATATGTCTCTTGTCTTAAAAAACACGTCGGCATTTCCATATTACCTTTCTTTAGAGGTTGTTGTTTTGAAGGTGAAGAGACATTTGTATTGATTCGTTACAATATCATGGTGTTGTCATTTGGAACACAACACCTGTTCATAACAGCCAATCGGATGAAATGTTCACTTTTTAGTTTTATAGAAAGGTGAAAATATATATTGTGTTTAATTGTATCAAATATGTAAATATATCTTTATATTCTTCTTCATCTTTTATCATTTACATACAATATATTGATTTTATACTGTTTAATATGAACTGCGTCCCCAATAAGGAACAGTGATATGCCTATTACGTGTGGGACCCTTTCTGTATTTTAAACGATTAAGGATATTTTAACATTTTTGGCGTGAGCTAACCGCTTGCAGGTTAGCATTTAGAAGTAATTTTGGTTTATAGGTGTTATGCCAGTTGAACACTTAAAGGATGTAACATTGCTGTTATTTGTAAGAATGAACATTTGGGTTTTTTAGTACGTAAAGTTCTACAAAAATTACTGTGCCAGGGACGATGAAGTGAACTCCTAACTACTTCTCTATGTCAGAACTCTGACAGCCGATGAAAACGTTTTATGATCAAAATTGTGCGCATGATGAAATGAGGACAATTCTGCTCCCCATTAACATGTTTGGCAATTACCATTTAGGAGCGACAGTGTAGCAAAAATGTAGTTCTTATAAACAGCGTTTCTATCAAATGTGTACAGGTGCCAGGGGCGTGGCCTTAATTTGGTGGCTTATTTTATAAGTATGAAACAAACGCATGGTTCTGTTGTTTATGGTCCCAATACGGCTGACATAATGTTTACCTTTAACTCTTCCTGTGCGGAGATGTCTTTTCTATGTCACCATCACTTCAAATGTACGTGTATCTCATGAGCAATTGTATGTTTGCAGCTTTAGAGTGCACATACAGACAAATAGCCACCTGTGTTGGCTAACCGTGGTGAATATTGAACATGCAGTTTTCAATAGACTGTTCATTAAAAAAAAATGGTCAATATCTAACAAGATCACCCAAGCTTAGGTACTTAATTTCTCCTTGGATATCAAGGAGCGTACTTGTAAGCTCCTTGCTGAAGCTCATGCTTTATGTTTGTCGGCGTTATATAACGCATTTCACGAACTTACATTTTAACAACCAAACTCTTTGCCACTTTGGGTT
Organism: Hermodice carunculata; assembly: GCA_964020975.1. Classification (NCBI taxonomy): domain Eukaryota; kingdom Metazoa; phylum Annelida; class Polychaeta; order Eunicida; family Amphinomidae; genus Hermodice; species Hermodice carunculata. The sequence continues at coordinate 85,993,230 of OZ026616.1, read as the reverse complement.
GTTCAATCGTAGTATTAAGTGTCATACTATCCTCAACTGGACAGAGAAACTTCAGATAACATTTCTTGGTAGTGGTAGCAGAGGCGGTGGAGGTCATAAATACAGTAAGGTGAGATTATCTGTGCTGTGTCCGTCCGTTTCTCCATGTGTTAGTGGAGATTTCGGTATCTGAAAAACCATTTAAAATATATTATTAACAGCACATCATGTAACTCCCATACGCAGTCATGATAAGAATCTATATTCATGGTGGCAGGTACTGGACACATGCCTCTTTTGGGTCATCATCCTTCTTATTTACAAAACTAGCAGAGCTGCCAACGCTATGATATTAACAGCAAAGAAACGCTCATACAGGTTCCATACATGCATCATTATGCGTGACCTTGATGTGTTCTCAATGCCATAGGAGCAACAAATGCGGTTATTTGGGAAACCCTACAAGTAGCGTATTGTACTTTCACATGTGTTACCTTTGGTGTATTTGGCTTTGGCAGTGAGGACTCGTTTGCTGCCCTTGTGGCTAGATTGCACTTTGCCTCCAGGTCTATATTTCTTGTGGACTCTTTCTGTAATAGCAATCGCAGTAATTATAATGCAGACATATTTAATATCTCACAAACCTCTGTACAAAGGATGTGGTCCTCATTTTAATACCTTTGCACGTGCGTAAGATATTTGAAATCGGATATCTTGTGGCAGAGTTCTCGTCTATTAGGTGCTCAAAGTTTCCGCTTTAAAACTCCCGGGCGAATGTGCTCATGTCCTAAAAACAAGTTCTGTGGTGACAAAGGTCGACGCGACGTTCTGCTTTAGCGCTCTTAAGTGTGCTCCGACTTGCTCTGGTTATCCCAAGTCCTCCCCTGTGGGCCGAAAGGTTCATAAATACATGTATATCCGGAGAATTTAGAGTCAAACAAAGAAGAGTGTTTCTGCCGCACGAATGGTGACTTAGCCGAACATCACAGTTTTTGTTCTCTGCATGAACCAATTGTCATGATATTGTAATATTTAGGCAACGATGGACATTGCCCGACATTTAAGGGCTATATGTCGTAGAAAAGATGAAAAAATACCCCCATGACATGCCTGTACCAAATACAAAATTTCTCACTTCCCGCTCTGGTGAAAGCTAACACCTTGTGCCACAAGAATATTTATGAAGATGGGGTGTCCAAAGTGCCTGATGTTACTATCGCTGGCATGTTGGCTTACCTCTTTTTTGGAGATAAAGCTGCAATTTTGTTAGTATAGTGAGAGACACAGGAAGTGTAGCACATTCGTTTGACAGACATCACTATGGATATTGCAGTTCACACGCACAGGTAATTCTAGAAGCGACACATAATTAAAAGAAATTCGAAGACCTGCACCTGAACGTTATTGGTATCGTGATCTGCGTGATTTAGAGTGATAAATATAATCAGTATCTTTTTTCAAAATTTACGAATAAAACTCACACAATGATTTATCTTCCCATACCCCTGCAAAACACAAAATAAATACACAAATTAATCAAGAAGTAAATGCATATTCTTGGAAGTAAACTGCTTTGACATTGGTTTTGCATTTCTTAACTATGACAAACGAATTAACGGTTGGGATATTTTATAGAAATAGACCAGAATTTTTACGACAACTTGACTTCTTGAGTTTCCGATATTGAGGCTGGCGAAAAACATAGCTTGGAATGAACTGACATTAGACAGACGTTGTAGCTCTTCCTAGTTCTAATCCACCAATAAGCACCAACAGTTTCAAGGCCATTTCGTCATTTATCTCATTGTGTATTCTTCATTGATTTTAACTAAAGGAGACTCACTAGAATAGATCAGCCTTAGTCGCCTGTATTTATGCAGTGGCACCATCTTGACAGCTAAGACCACGTGATATATTTTCATTTATAACATGAGGATTCTGTTACATCAAAGGATCTGTAGAACCGCTGTGACCATTTTCTCTGGTGGTAAAATGTGTTCGTGCTGACTCCCACAAGAAAAAGAAATACATCGAAACCATATCATGATAGATGCACAATAGTTGGTTGTAGCAAATATATTTTGCAAGCTGCCGTGTGGTATATTAGGAGGTCAGTTTCTACAGAAAACACAGTGAAACGCGTAAGCATGCACAAAGAAGCCATATCCAGGGCACCAGGTCCATGCATGTGGATGCTCTAACGCTTCAATATTATCAGCGCTTCATTTATCAAGCACAAAACAATGTCTAATTTTAGCATTTAAAATATTGCTCATTTTTCAGCACACAAAACAATATACGGCTGTTAAGTATGTAACTCATGTCCAATTGTTTTGCGCGTAAAACACTATCCAAAAGTTAAGAATATAAACCAATGCCCATTTTACAAGTAAAACAATGTTTAACTGTTAAGCACATGAAGTGCTGTCCAATTGTTTACCAAAATAATGTTGAATTGCTTATTGTACTGTACCGGTCTTTGGTTTATAAAAAGTCTCTAATTTCTCACCACATAAAGCAACATCCAAACATCTAGAGCTAAATATCTTCCCTATTTCTGTTCAACAATAGCCTGTGGCTGAAGCAATTTACATGATCCACTTATCAGCGGCTCATAGACTACATGCCAATTGCGCTATAATTGCAAAAATGGCACATTGATACATCTACTCAAATGGATTTGGTGTAAGATGGGACGGTTTTCCTGTTTGCAGTGAGAGAAAGAGATCTATCACACGTTTGATTCTTTCATGTAATAGATTCCGGTAAAGCATTTCAAAGCACTCTGTGGCAAATGTCATCATGGCTTAGCATGTCTCATGGCAGTGAGATGCGCACCGTTAGATCCTATCAGTATCACCCTTTGCACATGCTACTTTTGCAAAGTCAAACTCGTCCCGTTAATGTGAAACTCTAGTGTAAAACAAACTTTTGCTGTTAATGCGCTCATTTTGTTTTGGCCTGTATTGCAAATACATGTACCGTATATGATCTTAATTGGGCCGACAACCACAGGTAATTCAAGCCTGGTCTCGGCGTCAACATATGCCACGAAAAGTGGGAATAATTGTCACCTAATGACCTGTCCGAAATAGACTTAATACAATCATGGCGGCTGTCATATCCGTTTACTAAATGATCCAGAGGAGCTGGCATTTTATGACCTCATCAAAGTATTAATTGCCAATAAAGATATACCATAGGAACAGCGGAAATATATCCCTAGATGAAAGAGAGGCTGCCCTCTTTATCCAACATTGGGAATGTGTGGGTGGATAAGTGTAGGAAAATTGGTAGTTTATTAATACCAATTGTTATCTCATCTCTTTTGAGATAATGTGGTGTTCCTGAAAAGAATGTTTTTATTGCTTGGAGATTCAGTTTCGGGTGCGACCTCCATGCATCTGCAAGCAAGCGTGCATCTGCAAGCAAGCGGGCGATGCGAAGTGAAGGGCGGTTTGACCGCAGCTTGACTGACACTAGTCTCTTATCAGTGGTTGACAATGATCTTGCAAACCTAACGCCACGGTTGTGGAAACCTCTGCTTCGATAGAAACATGTATGCCTTGCACGAAACTGCATCAAATAACGGTCATGCCTCTCATCAGTATGAATTGGTGTTCCAAATAAAGTTTCAACGTGCATCTTCCTGTCTGCAGAAAATGCTTCCAACATGTCTGTACTTCTGTATTGCAGCACCCAGTTGGCTCAGCAACTTTACGCAAGGAAACACCACCCTCTTACCTGCCTACTATTCTTCCTCTGTTAAAATCAGAAATCGGTTTTCAAACGAATAATTTTCGTTCAAATTATTACGTTTTCAATTATCGATCTCCATATATGAATTTGAGCTCAACAAATCAATTTTAAAGCCAATAATCGCTTTCAAACCTGAAAATTATTCCTGTTGAAAATTTAATTGAAACGGTTAATCTATGAAGCTCAAACAATGATTTGTAGATGTCACCAAAATAGAGGTCAAAATGAATTTGCATGCTCAAACAATATTTGTCCAGCTCAAACAAATTATATGGACCCATGAAAGGAACTATTGAGCCCAAATATTCGTGATTAAATGGTAAAAGGGCTCGTTATAAATTCGACTGTATGATCGCAAGATACACAATTTGAAGTCGGAGGTTTTATCAATTCAGCAATGTACAAACCTTTTTAAACTATACACATACATACACACAGGCACATTTTTGGAACGGAGTGTATGGCACATTAAAAGTCATAAATCAGTAACATTTAAATACAAAAAAAACACAATTGAATACAAATATATACATTTATTTATATAAAGGAGCATGCAAACCGATCCTGTGATCCGCGTTTTTGAGTTTTCGATTCGATTCAAAGAGCTCCGCTCTGTGCTTAGTGCGTCCGCGACCATGCTTGCATAGTAAGGTACGGCAGCAATTGTGTTACATTGGAGTTTATCGTTGTTTTATGAATATATATGTTACAACTGCCAATGGCGCCACTCTGTATTTAATTAATTGTGGTATTCTGGTCACTGATTTTTTTTCCCTATTTTCCACGGAAAGTCGGAAAATGTCCTTATTAAACTCTAATATCCCCTTCAGGCGAAAAGCAATTGGATTTTCATGGCACCAACTAGAAAGGCACTTCCTTCTTACTAAGTGAGGATCTGTATTCCCAGCTTCTCTTTGTGCGATAAACAAGGTAACGCCGCAAACTGAGCAAGAATCCTCAGGGAATGCAGCACGATCATTGATGTATCATTTAGGATATTAGCCTACATGTAGATCTATGTTCAGTATTACATACGTTACATTTTGGCGCCAAAGCATTGCACGGCTTTATTTTGATACTTCCGCGTGTATTTTATAGGCCCGAAACAATAATTTTCCTTAAGGTTGTCAGACCGTATTCGATGCAGTCGACAACAGCTTAGATGTTGTTACATGTGACGCAAAAGCTTAATATTATCAGTTTCTTGTGTTTACTATGATGACATGCATTAGTGGTCGCTCCTAAGGGAAGAGATGCAGGTCGTGTGTGTCACCTTACAGTGACAATAACCCCTGCCGGACAAAGAATAAATGAATCTGAACGTTCCCTGGGCAAAATCACTTCACCGTTTAATTTCTATCAAACCCGGTACATATACTCTAGTTTTTGTTATAGACCGCACCTTTATCAGCATTTCTCAATAGAATTTCTTGCTATTTTTGCTGCACTTAATTTGCCGACAGTAATGAAATTACCAATAGCATTCATACCTTCAATAATGACCAAGCAATTATTGGAGTTCGCCAGATAGCCCAATTTCATAACAATTAACCCTTCATTGTGAAAGTATATTGAGGTCGCTAGGTCTTCGTGTGCAAAATTAATGTACACATCATTTATAAATTCTCAAGCCAACAAATTATAACAAGGTTGAATGCGTGTGCCTTAGGCTCCACATCTTAAAGATATCTCGCTATTTATTTTCATCAGTCGTTAAGTCTACAAAACAAAATTATCAATATGTCTGAGGTCAGGGATTGTAATTGGGCCCTTAATCGGCTAAACCTTAAGTCGCACATGAATGAAAGGAGGAAATCAGCATCATGACAGATCTGATTTACACAGACACTCAAAACATGTCTATTTATATTAAGTTAACAGATCATGAAAAAAGACAAACGCTACCGATATGTTTTGTCCATCGTGGGCGGAAAGGGTTCACTCAAAGCGCCGTGCTAATGTAACAATTGCGTTTGGCAGGTTTTTCGATTTATATTTGCTTATCAATCTTGATCTGCCGAGCAATAATTGTACTTCGTTACTTTTCGGGACATATTTCTTCCCTTATTTCAGACTTTGACATGCAATTTCAATTGAATTCAATTCAATTTATTAGGAAAACTACCCCTTTACAACGGGGCATCGTTAGCCGGGGTAAGCTCACGATGCGTCCAAGTGACATCAGTAAAAGTATAAATTTAAAACATAAAAGTCAAAGTCTAGACAAATAAACATACTAAAATCCTTTGCTTTAAACCAATGTGAAGATTTTGGCCAGTCTCTCACCTTATGCCTGCAGACTGCGGCGTAAGCACCATATTTCTAGCAAGTAGTAGATTTGACAAGCCTCGTCAAAAACGTCATCAGCACCATTAGATAATTGTAAATCCAGTGATCCAAGGAAAATTAAAGTTTTTCGGAATAAGGATGACGAGCAGAACTAGGACCATACCTGAATGCTACCTGTATTGGCTACATCAGACTCTAGTTTATAAAAAAGTTTGATCCTTTCATTTCCTAACTCTGCGCATGTGAAAAGAAAATGTTGCAGGCTTTATTTATCATTGCAGCATAGCTTACAGATGTCATCGTTAGATATGCCCCATCGCATTAAGTCACAGGCTAAATATCTCAATTAACGCAAAATTAGCTTATGAATTTAAATAATGCTTTGACGCTTAAAAGTGATTCATATTTCAATCATCTACATCCGCTGTCCATACTGAGTGACAGAGATCATTTCCTAATAGCTAAGGGGTAGTTCCATCAATGAATTTGCAGGAAAATGATACTTTTAATGCGTTTGGAAAATTTACGACTGTTGTAGTATAAATAGCTGGCAAAATTGAATATGCAGAAGACAAAATATTAGAAATTGAGCCTTTGCATATAATATCAACGTCTGGCGATCCTGTTTGCCGGTTATCATAATGTATTCATTCTTGTTTTAACAGGGCGATTGTGTGAAGACATTCCTTGCATCTGTTATATAGTAAAGCAATCTGAATGTAATTAAACATCTCATTAGTGGAACAACTGACTGCATTGACCTATTTTAATACTGACTTAGTACTTTAGCGTTGGTACCCCAAAAGTCTATAAATTTTTACATTTTCAGTGGCGCATTTTGGACAGAGTCAACTGCTTTTCTCGGCACCCTTTGGACGCCATCCGCCCAAATGGCGCCCAAAAGGTGCCGATTACCGCGATTGACCATGACTATTATATTCTGTGTAACTGTAGGCATACTGCTACATACAAGTCACATGAATGTAGCATCTTACTGTCATCAGAGCAGTGCGTTTTAAGTAGTTCGACCTAAGTCGCACTTGGCACTGAAAGAGTGAAATAGACTACGACATTTTAAACGATATCACAATTGATATGCGCTTTAAGAATGCCAAACCAGTTGGAAAATTAAATCGACTACTGCACAAAAGGTTATATTTAAGAAAGCATCTACCACACTAAAAAAACAGCGAAGATTAACGCTTTCTTCACTTTTAATTATTTGACCCAATGTTAAATCCTTTAAAGCTTACAAAACCGAAGTTTTAAAGTTTAATGCCAATGGCGTGCCTCGGTTAGCCTAGTACAATGGCGTCCGTGCAGGTGGTCGCAGACGTAAAGGAATCAATTCAAGTTACGCAAGAGAGCCGCGAAGCGTAATACTTGGAAGTTGTTGGGTTCACTTACTATTACTTTTGTCTACTCTTTCGTCTACTTATTAAGGTATAAGTGAAGACCTCTGAACTGACATACGTGCACCCTTCTTGTTTTTAACACCGACACACACACACACGCACGAGCGTACACTGACATGTATGACTTCCAACCTTGCACTAAACCATGACATCACAACCCACAACACAATATTTGGCTACATGGAAAAAAGGCACTTTTTCTACCCATTTTGAGCAGAATTGATGCAAAAATGCACTCCGAACGAATGGTAAACATTTCGTTGTTCAAGTGAGCAGACTTAAGTTAATGTTACATGGTAATCGATAATACCACATTTTGAATACTTGGAGACCTATTATGCTAAAAGCCTTGAAAACGCAGCGGCCAATATGTACAATGACTCGCCGGATGATATTCGAAATAAAATTATTCAAAACAAAGTGTTACAGTATCTTGTATTGTATTTATACTGGTGTAACATTCCGTGCAGAATGTCATGATTATAAATAAATGTCATCATAATACCTCTGTAGTTGACCCCCCGAAAGATGCACTGATTTATTGCGTTTTGATGATTTACTATTTTAATGTTTATTACATTCAAACGGAATTTTTCTTTTGCTTTGCGATTTGAAATTTAGATTTCCAACATTCACGTTACACTGCTTGGAAAATCAAGTTTTTCTGCACCTTTCTAAAATTATGGTTATGAAAATCAATTGCGTATACATTGACTTTCAATTCATATTGTGCTCCAAGTTCATCAGGCATCAAAATCCAATTTATTCGAAACAAAATTAATCGTTGCACTTCACTGTGTCTTTAATCTGCCTTCTTCTCTGTCTTTCAGAGCGTGTCCCATTATTGATGACAAGGTTTTATGCTTTTAAATTTAGTAAGGGAAGATTGCAATGAGAATGTCCGATTGCAACTTCATGCTATGTTAAATGTACAGATGTGTATTGATTCCGCCTCTATCATATCTGCTTCACGACAGTTACTGTTTCAGAAACTTAAAACAAAATTGTCTAGGGAAAACTTAAGTTATTGGCAAAAATTGTTAAAATTATTGTATACAATTCACTAAGAAACAATATAAATGGCGCATCCTTAGTATCCCCTTAAATAGTTACCAGTCCGCTATTGTGTTCACATTTATTCCATTTTATTTGTTTTATGGGTTGCATGTATGATTTTCAATGTTTTAATTTCATTATATTTCGCTACATCAACCTTGACAAGCTGCCTGAAGAAACAACATTTCACTGAATGAAACCAAAGGTGCCCGGACATGATATATCGCTCCTTCAAGTTTTATTTTTATTTGAAATTGATTATAGTTGCCAAAAATATAATATTAAAGAAAACCTATCGAACGTCGAATAATATATATATATGTGTATATATATACATACATATATATATATATATATATATGTATATATATGTATATATATGTGTGTATATATATGTATATATATATATACATATATACGTGTAACAATTCACATCAATTTTGTGAATGCCCATGTAATAAGAAACTGGACACATAATTTGCACAAATTCTCCAATGCTACAAGCTTACAATAATAATAACAAGCATAGATAAAACTGCCGTTTACTCGTAAATACACATGAGAGTGATTACAGTATCCCGCGCCGATGAAAGAAGAGCTTGGTTTGAACAATGAAGACTTTTTCTGTAATGAACCACATATAGAAAAGGTAATTTTTGAAAGGTTTCTCCTACGGAAATAGACAGAGCACACAAGGCATATTACAGGTTACATAAGCTCGATAATATTTTACATGTTCACATTGGCATACGTGGAAATGTAAAAATTCAGCGATATACGGACATGTACAGCGGGGGGAGGGGGGCAAAATGGTTTGGACAGGCCTACATGAAAAATTCCTTGTGCATATTAATATACAGTACCTATGTGACAACAGGAAGAGAGGTCCTCGTTTTTAGTACATCAAACTCTTATGTAGGTTGCATTTTGGTTTATACCTTTTTTTGTGATCATATCATTACTGTGACTAATAACTATTTTCAATGGTAAATTTAGATGCTAAGAATTTAATAACGAAAACAAATAGATCACCGGATATTCCGGGTCAAAGTATATTGCCCCGTGTTTCAGAGCGAGGCAAAATTTATCCCTAACTTTTTCAGGGCCAAGTTTCGACTGAGTCAACAGCTTTCCTGAGCTCGCTTTGGACGCATTGTCTTCAAATTTGGAAGCTGCTGACCATACCATTATTGTGGTCCCTGCAATTGTAAGCATACTGGTACTTGAATGAAATGTCGCTTACAAGCAATGTGAATTTCCTATACTCATATCAATACAGGGCACATTTACTTTGTCGAAATTGGCAAGAAAGAGTTAAAGTGTGTTCTCTAGCCTCCGGAAAGCTGGTAACTTTGGCACGCAAGGCTGTCACAGGTCTCCTCTACAACTGCTATTTGCTATGTTTCCACTGAAAATAATGCTGGTATAAAAACACGGAAGCGGACGACACTTTACGACAGGGGCATTTAACAAGTTTCAAAGGAAAATGTTGCCGTGTCCACGTCGGCAAAATGAGCGAAGTGTGGGAAAGTCACGACAGGCAGAAATGTTTACCAGGTTAAATGCGGCCTATAAAGCAACGGGAAATTATAATTATCTCAAATGCAATTTCTTATTCGGTTGTCACCAGGGAATTACTCTGTGGAAACACAAGGTTGAAAGTATGTTACTCTGGCAACGGATTCTGTCATAGGCTCATACGCCATTGGACAAAATCAGGAATGTGCCTTTCATTACGGAGATTCAATTAGGACTCTGCTGCCAAAATTATGTGTCAGTAACAATCCTATAATAGTTACTGACTGTAATGGTATTAAATTTTGCGTTTTTGTAAGTATGCAAGAAAAAACGAATTTAGTTACACGCAAAGTGACAATGGTTATGTATGCCATAGAGATGATAGCAAACTTGCAAACTTAAATTTCCGCACTGAGAACAAAAGGGCATATTCGTGAAATGAAGTCTGCGCGGAAATAAGTACCTTAACAGTATTCTGTTGATAAGTTCAGTTACACAGCTGTAAATACCTTTGCCTTAATTGCTTGTTAGGGTTCAGGGATGAAATCAAGGATTGAATCAACAGGTAGACCAATGTCTCGGAAAGAATATTCCGTTCGGTCATGATCTGGTCCAGTAGATAAAAGTAACCCCGAGACCGCTTCCTCACGTAAAGTTTCTTCGTCCGTAACAGACTATGTCACCTGTAGGTGGCCCTGCAGGTAACGTTCCCTGGTACTACCCGCTGAAGGTTGGTTTTGAAGGAAACGATACAGACAGGTAGGCTGACACACAGAATGATACACAGGTAGTTTAAAAGACCCAGGGGTTCTAGAGAAAATGCCTAAAATTACAAAATCACAAAAATTTACTTTTTAAAAATGGGGAAAAAACTTTATTGAAGGTGACGATTTGGGATACCCGGAAGTGTTCCTATGCAATTTCAAAGCAAATAGAAAAGCTCTTAAAGACTAGATCTTTCTAGGTATTTATAAAAGCACTGAAAATTACAAAGAAACAAAATACAGTGTAACCATGCAAAACAACCTTAGTAGAAAACCATCCCAGAAAAATCCCCAAATAGTTTTTAAGAGGACTTGCGTAGCGATCTCGGAGAAGAATCGAAATGATGGACGGCATACAGAAAGACGGACGGAAAGTGATGAAAAAAGCACAAATGATTGCCAAGCAAACTGAGCTAGAAACTGACACTGACAGGAGGTTCACAAAAATGCCTTCTTTCGACCAAATATTTCGTACAGTTGACGTCTAGCCATCATCGCGTGTCTATTGTTTTTTTAGGAATGGGGATTTGGTGCAGTTGATATATTAGTGAACCCATTCTAGGCCAGGTGATTGGTACCGCAGGTTGCTGGCGCGAGACCCGGCAGTTCTGTGGTAATATATATATATATATGGAAGTACTAGTATCCATATGGCACAAGTTCTTCTGTAGAATTTTGACATAGGCTGTATTAGCCAAAATTAATTCAAGGGTCTTTAGCGGGTCACTACTCAAAACAGGTTTAGGAGCCTGTACCCATACATGTCTCTCTCAGTAGATGCTCCTTGTCTAAGCTATATATTCAGCAAAGACAACCCAAAAAATAATGAATAAATATGATTGTGGCAAATGATGAATCAGCCAAATAAGTGAAATTTCGCTTATAAATGCAGGACAGGGCTTCATTATGAATAAGGAATACCTGTCAAACCAAACATAATTACTAAATTGGTATAGTACAGGTATAGATAAGAACGATTTGGCTCACCCCTGAACCAGTATGTACTTTTTGTAGCTAGATAGCTTACCTAGGTAAACCACCTGCCAGTGTAAAACTAAAATAGAAGCAAACTGGGGCATTATATTCAGTCCCAGTAATTGTAAGATTGACAGTTGTAACAACACCACCTGTACAAACCGAGGGAAACCCTAGAAAGTACTGCAACACTGGACATACTGCGCCAGAAATGTAAAACAGACCCCATGATGACACCTTCTACTGACTTTGAAAGTTTCCAAACCATAAAGCTCCATTTCGCTGCCAACCGTGGGTCAATGTTTCAACATAATGGGTCAGGTTTCTGACATTTGAGCAAATACTGTCAAATTTGAGTAATTTTTTTTGCATTCAGTAGATGTGTACTTAGGCATGACAGAAAAGAATGAAAGTCATTAGCATGTAATTTAAAAAAAAAAAAACATGTTATTGAAAAACAATTTTGTTAACAAGATTTTAAGCACCATTAGGCAAACTTGTAACTGTCGTTGGCTGCTGTTTGGTAACGATAGCCCCCGAGGGTTTAACCTAATGAAAAGCAATTAAGTCTAAAATGTCTCAAAGGAGAATATTAAAGCAGAATGATGCCAAAAGATAAAATTTAGTAGCAAAACAGGCAAGTCTAAAAACTGTCTAACAAATTCTGGATATTAACATCAAAATTTGCAGGGCTTATCAGAAAAGAATGAAAGTCATTATCTTTTAAATCAAGAAAAAGTAGTCAAAATATATTGTTTCTTGACCAGATACCAAGTATAATCAGGCAAGCTTGTGACTGTCGTAGGCGGTTACTTGCTTACTTATTAAAGACCACCAAAGGAATTCCTGGCAGTCCCGACAGGCCCTATGCTTGCTCATATACCTGTTTGTTTGTTTGTTTATTTATTTATTTATTTATTTATTTATTTATTTATTTATTTATTTATTTATTTATTTATTTATTTATTTATTTATTTATTTATTCATTTATTCATTCATTTATTTATTTATTTATTTATGTACCCCTTCACAACAGGGGCACCAACGATCAGGGCAGAACACGTGGTGCGTCACACACATAAAATTGTATATGTACAGAGTTTGCATAAAACACATTGAAAAAGTTTGAGTCACCTATTCACAAACACGTGCCACGTCACTGCGTGTGCGCTCATTCAACTGTAAAAACACACTTTACAATACATACAGTTTTAAGGGTATACATACAGTTGGTTCAGATTGGGAGTCAGTTATTGACTGCCTCATATAGTGGCAAGCTTCGACTAATAAATCCTCAGAGATACGGTCATTAACATCGCCAATTATCCGGCCAAAGTCGTAAACATACTCACCAATGGGCAAATTTTATTATTCAGGGAGAGGCCTAGAAACTTTGCCAAACATGGTCAAAATATAACGTTGAATATTCTCTTTCCAAACATGCATACATTTTGGACCATGTTTGATTGATTGCTGGACACAATAAAACGTGGGGAAAATCTTCTTTATCATTGTTGCACAAAACACGTTTACCATCGAAGTTATTCCATCTTTAGAAATCTTCATCTAGATGCAAGCGTCCAGTTCTGGCTAGAAATTTTAATCTTGTACCAGCAAAATTATCTCCATTAAATAAGATCACCGAATAGCGCATGGTTATCGGGACTTTGAACTGGACGGAGGGTAGCTTTTTTGGAATTGCTGTGATCACATTGTCAGCAAATTCAATCTCATCTCTAATCATATTATCAGTCTTTCTAGTACAAAGCACAAGTGCCTTGTTTATGTATATATTCATTCTGCGTTCTAAATTCCAGATGGTGATTTGAAGCATTTTCAAAACACCATCCAGTTGAGTTGTCGTGTCATGATGTCAGGAAAACAAAAACAAAATGCTTGTTACTTTTTTCAGATTAATATTTGTATAGTTGACACACAGCATAACTTTATTACTTACAAAGCAGTTGTAGATTGAAGCATAATTGTGTACTAATGTTTTCGATATTATAACTATTTATATATTGATCTAACATGAAGCCACAGTGTTATTGTCACAGGGATACATACGCGTATTACGTTTTTTTTTGATGATACTGTGGTGATTTTGTGCTTTGAACATGAGTTACTTTAATCACCTTTACATTCGGTCAACAGATTATCAGACTCCTGTGATCCCGACGGTATACAAGCTTATAGTCTTTATGAGGGTAGTTCTGAGATAGGGCCTTTGAACTGTATCCGCTTTCATCAAGTTTACATTACCTTAAATTTCTCCTGATCAAAATGATGGAGTGGAAATTCATTTCAACTTTCGTCTTCATTTTCTTTTCGTTCGATAGATCGACTTTGATTACATGCTTCACGTGAAATTAAGAGGTGATATACATCATTATCTCGCTGTCGGTCAAAAGATTTACGCAGTATACTCTCGACCTCATGCTGAGGATTGTTCTTGGTGCAGTATTAGCACAGTTTCCTAAGGTTGATAATCTGTTTTCCTTCCACCAGAAATTTCAATACATAGGGAAGACAGGAAACAAAGAAGGACGAAAGGCAGAATGTAATGAAACAAATAAAAGGAGGAAAAACAGAAAGAAAGAAGAGAGAGAGAGAGAGAGAGAGAGAGAGAGAGAGAGAGAAAGAAAGAAAGAAAGAAAGAAAGAAAGAAAGAAAGAAAGAAAGAAAGAAAGAAAGAAAGAAAGAAAGAAAGAAAGAAAGAAAGAAAGAAAGAAAGAAAGCAAGAAAGAAAGAAATTTTGTAGACAAACATATGTTTGTAAGATTTATGCTTCCTGGTGGATAGAATTTTGATGGAATTGGTTTTATGAAAAAAGAGTGTGAAAGTATTTCAATAACAGAAGATCATAATTTCGAACAAGGCAAACATATATAATCGCATATATCCTTTGGCTAAACGCAATGCCGAATGCAACTGAAAAGTTCTTATTGTATAATTTTGGATATGCTCTTCGATAAGGAAATCAACCTTACATATTGTAATATATATATTCTTCATTAACACTAAGGTAACCAACAAGGTGTCTTTATTTATACCACGTCCCTACCCTATACAATTTCATATTGGGCAGTTGAAACCATAATATTGGGCAGCACGTGCATGTCACACAGTAAAGTGCTATCCATTTGTATAAAAACGGGACGTAACGGCAGGCACCCCGCGTGACGTTACGACGTGCATCATATTGATGACAGAAAGTCACACGACGCATTTCAGATCCATGTGGTAGGCGTAGCTGAGTCAATTGGAGTAATAATTGCTGGATCAAGGCGCATCATCACTTAAATTGCAGAATATAGCAAATATTGGATGGCTGGTCGTCCAATATGGAGTTTTACAGGACTCCAAAAAGTAATATTGGGCTCGGACTTTGCCTCGCCCAATATTACATTTTGTCGTCCGTAAAACTTCATATTGGACTACCTGCTTTCCATAAAATTTGGGAATTTCAGAGTTTGGATTTTTCTGACAATTTACTGGTCTGTAAGTTTTAATCATATCCAGTTCCTTTTCTGCTCACAATTTCATTTACTGAAGTCCCGTTATACGTTGTTGCCATACCATACAAATGCACGATTTTTGTGTATGCTGCATGCTTTAGGAACTCATGTGACAAAATGTCCTATAATTATATTTCTGTCTTTTTGTCCAGAACCACTTCCTGGTTCGAACCCTTTATGCTCCGTGAGCTTACTTGTCACTGTCTAACCTATACATATGGAAGTAATTTTGTCCATATTGCTAACGTTCTTATGAAAAAGTTTGACATAAGCCGTAATAGCCCGAATAAATTAAAGGGTCTTCAGCGGGTAACTACTCAGAACATTTTTTGGATCTTTACCCGTTCATGTCTCTCTGAGTAGCGGCTCTTTGTCTAAGCTAAATATTCAGCAAAGACAACCCACATAATAATGAATAATTACATTTTGCGGATAATATGTGTGGAAATCAGTACCGCCCATACAAATGCACGATTTTTGTGTAGGTCGCAACCTTTCAGAACTCTTGTGGCCAAATGTTATATACATTGAAACCTGTCTTAAAAGACCGTCCATAGGACCTTTGAAAATGGTCCTTTCTAACAGTTGGTCCCTTAAGGCAGGTAAAATTTAACTAAAATATGCTAATGGAAATGTTGAGACTGGTTCTTTAGCACAGTTGGTCCCTTAGCAGAGGTGGGCTGATAGACAGGTTCTACCGTAATTACAGTTTGTGGATAACGTGTGGCAATCACTGGTCTGTAAGACCACATGCTAAATTGTGGATGATAGGTAAACAATCCGCATGATAGGAAATCAGTTGCATCGAATAATTATGTAAATTATGTACAGCAGTTACAGCTAAGAAACGTCTTGTTTTCGTGTATCCATATTAAATTCAAACCATGAGCGGATTTGCATCCGTTGACAAATACTTTTCAATTCATGAAATACAAAATAATTTTCTCTTTCCAAATGCTACTAGTCATTTTTTATTGGCCTTTTTCTATGTGGTCTTGAACCTTTTCAAAATTTTCCTGCCTTGTTTCCTGGGTAATGTTTCCATTTACTAGACTATAGATACACATGTATGCCCCCAAATGGTTGACTGTTCATTTTTCTAATTGGATCGTCAAAGTTGGTGTTTTGACGCCGGCAAATGAAGAGCACGGTGACCCGTGACGGCATTGAAACCACATTACCGACTTTTTTATATTCATGCCTCTTTGTTTCGTTGCTTTTTAAATGCGATGGAAAGAAAAATGTGGTAAATTTGTTCCAAAGCCGTGATGAGTAACTCATGTTCCCGAAACAGTCATATATGAATGAGAATTCAAATCCGCTCATGGTTACCTGCAATAAGTGAATTAATTAATGTGAATTGATTTGCTATTGTTGTAACTCACGTCCATAGAAGATATATATATATATATATATATAATATATATATATAAGATTAATTATAACTGGTGTCAGGTGAGAAAACGTGTATACCAGCTCAATGGCAGATGTC
This sequence comes from Hermodice carunculata, assembly GCA_964020975.1. NCBI lineage: Eukaryota > Metazoa > Annelida > Polychaeta > Eunicida > Amphinomidae > Hermodice > Hermodice carunculata. The sequence continues at coordinate 85,976,465 of OZ026616.1, read as the reverse complement.
AACATGTCCCATGTTTGCTAGAACTCATAGTACCATATAGCATGTGGTGTTGTAAGTACCCTTTCGCAAAAGGGCTCTCTTACATCTTAAAGCTCCGAATTTTGTTCCTGGTGGTTTTCAGAAATGACTAAATACAAAAATTTGTTATCTTTTGAATGAATCTCAATGATCATTTTTCTATTAGATTAGACGCTACATGCTATGTTTCGAATGTATAAAAAGTGTGGTTTTGTTTTTAACTTGCCGCCAGCAGCCGTTTGTATGTTCATCTCAAATGGCATTGAGAATCCTGTAAAATTAAACATTTGAATGGCCACCCATTTAATAAACTCTGGTCTTTGGTTTGCTATGGTAGTGTGAGGCGGTGGAGAAAATAGCCTCCATTCGTCCGATTGTAAATCTGCATTTAGGTTGTAACCATATCTTGTAAAAACGTGACACAGTCATGTCGCGACGTACATCGTTGAAGCATATATGAGCAGCTATTTGGGTCATGGTGCAATGTTTCATCTGGTATTACAGCCAGACTTTACCGGAACTGAGTGTATCTAGTTTTCCATGCTGTTACTACAGTCAACCTTGGTTGAACTACGTTTAACTGGTGTTTCATGCTGTTATTGCAATCAGCATTTGGCAAACCCACGTCAATGCAGTAATTTACACACTCATTACTATCAATATTTGGCAAAACTACGTTTATGCAGTTTTCAATACAGTCATTACAATCAGCATGTGGCAGAATTACGTTCATGCAGTGTTTCATACTGTCATTTCAATCAGCATTTGGTGGAACTACTTTTATCCAGTGTTTCATACTGTCATTACAATCAACTTTTGGCAAAACTACGTTTATGCAGTGTTCAATACAGTCATTACAATCAGCCTTTGGCCAAACTATGTTTATACAGTGTTTCATTCATAATTTTGGTAGAACAACCTTTATCCAGTGTTTTTGTCAATTAGCATTAGCCAATTGTTTATACTATCATTACAATCACTATTTGGCCCAGGTACGTTTATATTAACGCTTCTATTTTTAGACAAAATGTAGAGTAGAAAATTGCATAGGCCTCATTGTATATATGTGATATGGAGTTAACATTAAGGCGCCATGTTGCATGTACTTTATTGCCCAGCCAGGGCATCCTGTACACGGAGATTAGCTGAAGTAAGCTTATAAAGAGTTTGAATAAACCTAACAGCTGTCATTGTGCATTGAGATTGCCATTGAAGACTGTTTCAAAAGAGACACCCCCTTGGAGCAGGCAAGTAAGCCACTGGGGCGATGCACAACTGATCAGATGCTGTTGGAGCTTTCCTTTTTTGTTTTTTGGCTTTATTAAAGTTGTTATATTTTGAATGTTTTTTAGGGGGGAGGGGTGATCTACTTATATAATTTTATTGACCATATGGTTCAGAACGCCATGTGAGATAATTTGGTGGCGATGTGTTCCCATCAGTGACGTTCTAAATTTCACTTTAGAGTATTGGGACTTGAAGGTTTTACATTGTTTCAGGTTGTATGTCATGTTTTTATGTTAATCTATTGCGAAAGAAGGACTGAGTGGAATGAACTGGTTTTATAATGTCGCAACAAAGTGTTGCCTTTAATGTGAATGCCCCACAATTATATATGTAAATATGTGTGTGTATATATATATATATATATATATATATATATATATATATATATATATATATATATATATATATATATATATATACATATATATATATATATATAATACAGCTTATATTTGTCCTGGAAATCTTGTGCAAAGCAGATATATGTGGATAGCATTGGCTTCCACGAGGACTAGATACACAAGCTGTACTATCTAGTGAGATGTCGAGAAAAAGGATGTTAAAGTTAACTTGAAAAGGGATGCTGCCACTTTTTTCAAATGTTCTTTTTCAGCATATATATATATATATATATAATATCACCTACTGTTCAATACCCAATGTTAAAGATAAAAGCTACTCAAAATTCAGCTTTTACCTCTTTATCATTCTCCTTTAAACAATCTTAAATACATTTTTTATGTCAATTTTTGCTATTTTCAGGGGACGACATGGTCATCAGGGATTGTACGAATAAGGTAATGGAGTTCCGTTGTCACACTCAGATGAAAGGAGGCGAAACGTTTTGTATAAAACCTTGTTATACGGATGGGTGTAATGATGACGACCTATCAAAAAATGGGCAAAGGAGAAAAGATCAAAATACAATACTGAAGAAAGTTTTTGGACTTCGTGTATGAGTTTGCTAAACAAAGATTCTTCGCAAGAAATGCTGACTTCGAAAGAGTGCCTACATTTTTATTTAAATCATCCAAAATATATGCAGAAAAAATGACAGGTAGAATGCACTTAGAAATTATTACATTGGGGTGTTTTCTGTGGACAGGATATGTGCTGAGAAGATTGGATTTATCATCAATACGCAGCTCAAATAAGGATATCAATATGTGAAACGCCGTTTGGATACACCGGATGTGCGCAGAAACCTGCGCTCTAGCGTTTATTCATTACTGAAACTGATTATCATGCTAGCTGGCTACCGGTGGAAACAGTTACAATTTACGACTGATGTGATACCATTTGCATGATTGCAGGATGTACCCGTGCCGCCTGACTTCCCATCTTGTTTACGTATGGTTTATTCGTCCCAGTCAAGGCGCTAAATGACATCTTTGCTATGGGTACCGTTGAGTATAACGTTGAAAGGAATCATTTGGTTGTCTTTCCTCACGTTGATATCGGATGGTACGGTCGTTGCAAAGATGTAAAATGTTCATGTTAAACGGTACGGTACTGGTATGTGATGCACACTGAAAGTAATGGAACTTATATTTGTCCTGGAAATCTTGTGCAAATGCAATGTTCTTCGTCTTCTTTGATCGCCAAAATGTAGATGAATGTTTAAATAGACTCTCTTTATGGTGCAATATAGGCACCAACATATAAAAATGTCATACAAAGTATTATCAACAACATATGGGGGAAGGGGCGTTTGTATAACAAGGCGATTTGTCAGCTCCTAACTGTAATTCCCCCAGACTATATGACTTTTTAAAGCATTGAAATAAATGGCCACCTGTGAACGCATGTAGAGAACGCCACCCACTGTTGCTTTTACATTAATACGCTGCCATTATTTATCAAGCATCTTGTTTAAAAATCACGCTAGGAACAATATTAAATTCCGAATAAATAATATGTCCATGTGCAAAGAGGTAGATGTACTCGTACATTCTATAATATATATTTTGTAACCAGGTAATGTCAATAAAAAGAGAAAATATTTGATTACCCGCTGTCGTTTCAGCATAGTATGTTTTTTCAACCTTATCATTCATATTTCGCTTACGTTTTATTACGGTTTACTGGGAACGAAATCTTCGCAATCTGATATACCCATATTGTGAATTTTAAGCCTTCATGTTTCAAAGAATATAAAAATGTTATGATGTTTAGTTGGGTGAAGCAGCCACGTAGCAGCTTTGAAAGAAACAAAACTAAAGCGTGTACATGTAGGTTTAGAAAATACAGTACTGGTTGACAATAACGAACTGGGCAAACGTTGAGCAAATGTGATAGGGGCATATTTCTCTGCATACATGACTTATTGTACGTGCCCTTACACTTGGTACACATGAAGATATGCATACTCTGACAATCATATATGCATGACTTGTTTCACTTGCCCTCACAACCGTATACATGAATTATTGCAAGTACCCTTAATTCGTATACGTGACTCATTGCACGCGCTTTTACATCTGTATACGGGGCGTATTGCACGTACCGTTACACTCTTGGAATAATTCCACCCATGCAAGATACCGCATATTAAATTGAATGAGAATTGCTGTTACCACCAGGTGGCTAATTGTATGATAATTATATGCATCGGGCAGGCTAGTATACATAATCTTTCATCAGCTTAAGAAGCAGGTAACACCTCAACCAATGGTACCTTGGCCAGCCGGCCTGGCTCAGAGAGTTCAAAGAAAAGCTAATTATCACATCACTACTGTAGAATGACATCACAGCTAAAGAGCCCACCCAGGAAGTAAAAAGTGGCCCACTACTCTTGCCCGTGTCCTATTACCTTTAAGCTATGCCTGAATAGTGAAACAATTTTTCAATCAGCTTTAAGATTTAGAAGTACTATTTTCAATGATGTATCTTTCGTCAGCCCAGCAATTATTAAATGGATTTAATGAATGTATGACTGAAGCTTTATTGGCTGCACCTCAGACACGAATGAACGGCACAAAAACCAATTACAATACAACACCATTACGCAGCATGAGATATATATATATATATATATATATATATATATATATATATATATATTCAAGAATTGAAAATGCGGTAACAAGCATAAAAACTGCAGAAAATTACGGAAAAGAAGATTAACGGGGTATATGCACATTCATATCATATTTATAAACTACTTCTTATTAGCACGGTTTCGCCCAATGCGCGCCGAGAAAAGCTATTGACTCATTCCAAAATTTGGCACTGAAAGAGTTTAGCAATTTCCGAGCACCAAGATTTGGCGTTAATGGAAACTATGAATCCTACAAAGCTACTGAAATTTACAAATTAGACAGTCAGCCAGATCCACTTCATTCTTGGTGGGCTGTACCTTTGGTAGGTCGATACCAGGCTTGTTTAATAGTTATGCTCGTTTGAGTCGTGGACTTCTTATGAAGTGGTCTATTTTTTGGTAAGATCGTATAATATCTCTTATTCTGAAACCGATTCGCAATTGCTTTGATATTATATAGGAGTATTTCTGGATGTAAAGACTTACACGGTACGTGAGTGACCCGGCCACTTGGCTACTTCCTTAATTTTGCAGCTCACTCCATAACTTGAGAACTATCTGAGCTATGACGTAGCCGCCGATGGTTCTCTAGGTGGGTCAACTTAACACAGTATATGAATGACTTCATTGTTAAGGTTACAGGGTCATTTTCGTGAATTTTGCTGTTCATTTGAATACTTAGGAACTATTTGAGATACCTGGTGAAGAAGCTGTCGGTATGCTGGAGACAATGAAGGTGTGCTTATATTGTCAATATCTGCAAGGTCATCGAAAAAATGATCTGCATGTGAATAAAGGTTCCACTCAGAAAGCAATGTGCGTGTGTTGCACTCCATTGACATGTACCTGGTGACAGACAGTTCGACTGTACCAAAATATAATGCAGTCTTTAATAAATAACATATATTGGATTGAAAGTGTGACTTCCTGTTGCAGGGCAGACTGGGAAGACTTCGTTTGTAAGAAATTTTCCCTTTGGAAATGCTGTCTGTAATGGATTGAGGGTCAAACGCGCACAGGCGACGAGTTTGTGAAGCAAACGATGTGAGGTCTGAGAATAGCCGAAAGATACAGGGCATGGTCTGTCCAGGGAAGAAATCTGCCGGTGACGTTATCATGACGCCTTTGAATTGAGATATTTGTTTGCTCCTCTATTATGGCCACAGCTGACCGGGTGACAATTATTACCGGACAGGAACTGTGCTACCGTACAGACAAGGCTCTTTCTTGATCCGGTAGGGAGGGAAGCAAAATATTTTATGCCTAGATCATGGTTTGATATATATTTTCCACGGACATGAACGGTGCCACAGACACTGAATAAATTAGGCTCTTGTCTGATCCGGCAGGCAGTGAAACAAAATCATTTGTGCCTTGATCATAGTTTGATAGTTTGATAATTTTCATCTAATTATCAGATATGATAGGCCGTCCAACTATTTTGGGCAAAAAACGGCACAACCTCTCGTTGGCTTCGGCTTGCTCACAGCGCCATGAAGAGTCTAGTATAATTAACCATATATTGTCTTTGTGTCTTTTTGCCCAGAACCACTTCCTAGTAGTCAATACCCTATTCCGCAGTCCGAACTCTTTACTCTCCATAAGCTAACCTGTCCCTGTCTAACCTATAAAGCTTAGCCTTTACGGTAGCAGAGTTTGTAACCGATTGGAATAAACATTATCGGCAATATCGAGCAGCCACTGCCTCAAGCCGGCCTTTTGTCAACTCTGGTTCAAGTTCCACTGAACGGGAGGAGGTGCCAGCGCTGAAGAGTTCGGTGACATTGTCATCCGGCCAGTTGTGGCTAAAATGGGGGAACTAGCAAAACTTCCCAATTCCAAGGGTGCTGATCAAGTCACTGGCATATTTTTCCTCCGGACAGAGAGCGCTCTCTTCAGACCGCAATCTGAAACTTTCGGCCATGACCAGACCTCCCTTGCTTGGCAAACTCATCGCTCGGGCTCGATTCTCTTTCAATCTATTAAAGACGGCAATTTCCAAATGCAAAATTTTCTGCAAATGAGGTCTCTCCAGTCTGGTTGCATGTGAGCAATGATGGAAGTGTTGAATAACAGAAATGCTGTACTTCTAAAACAATTATCACCCGGTTTTCTAACCAATAGCACAAAAAGTGCCGGAGTTCCGTCAACCCTGACGACTTTATCGCAATGTCTCAAAAATACTGACCACAGCTTTATCAAACTTTTTTTTTGTCTGAGATGCATCTTGTAATGAGCCAGGTCCTTTTTTTTTAACAGCTTCCTCTTTGTATTCATAAACTTTTTATGAAATTTTTAAATATTGATATTCAAGGCCGTCTGAGTGCTGCACAATGGGACAACGTTACCATAATATCTCAACAAGGATCCATCGCAGCTTCTGCATTTTATTGAGAGATGCACACTATAGTGGACAAAAATCCCATTGAAAAGCAGCTTCCTCTGATTATTTTTAAACTGGTTATAAAACTTTTGAAGTATTTATTTGATGGCCGTCTGAGTGACAGTGCAGTGGTCTCTGTCACCAGAACTTGCACCAAGAACACACCCAAAAGTGCTCTTTCATTTCATAGACAAAACAAAACATGTAAAATTGAGGAAAAAAGATTGAGGGCGCCGAGGGTAAAACGGATTACCCTCAGAATCTAACACCCTTGTTAATATTCCGAGCGGTTCTTGTTAAGTAGTGCTACTTGAGTCGCCTTATGGCACTGAAAGAATTAAAGTGCGCAAATATTACTAAACAACTGTTGGGTACGCACGCATCTAAGCCAGAGAGTCAGCGACAGGTAAGAGTACATATGACTGAATGCAGCAAACCATCAGGCTACTAATCGTTTCAAGAAGTCTCATAATTACCTTACTGCATTTAAATTTTGTGCAGGTCATTGATGCGCCCTATTAAAATAAACCCAAGTTGGTCAAATTTAAAGAAATGAATACATTTGCGCTAGATAACGCATGCGGCAACATTTCTGGAACTATAGTAACTCTGTAATCCAAAATGATGTATTTCATTTTAAACAAAATAAAGATATGTGTTTGCGAATGACCGCCGTCTCAGTAGGTCTAACTTTCCTTTGGTATTTTGTGTCAACAACCGTAACGATCACAACATGCGGTACGTAAATGTGTATTTGTAAAAACGATTGCAATTGATCTCTCTCTCTCCTTGTCAAATGTTTTTAGGAAAGATCAAAATAATCCCCATAAATAACGGCGTTTAAAATAGTATAAATGCTCGTTTATGTGCACGCGTCTCGGATAAGCGTGAGGTGAACATACACTGGACTCTGTTGAATTTAAAAATGGGGGGGGGGGGGGTTTGTGTACTACCTACGCGATGGCTTTGAAGTTCCGCGATCCAGGTGGCTAACACATAATTTTTCAAGTAAAGTAAAGCGCCTCTGACGAATTATGACAAAAAGGTATGCACTTCGCTGTTTGGATATCGGGATAAAATATACTAATGATACTAATGAGATGAACACAAATTTAGAAATGATCCACATTAAAGGACAACATTTTTCCATGTGGTAATTCGTCAAAACATACATTTTATTAAATCTGGTGTGGGTTTTCTTATTTTGCTTATACAGCTGCTACCGATTTTTGACCTTTTTTTTAAAGAAACATTTTATTGGCGCAACTTGTACCTTGCAGGCACACAATTCCTATCCCTGGTTTACCTGGACGACCTCCATTGTGTCGTTGACAAGTGCGACACAAATATACGTTTGCAGTTGGCATTGTTATGGATTACCCATAATGCTATTATGCAACCAGGAGCAACAGTGCTACAAGTGAAGTTTTCATGATGGAAATATCCATAAACCTACCTTTTGAAACAAAATCCTGATGTAACGATACTTTGAATGGCATGTTTTAAGAAGGTTCCCTGTCTTATCGTATTTCAGGTGGAACTGTGCCTTCCTGGTTTATCTCTAACCATACTTGGATACAAACAAGCAACGCGGTACAATACAATAAAATTTGTTTTTAAATGTTTGAGTAGGCCGGGCGCCTAAAATCGTACTTGTGAAATTTCACAGAACTGATTTAATACTAAAGAGTACGATCAGTGAAATTAACAGTCCCATAGGTTTAATTTTGTCTCATAAATTATGTAACCGTCTAAATGGTTTAAAAGACGTAATCACCAATTAAATTCTCAGAATGTCGTATGTAGGTATAGGAAAACTGTGGCATTTTCAAAATTCCCATTCCAGCATGCATTTAAAGAATTTTACAGTAGGTACATCATGAATATCCCCTTGCAGGTCATTGTGCATTTTGGACCTTCAATTTCAATACATGACAGTGTCTCATAATCATATGGGCCTTTATATTTATAGTATAGCATTATCGAGTATTGTAACGTAGTTATTCCGGCTTAATTTTAGTGGCAGGCAGGATGACACAAGTCCACTTCTTGATTTTCAACCCATGGTACATGTAAGCATACAATATTTATTTTCAATTATTGCATCCGCTGTGTGCATACGAGGGCCGGGATCCCGTACGAATTATTGCGGACACACTTTGTAGGTTTTCCAGGACAAAAATCTACAATCAGTGCACCTGTCATAAGTAACATCGTCATGATCAAAATGATTAATGGTGGCATAGTTTAGCAACACCGGCGTTTCTATGGAAGTGATGCTTTGTATTCGATTATTAACTTAACAATCCTTCATATCTTTTTCTAGAGTTTATCGATGTGCACGTCCCATCCTAGGCTCTCATTTATGGCCGTCCCAAGATATTTCGGACTTACAGGCCTAACTCATTTTGGTATCACTGATTTTCACTACATTTGTTTTATTAACGTTCAGCTGTTGATTGGAAGCAACGTATGGATTCATATTTATCAATATTTAGGCTTTATGCTATACATGAGATAAGAAGAGTCGAGCGTTGCCAGATCACTGTAGTTATTTTCATCATCAATTTTCAAATGGCTTTGAGGTAGTCAAGCTCAGTGTCGTTTGCCTACATGCACGGGCGGATCGGCGGGGGGGGGGGGGATTGACACCACCCACCACGCACCCCACCCCCGCAATGTAAAAAATAAATGATTAGATAAATAAATAAATAAAATTTATAGATATTTTTTTTAAATGAAAATTAGATAAAATATTGTAAGATAAAATCAAACAGCTTGGCCTATTACCTCTGCTTTCAAATTAAATTTACTGTCTGGAGGTATATCTTAATAGCTTTGATATTTAATCTGCTCATACTTTCATATATAAGCGTTACGTTTCAATAAACATTCTGTGCGCTTTTTGGTATTAAGATGCCATACATTACACCAAAAGCTTGGTCAACGCAATATTGTAACTCGTGCTACTGATACTGCTATTATGTTACGACTTTCGTCCATTTAATTTCGCAGCCAGGGACAGATTTGTCAGATTGCTATTTCAGACACGCATAAGTATGATACAGGAGGCCAGTCATTGCGCCTCTTAATGTATCCTGATACGTATCCGAGTAGTTTCGTTTGGTGCAACTTCAAAGCTGTCTTTTTACTTCATTTCTTTTAGTTTATAAAAGTATAATTTGTGGAATTGTCTAGTCTTAATCTATCAGTTGGGGCACATATTACAGAATTATTGTGCTTATTGTTAAATATCGTGAAACGCATAGGGAAGTGCTTTGAATTCTCTCCTTTTTTTCTTTCGTGTATTTCATAATAGCATCCTATGGAAAACAGGGAAAAAAAGGTCCATGTCTTCAAAACGCTATGAAACTTAACCGTGTCCTTAAATTGGTTCATATCTGGATCACTTGTAAAATTGTGAGACTACAAAGTTAAAATTTGTTAAATTGCATATCCCACAGTTTAACTTTCAAAATTGAAAACACAATTCAATAGGGACAATTCGGAGGACACTTTTAATTTTTTGGTATATGGTGTTTGGAACAAAAGAGCACCATTTTTAGAACTTCAGACTGGTTTTACTGAGAAATAGATAAATTTAAAATACGTCTCCTCCTATATCTAGGTCTTTTATGTCAGCATTTTTATTCAATTAGTACAAAATTTGTTGATCTGTATGCTCACGATTTGATAGAGCAGGACTATGAAACTTCAACACTGTATATTTTCATCAAGCTACACCAAAAGCTGCAAAAACGTAAACACACCCATTTGTCAATTCGACACCTAAAATTGCTTAGGAACTCGAATTTAGACTTTCGGATAGCTAACTTGGAGTATATATAGTACTTATAAAATTATTATATCTTTGTAGTTCCTTTCTGGTTTGGTTGTATCAGCTGTATATGGTGTGGCCTTGAATACATAATTTAATGCTAGAGGCAGTACGAGGAATCACACGGATACAATATACTTCTGGATCCGCCCCTGTACATACGTATTTATATGGCCTTCGTCAGGGCATTAGGAAGATCGCTGACGTAAAGGAGCCATAGGAGGTTGTATGCCTGCGGTTGTTTACACCACATTGCAGTGGTTGTTGCAAGTACCATCCTCACGTGTACACAGTTCCTCTCTGTGATATTGCACTTAAGACACGCTGCAATCCAGAGAACGTGGACTTTCACATAGTCCATGCTCTGGTAGTATGTTTCTAAGCATAATCTTACTTTGCAAAATTGTATAACTATACATTTGCTCTTTCAGCTTTTAACTGGATCGACAACTTTCCTCAACACGCTGGACGCAGCGCTGGGGACAACTGTTAACCTGGACTATTTTTTTATCTCTCATAGTATCTGCAGCAGTAGGCATGCTGGTACTTGAATGAAAGGTGCTGTTACAAATATATATATATATATATATATATATTTCTTTTTTTTATCTCTCATAGTATCTGCAGCAGTAGGCATGCTGGTACTTGAATGAAAGGTGCTGTTACAAATATATATATATATATATATATATATATATATATATATATATATATATATATATATATATATATATATATATAATGTCGTTATATCAATTCACAGCACATAAACTTTTGTCGACTTTGGCAGATAAAGGGTTAACCTAACCAACAGTACACTGAGTGCGTCCTGACGAAGCGAAAAGGTCTAACCAAGAATGGAAATGCTTAGGGCAAACATGTACCTGATATTTACGCCCAGAACACTGCTGCCAATGGAACATCTGGACCTGATGGCTCTACTGTAAATTGTCACTCAAATTTGCAACACTAACACTTCTCTGCCCAAACCTGTCTACAACACACAGGAATTTTAACGGTCGTTTGCTTGATCCATTTTATCAAATATTGTTTTGTCCCCTGATATTTTCAATGAATTTTCCCGGGAAAACTAGCCAAAACATTATGCCAATAGTGAATAGGTTTTCCCGACCCTGGATGCGCCGAGGAAATCTGTTGACCAGATCAATAATATGACTTTAAAGGGTTAAAGAGGAACTTAATAGCGGACAAAATTCGAAATAACATCTTCATTATCGACCGGTTTGGTCGATTAAGTGTCAAAGCAGTTTGCTTTTAGGACGGTCCTCGAGGGTTCCTACTTAAAAGATTTGAAAAAATATGCCCATTTATGTCTCGGCATCATGTTGCCATTGATTCCCTTTCTCACATGTCACTGATCCATGTCTATTTACTCGGAATGTGACACATTTAGTCAAGCCAATGCTGACTTTTGTTCAGATAACTGTACCAACAAGTGATTTTGATTTGAAAAAGGCAGAAATTACTTTCTGGGAACATAGCATAAACCAAGCTGGAACCACCCACCCTGTGGTAGCTATGTATTATCACTGTGACTTGAATTTGTACATTTTTATGTGAGCACCTCCTTGGTTTCTATAAGGTGCTCCGGAAAGCTCCTGGAACAAATTCAGTACGGGTATTACTCAAATTGCCAAATCCTAATTGCATTTCAATGTCATATGAGAGTGATTTTAAATTGTGATTGGTAATTTGGGTCTCAAAGATCCAATTCGATTGTTGGATAAATTTATACAAATTTACAACGCATACTTATATGTATATATATATATATACATATATAACATGTACATAATGATATGTATGTATATACGTATGTATGCATGTATGTATGTATGTATGTATGTATGTACGTACGTATGTATGCATGTATGTATACACGAAGGGTAAATTCACCAACCTGCGTTAACGTTGATGAGACATAATGTATGCTTGTAAGTACTACATACATTTAAAAAACCTGCCCAGCGCAATTGCAATATGAAGGGCTTAAAAGTTTCACAAAATTATTAGTCCTTCTGGCCCTTGGTTCGGACGGATCCAAATGTGATCACATAAAAGCACATGGTGCTGTGGTGAATGTTGATTTGCCTTGTCATTCCTATTTCCACGTAATGGTACTTGTATACAAAAAGGCCAAGGTCTGCTTATTAACATTGAACAGAACCCTTTTACAAGCAATCCTGGAATTTTGTCTGCATAAATCCGAGGTTCTTTGAAGACAAACTTGATTAGCTGTGAGCGAATTGTCAATAAAGTAGGCCTATGTCTCACACATTTCCACTTCAAAAAAGACTCATAAGGTTGTTGCGCATACATGGCATAGCAAGTGCAAATTTACTACGAGGCTCAGTGCCCAACACAGCTCGGAGTGCAGCGCATAAAAATTATAGACCTTAACACGTGCACATTTGCGGTATGCAACCCTGATACACACACACAAATATATATATATATTACTTATCTCTATGCGTGTCCTAACATTGTTTGGAGTTTTATTCCTAAGCTTAAGTGTTTAATGTAACTCAATCATTTGCAGTTTTTAAATATATATATATATATAAAACCACTTTCAACTTATTGTACACCTAATACATGTCCGTGCACACATGGCATGTGGCGACAAGTGTTTGTATATTCACTGATTCATATTATTGCTCACATTTTTGCACACTTAAAAGAAAATCCATTGTATTTGCCCAGCTGTTTACGCTCACAGAGAGAGCGACCATTCTTCCCTGCCGATGAAAATTTGCTCTGGTCTCTCTGGACTTCCTCCCTCACACGGATATTAAAGGGGCACAGCCAGATGTATTAATGGATTGACCCTCGGTCAAAACACATATTAAATACTTCATCTAAATTTGCAACTATGATCATGGTGTGCTGTTGGCACGTTTGCTTATTAGATCTCTTAATGTAATACGTGTGAAACCCATGCTTATCCCTGTAGAATTAATGATCTTTTTTCTGGTGTACCTTTTACGTGACCATGTCTAGCTTGAGAAACTTAATATAGAATTGTTAGTGCAAGATATCAGACAACTGCTCGAGAACTTAATAACTTACCTTTAATCATTGAAATATTGAAATAGAATATAGCGTGGCAGGTTGGCCTGGGTCTTAATGAACAGCATGTAGCAATTTGACAAGTGTCTCACATGACCAAAATATTACACTGACGAGATTTGGCACGTGTAATTGGTAAAAGTAAGCAGCAAAGTTCACTTCTTGCTAACCCCACAGCCAAAATGATTAAGTACTTCTGGCCACTAAGGAAATACCTGCAATGAACAGGAGAAATTTAACGCTACTGCTGATAATGTCCAGCTTGTATCACTACTTGAATTGAATCATATTTTTTTTCTTGTAGTTGTCAACAAAGGGACAAAAAACAAAGAGACTGGCTTATAAAGTGAATGTTTTGTTCCAAAGATTAGTCCGAAATTAGTTGCAGTGTTTAATTCAGCACACATACATTCTTATTTTACTTTCTTGGTTGTAGATGGCAGGAATATTACAATTGTTGCAAAATGTTAAATCCAATCAAGGCACCGGACATGTTTGCTTAACAATAAACCTTGATAAATGTTAAATTTGTTCCATGTCTTAACCATTTGCATCCATCATAATTCAATTGCAAACTACGGACACATTACCTGCCAAAGGTAAGATTGTAAACTGGTACTCTTGTAAGAAAGCTAATAACTCTTGTATAAGAAAGTTGATGAATTTTATTCACATGAGGACTCCAATCTCCGAGCTTACTGTAATTTAAAAACAAAACAAAAAATTAAAAGTGGTTTAAAAGCAACCTCATTTTAACAGTACTAAGTTATGCTTACTAGGATGCTCTCATGTAGTCCAGATAAAGCCAATAAACCAACTGCCTGTATTATATAGGGCCTATCACATCCCGCACTTACTCCATAGTCTGCTCCTGCTCTGCAGACAAATGTGCACGTATACGTTATTGTATGCCAAATTCAGTAACTTTGAAATTGCTTGCACAGATCTCCCATTCCTGCATTAATTAGAAACCCAAAAAGGTCGAGGGAGGGCACATTTCTCGAGAGTATTTGAACAGGCAAGGATACAGCAGTGGGCATAGGATGATCTATACTGCAGGGGAAAAAATATGCCAGCCCCTTGTTCACCATCATGCACATGTAATGGGGATGTGTGGGGAGCTTGTTTGCTCTATTATACAATAGTTTTTCACATCTCTTTTGGCAGGAATTGGTGGTAGTTAAAAAGGCCTTCATGGTTGTTGTTGTTGTTGTTGTTGTTGTTGTTGTTGTTGTTGTTGTTGTTGATGTTGGGAGGTGGCATGCATCAATTGCGGGTGTGATCATGATGCTTATGTAAATAAGCTTGGATCTGCGTTGGCAAGCTGTTTGTCAGATTTGTTGATGTCAGCCTGGGGAATTTTAATCCACTGGTGTATGAGCCTTTGTGCCAGTTGGTGTGGGCGAGTTGAGGGTTCTTCATACTCATCCCTGATTTGACAGCCAAGTACATCCCACAAATGGTCAATGGAAGACAGGTCAGGAGAATGGGCTGGCCATGTCAACAATGGGACATTGTCTTGCTGCAGATTCTGCATGCTGTCTTGGACAGTCTGTGATTGTGTATTATTATGTTCAAATTGTAGCCGTGGATCTCCTTGGATCCATTCATCAACTGTGGACATGGTGTCATCCAGGTTGCGCTGGCCTGTTGGTATTACATTCACTCTGATGAGAGCTGCCCCCCCCCCCCTCGCCCCATCAGGACACTGCCTCCTACATAGCAGTCATGTTTAACCATACATCTTTCTACGAACCTCTTGGGAGGCATTCGTCATCCCCTTATCCTTCCACCTTGGGAATGCAAGCAGAATAGGGATTCATCTGACCCCATAGCGCTGTTCTATTGATTTCTGATTCATGCTGCATGTACCTCATACCACTGTACCCGTCATATCTTGTGAGCAAGACTGAGAGTGATGCAAATTGCAGGGCAGTATGCCCTCAGTTTGGCCAATACTAGTCTTCTGTTAATGATAGACTGTGATGCTCTGATGTTGCAAGGTTGGCACCACTGCTGATGATCTATACCTCTTCACATACTGGATCAAGTAATAGTCATTCATCCCATCTGATAGTTTTGGTCGCCCAGATCCAGCCTTCCACTGGGATCCTCTGGTTTTCCTGGAAATGGTACTGTCACCCTTTTATCAATGTCCCGGGACACCTTTTTATCCTTGGAAAGGTCAGGTTCCAACATTCCCTTGATACTGCTCCAGTCAAATTCACACAATTTTGAATGACCCATACGTCCCGGTATGTTGGATTCACATTGATTCCAGTAGTGCTATGGCCCCCTTTTTAGCACATACAGTTACGCTTGCGTTCAAGTTAACAAACGCCAAACGCACAAACGTTCCCAAACACTTTCAGTGAAAGTCAAACGTTTTGCAAACACGTAGTTAACACTTTGCAAACACTTTCCAAACGCTTTACAAACACTTTGCCAAACGCTTTACAAACACTTTGCCAAACGCTTTCAAACACTTTTCCAAACGCTTTCAAAACTTTGCCGAACGCGTTTGGTGAAAGCCGAACGTTTTCAAACACTTTTCCAAACGCTTTCAAACACTTTACACTTAGGTATGTGATACATGTACATGTACACTTGGTAATATAAATCTCATGACAGGAATATTTTTTTAACAAGTGTCTAAAAAGCTTACCAGCACCTAAAAATCCCAACATGTGCATGCCTTTATTTATGGATAAGCCAAAAGGCTGTACTGTGTATATTTCACAATAAAGTTGAAAGTAAGTATACCCAGTCGCTATCATACTTTTTCTAAAGGAGAGTTCTTGAAAAAGGGTAACTTTTGAAATTTTGAATGGAAATACAGAAGCAGCTCAATTTAAGTATTGTTTGGTTTACTTAGCCAAGCAATAGAATTATCTCCAGTGGAGTAAGCCAGGCGATACTCCATTGGTCCTTGGTGTATATTTTAATTGAAAACTAGGAACTATTTCGCAGTTAATTTATAGGCAATATCATGATCAGATCATGAATCATGATCTGATCATGATATTGCCTGTGGATTTACTCCGAAACAGTTTTCGAAAGATGAAGTATTCATGACATCTTAAATGAAGAATTAAGTTTTTAATTAACTTTAGTTGAATTAGACACATGGGTAAACGTATTTTGATCGTGTTTTATGTAACTATACACAACCTATAATGCTGGATAAGTGCACATGTACATGTTTGTACATTATGTATAGCTGGACCTGTTGAAAATACGTTTGGAGATTCTTCATCATTTAAATGGAAGTGTTTGAAATGCATAGTGTTTGAATGCGTTTGTGAGTGTTTGAAATCGTTCGGGTAATTGTTCAACGCGTTTGGAAAGTGTTTGAACGCGTTTGGTGAAGTGTTCGGTAGCTTTGTGAAAGTGTTCGAACGTTTTATAAAAGTGTTTGAGATTTTTCCCAAACGCTTTCCAAACGCCTTCCAAACACATTGCAAACACTTTTCCAAACACATTCCAAACGTTTTCAAACGTTTCGAAACACAAGCCAAACACCAGCAAAACGCGAAAAAAGCGTTTGGCTGTTAACTTTTAGCCTGGCGTAACTGTAGGCACACCAATATTAGACACACTTTTTGCACCTCTCTGGCTGCTTTCTTGTTTTCACGACATTTTTGTGTGTGTGACTGCTCACTGTAGCCTATACTTAATCAGTGGGGGTGGCATATTTTCCCATGATCCCATATATAAATGTACAGCACAGGGCTACACAAGAGATGTAACTGATTGGCTAATGGATAGAAAGGCCCGAAAACAGAGAATACACTGGCCACACACACCCCAACCCCCACCTCCCACCCCAACCCACCCCAAAAGTAGCTGGGTAAGAAAGTCATGTTCAGCCTTTTGAAAAAGTATTTAAAACTGTTCTTTGTCAATAAATCTAAAGGCAATGCATACCTACTCTGGCTGACTCTCATGTGTGCCATTCACGAGCTAGTAATAGGACACTTGCTGTCAACATCTGAGGTAAACCAATATAACAAAATTAATCAGCTTTGATTATAGCTATTTAGGTATGGCACATTTGCTCCTTGCAAAACATATGACAAATGTTTGCTATGATCAACACTGTCCTGAAACGGTTGTTGTTTTTCAAACAACCCTATGATAATGGTCTTACTTTTGAATAGCATAGGCAACTACAAATAGTAGAGCATGTTATCTTCTGCATAGTTTTCTGGCAGGATCTGTTCAAAAGCATCTGATGGACAACACACACTTACCCCATACTGAACACAAAATTCAGTTTGATGTTCCATTATGAGTTCAAACTCGCTGCAGCCTTGTTGACTTACTTAGAAACAAGAACATGTTTTGCCAAAGGGCGTGACTTGTTTAATCTAGTTAAATATTTGAATTTCAATCTGTGTTCTCATAAAACTAGCAGCACATTTTTAATTCTTTTAGTGCAATTTTGCTGGTTTAATTAACACCGGTTATTTTGTTAGCAGTGCACCAGACACGTTCTGTGGAAACCTGTTGACTAGGACTATTCTTTTATCCTTGGAATTACATCCGTGCTAGCAAAACATCGCAATCAATTAATGTTGGGTTGGACTTTGGCATATACTTCATTCCACGTTGCTAGTAACAGCTGGATGTTCAAAGCAAAAGGCGAGGTACTTTGATAGAAATTATAGCTGAAACACACGGTTTTCAAAGCATCGACTAGTGTTGTGCTTGTTGGTAGATAGCAGTTTTATGACATGATTTCAGCTTTTAAGAGTATTTGCTTTGTTTTTCGTAAAATTGTCACGTTTTCGGAAGAACGAAAATGTATTTTATACTTTAATTCTGACAACCTTTCATTTCAGGCCTTTGTAGAGAACATAGACACATTTTACAAGTCACAAATAGAACATTGAGAAGAACGTCACCGAATAAACTCAAAGAAACCAGTCACACTTTTCATAAAAGTAGTGAATCGACATTGAAATACCACAGCACTGATTTCTTGATAAACTAACCAAGTACAGGTCTCTAATTAATAAGTATGTTGTTATTATCAGTCCCATGTACTTTGCTGTCTCGCACGTTTCCAGAGAGCTAGGGGTGGTATCCTGTACAAGTGTTATATCTGGGTCCCACATCACACTCATAATAGCATGTATACAGACGCTTCACGTGGCAGCCCACACACAACTTACAGGGATTTATTCCCAGGTAACTCGGCTCACCAAGAACAGAGAAACATGTGGACCTTTATAAAATTGATTGTCTTTCCTTGTAATGCTCAGAAATGTGTAGTTCAATGACAAGATGAGATTTGTTGCTTTGTGAAAATAGTTTCTTTCATACTGTTTGAGTAATATCATTGTGGTTCCATTGTTGCAGACAGTACATAGTTTCACACCTTATCATGGTTTTCTGTGGTGAGTTCATGGAGGTAGGCTGGCATGACTTTCCTGCTGCTTTGTTACATAGAAACCCCATCTGCACTGCAGTCCTGTCAATACTTGACACCACAGATATAGAAGTCACTGGTGGGCTACATTTTATTCAGAATTAATTAATATTAAAAGTTTCCCTTTCACCTGACTTCAGTTTCAATAAGGAATACACATCAGTAAAACGTTTGTGGGTGATTTCAGATCTTCATGTACAGCTTTATAACAGACATTTTGACCTTGCCGTTGACCTCTTTGACAACATACATCTGCATACCGTGGAAATGCCAAATATTAGTTTCTTAAGAAATAGAGAATGAAATGTCTTACTGAATGGCTGTATGATAGTATTAATTCTCATTGGAATCAAAAGCAAATTCCAGACGTATAAAATGCTGCTCATTGAAATCATTTCTGATTTCCTACCCCCTACCAATCAAAATGGTTCATGCTGTGTATATAGTGACAGGATAAGTTTATAATGATACTAAGTCCTGGAAGAGAGCATATAATTCATATTTGCCACAAACTTTTATTCTCTGCAGTCACGTTGCAAGTTTGGGGTGTGAATGTTTTAATTCAGGTCAATTTTTTATAATTTCATTTTAAATATAATGCTTTATATCCCTTTGGTTGTACAATGTTTTATATCATGCATAAAGGCCATTGACTATAAACCGTATAAACTGCATTTCATCATGGCCATCACAAAGTTTAAAAAAGCATTACCCATATTCATTAATGACAACTCATCAATGAGAGCAAAGTAAATTACAGCACAAGGCATAGATTCAAAATCTGTTATATGGGGGCTGTGTCATGGTGCACTTTTGTCTCAAACACTGCAGTATGGCGACCGACATCAATTAAGATGGGGGGGGGGTGTTGCTGTCCTAGTTGACTCATGAAAATATGCAATTTTATTTTATGAAGCACAAAACATCGAGTTTTTTAAATATTTAAATTATTTATTTTGTAAATTCTAGTACTTAAAATTTCTTAATATATTTAGTTTTTTATGTGATGTTATCAGTGTACGCGAACTTTGCTGAAATGTGGTAACTCCTGTCTGAAGTTTAAAGATAAAATTTGTATAATGGAAAGTCCATTACAAAGGTTTGTATTTAGGCCTATCTGAACTTCATCTGGCTGAAAAGAAAGAAAAGTTAGTTTTTTTAGTGAAACTTGCAAACACGACAAAATGCCATGTTTTATATTTGAGTAGACGATATAAACATAGCATAGATTTCCTCTCATCTTGGACTTTTCAGATGCAGAAAAATGCAAAAGTGTATACTCGAGTATCATCAAAGTTCAAAAGTAAGACCTGTTTAGGCAGCTTCCTGTGAGCCCCTAAAACTGGTGTCCATTGCAAGAATATTTAAGAATAAATGGTATATCTGGCAAGCAAGATTCACATTTGCACTTGATATAATATTAATTAAATGACAAAAGTGTGTCCCAAACACTTGCCTTTGCACAATAGGCCTGTTTTCGTTATACATTTTCAAAAAGCTCTTACCTTTGGAAGCTCCACTCCCAACCCCTCACTCACTTGGATGCTATACGTTCCCGTGCTGTGCCATTATCTTAGACACCAAAACCCACTCCTGTAAAAGATGGTGCCAGGCCTGATTAAGAAACAGTATTGAGGTGAATGTACGTTCATACTGAAGGAAAGCTGTATTAGCGTCATTTCCATTTGTTGCTTCCGAAACAAGTAATGCATTCCTCGTTTTAGGTGACCAGAAAGAAAACCAGGCCACGTGATTATTTGAAGCTTACAGGACCACAACAAAGGAATGTTGCATATTTCATTTGAATAGCCTTCCTCATTATTCATGTAAACTGTGCAAATAGGAGGTTATAAACAGGGCATGATTGACAATACAAATAAACACGCATTGGCGCCTTGCCCAGGCATTTGCTTGAATTTTGGAGCAATATACACACGCACTACTGGAGAACATTGGTCAAATTGGCTTTTTTTCATGCTCAAAAACTCTATGTTTACAAAAAAAAGTCTAGGAATAAATAGGAAAAGATGTGTGCAAGTACTGACTGTGTTTCCAAATAATCACATATAGTCGATTATTCTTCATTGGGTTTAAACTGTTGATGCAGGCTGGAAAGCGGGAGCCACATTTTTGTTATAAGACGTTTCATAACTAATTAAACGATGCACGCCCATAAAAGGGCAACCACCAGTTGCCTTTTATGGGTGACCGCCTGTCTCAAGTCAAGTGTGGAATATGTTTCTTCACATTGGTATCGGAGAATGAACATTTATGCTTTGGTAAGGCTGGAGTCTCTTTGCTGTCACTCTCGGGTTTGAAATTTATGAATATGGGTCATATTTTTCTAAAACTATTTGATAAATACTTCATTGGCTATGTTGTACTGGTTCTCCGACTTGTCGTTATAATGGAGGTATAGTGTGTTTATTATGTCCCAGATTCAAAAATATCACAAACACTTTAAAGGTCTACTTTCTTGATTTGCTGTAAACTCAGCTGACTGACTAATTAGGAGAACCAAAAAGTGATAGGCCTACCAGGTCTCTTTTAATTTTTGACAGAAGTGATAAAATTTAGATTTTGAGTGGTTAAGCTTATACATTTTGGAAACACTATAGTCTATATTAATGGAGAACATTTCAAAGGTTGGAACGACCGCCTTAAAACCATCAGTTGCCTTTTATGGGTGACTGCGTGTCTCAAATCAGGAGTGAATTTTTTTCTTCACATTGATATTGGAAGATGAATGTTCATGCTTTGGTAACTCCGGAATCTCTTTGCTGTCATTGTTGGGTTTGAAATTTATGAATGTGGGTCATGTTTTTTCTAAACTATATGTTACAAAGATAGATTGAGCCATCAGTGGTTCCCGTCAGTGGTACCCACATGTGAATTAAACGTGCAGTCACTTTCTTGTGTGAAGGTATTAAATGTCAATAAAAAATCAATGCCCTTCGAACGTTAGACACTTATACTAACCATTAGCTGAGATTATGGTTTGTTGAAGTCTTTACCATTTCAGTAATGGTTGTGTCTGTATTTTTTTGTATGAATCTCTGTCAACGTGCTTTATCCATAAGTTGCTGGTTCTTTTATAATAATCCTTTGCTGATATGCTTTTTTCAGTCAGGAAAGCGTAATAATTCTATCTTCAGAACATAAATCTGAGGCCAAAAAGCAAAACAAAACCGCCATTTAGGCCTAATCTACATCACTTTTCTCCTCAAGTGGGAGTTGTGATTTGATAGTTTTTATTCAGGTATGGACAGATGATAAGCATGCAAAGAAAACTGAGCTTCAAAATTAATACCTCTCACAACTTGTTATACTATATAACGAAAATAAACAATCTAGGCATAATTGTGTTCCAAATGCTAAGCCCTACAAATATGTTAAGCAGAGACCCGAAGAGGTAAAGTAAGAAGATGCCCCAAAATGGTGTGGTGTGAAGGGTAGCCGCAATGCTCGGCATAGATATCCCACTGTGCAAAGGTGGATAGGACCTAGGTGCTCCCTACAGTATTAGAGTATTTGAAATAATGTATGTTTTGAGAGGTTAATACTTAAAGTTACAGTTGCCTTTGAAAAGTAAAATGGGGCTTATTGAATGACAAAAGAAAAACCGACTTGCACTTTATAAGACTAATGTCACGGCCAGTTTGTTTGTTCACTGAACAGCGATACTTTATATAAATAGTGACCAAATGCCTCCCCAAAAAACCATTGCTGACTGAGATTGAAGGTCCAGTTCAACAGTAACTTTGTGAGGGGACGTTTGTACTGTCACCCTCTACCCTATTCACCACTTATCTTTTATACCAAGTTCACTCGAGCATGACCCAATACAGAGCCAATATCCAACTACCGTTTCCTTAAACTGTATCCGACTCTTGCATTGTTGCTTTTCCTTATATGGCACATGACAGAGGTCATCTATCCTTATATGGCAAACAACACAAGAATTTTTCATACTCTGGACCAGAACTATTGAATGCTGCTAATTTTAACGTCTACACGTGTATGTAGTAAACCACCATTATGTGGTTGAGTGGTCATCGTAATATTGCCACTGTGAACAACAATGCTATTCCCGATCATAATCAACGATGTATGATTTGTATAATCTTCACAAATACTGCTAAAATCCCAAAACACCTGGACTCTGTTGGAGTGGCGATCACCACTGGTCACGACTATACTGTGGTAAAAGCAATTGGAAAGTGTGGACTCTCTTAGCTGTGCTTTTTTTCTCAAAGCACTGGCCTGGGTGGAAGAGGTAAACAAATATGCCACAGCTCGTCTGTTATACAATATATATTTTTTTGAAAGGTCACGGTCCATCCAAAGATTCAAAATGGTGAAGAAATTTAAATATTAGTAGGTGATTTTTAGCTCAACTTACTTCAAATTTGGTGGGAATATACCTTGGGTAAGTCTCTACCAAGTTTATTCAAATGGTCATGATCTATTCATTTTTGGATTTTTTTGTGATTTGTTTTGGTTCAATTTTTTTTCCCAAAACCACTTTGCGAATTGCTCAAAATTGGTCAGGGAGTAGTTTGGGGATCATGAGGCCAAATTTGTTTCACAGGTGGTGCTGTGTTTGGAAATGCGGCTTTTTTTTTTTTTTTTTTGACATCTTCCCCAAAACTGTCACTCAGATTCGGGTGAAACTTATTGGACGTGTTTCTTGTAGAAGGGTCAAACAAACTTGATCACAGTGAAGTGTTGTAAATCCCTGATTTTTTATGAATTTAAAAAAAAATGAACACTTGTTGGTTAATGCATATAGGCCTATTGATTAATATGTAAGTGAAAAGGCATTGCGATGGTTATTTGCGTTTTTCAGCTGCTCCAAAACTAATGACTAGATTCACTTTAAACTTGGTGGGAATGTACCTTGGGTGTGTTTCTCCTAAGCTTGTTGAAATGGTTATATGTCAGGGGGTTTTTTTTGTTCTTTGTTTTGTTTTGTTTTGTTTTTTTTTTTTTTTTTGTTTTGTTTTTTTTTTTTTTTTGTTTTTTTTTTGTTTTGTTTTGTTTTGTTTTGTTTGGTTTGGTTTGGTTTTTTTTTTTTGTTTTGTTTGGTTTTGTTTTTTTTTTTTTTTTGTTTTGTTTTGTTTTGTTTTGTTTTTTTTTTTTTGGTTTTGTTTTGTTTTTTGTTTTTTTGTTTTGTTTTTTATGGCCTGTTTTTGTTTTTGTTTTTTTTTTTGGGGGGGGGTCAAATCTTAAAAACATCTTCTCCAAAATCACTTTGCCAATTGATTCAAAATTGCATAAAAACAGGCATGGCATGATAGCAGGAGTTACACATTACATAGTCCATCTTGAACTCATTCTCAAGGTCACAGAGTCACTTACGTGTAACACATTCTACAGATGATAACTGGGGAACTATTTCAGGGTTGACTCTAATGTTTTACATGGTTATGTATTTCGTTGAGGGCCACACTCAGACAGTACATAATTGTGACCTCATTCCCAAGATCACAGGACAAGTGCCATGAAATTTACTGTTCACTTGATAACTTGAGATCTGTTATGAGTTGTTAATGTTTCTCTATGAAGGCCAAGCTTAGATACTACATGAGTGACTTTGACCTCATTTCTGAGGTCACAGTGCAGCATACATGGATGTTACTCTTCTCTCGCGATAACGTGAGTGCTACTTCAACTGGGACCTAGATGATAGTGTTCTTCCATTATGGTCAGACTTACTCAGTACATGGGTGACCTTGATCCTGTCCCAAATTCACGGAACCACAAGTGTGATGAATCTCTGAGTCACCTAAACATGCACTGTTCTCACAGCCCTGTCGTTAAATAAACATGCAGATTTTGTCACATACACTTAAGAGCTTATGGACGTACAAAAATAAATAAGGGGACTTTTACATTCAATGTAGTTCTTTAAAGGTGACCTTCAACTTTGAAATTGAAGCAATTCAATGGAGACTCAAGATTAATGGTAGAATATTCACATGAAGTTTTTGGAGGTAGTAATATCTAAATTACTTGCAAAGAAAAGAAAATGATTTAAATGAAACTGTTCCAAGATTTATATGACATTTAGGCACTTCATGTTGTCAACCAAAGCTATTTATGTAGGTATGTATGTACGTATGTATGTGTGTAAGTATGCTTGTATGTATGTATGTATGTATGTATGTATGTATGTACATTTGTGTGTGTATGTTATAATAAGCAATACTTTTCTGACTGTTAACATTTAAACTTTCGTGGCCATCTGATACGTCTCTGGTGTGTGTTACCTGACGTTCCTTATATCTGTACTGTCAAAATTTGCATTCTCAACCAAACTTTGTCTAGTATAGCCATAACGTTCCCACAGGTCTATGCAACACTCGCATATCATACATATAAAATAGTCTGATGATTGATTCTTTCGTTCACAGATACGATTGTGAATACACCAACACCATGGTCGTTTGTACCTCCACTGGGGACACTGCAAAACGTTCCAGTGAACACTGAGTATAAATTTCCAAGTACAGGAGCCATGTATTGGTTTTTACGTCCCTAATCACTTGATGGTGGTGGTTGTAATTTCAACAGCAGCCCACCTTATCAACCACCATACCCTGTTGTTGACAGTGCATGCAAGCCTGTAGCAGGTGTTTCTAAAGCGCTAATGGTCAAGTTGGAAACCCTTTTTTCAACATCAACCAACCACCATACCCTGTAGTTAACAATGCATGCAAGCCTCAAGCATGTGCATCTAAAACCGCTTCTCATTAGAATGAATACCTTAACCATGCTCCATCCACATAAGGTGAGGGTTCTGCGATGGTGAAGGTTATGGCGATAAGAGAACTATTCACCAGAAATGCTGTTCTAGATTTGGTAAAGAGGAAAGAGATAATGGACCTGAAATTTAGATCTGTAAATTACAATAGCAAGCAAGTGTGGGTGGAAATGACTGAGAGGTCAAACAATAAGCATCGTCTAGAGGAGAGGTGACTGCTATATAAGTTGAAAATGAATGTAAGGGAATACCAAAAGCGTTAAAGAATGCATAAGGTCATGATGGTATAAGAAGAAATGAGTGTAAAGAGTGCCCATATTATGCTGAATTAGGCAGGTGGTACGGGTGCAAGCCTAATGTAAAGCCAATTGCTGTCGGAGAATCTATATGCCCACCTGAAACGATGGTAAAATGTCTTAAGATGGTAAATGTATCAAAGATGACAACGGTGATATCGGGGATGCTGCAGAAAGAAAGGTGATGGAGATGCTGCAAAAATAAAAGATAAAAGCAAGAAGTGGGTGAGTTCGAACCTAGGAGTAAACGCCGTAGATGCGCACTAAGATCAACTCAGAGTGCTGATGTTATGAATACGCTGCTTAAAAATGCTGCACAAGGAAAATCAAGATTAAGAAGGTTAAAAAACGATACAACAGATGCACTTTTAAAAGATGTTTTCTCCCACAACAATTTATTTACGCAATGAAAACAATCTATGGTACAATATCTTGGGAAATGCCAAAAAAGCATTGCTAATTAACTGAAACAACGGTTGAATCCAATTATAGAGACATGTACCATTGCTTTACTGTTTATCATTTATTAATACATCCCTTCTGGGAAAGTTACATCTGATACATCCAATGAACAGTTGAAGCATTATTTTTTTCCTCTTAGTACAAAATAAAACAACCTTACGGGCATGAAATGGTTGGGTTACGACAGGGAGAAAAATATTAGGTTAAGAGCTTCATAATGAGATCTCAATGTATATAACAATACAGACTATTTTTTACAGGTCATTTGGCATCATTTTTTATCGTAGTTCCGAGGAAAGAACATGCAAACATATACATTCTGCAGTATGTTTGCTTGCATGTTTCTAACGAAATACTCCCCACAGTATGACTAAGCCTACGAGGACTATACGCGATGTATCACATTCTGTCGTTTCGTAATCCATGTTTGCACGTGTTCAAAAATGTGTTTAAATGACTTAGCATTATCCCCTTGACCTTCTTTGATGTAAAGCTTTAGACCATCGTCGCTTTGCTAAGAGGCAGACGTTATGCAACACACATGCTGACAGTATAAGTGACACTATTTCCTGCAAATAAAGCATGATCCGGAATCGTCGCTTCAATAAAGCAAATGAACGTTCTATGGTCATTACCCCTCAGCCCATGTAGGCCTGGGGGTATTGCTATCACCTGCGTCTGCATATGAGTCTGTGTGTCTGTCCATGTATCCGTCCATCCTTCAGTGTTTCTCTTCTACTTGTGCTCGATTTAGGTTAACTAGGTAAGCTGGGATAATGAATCTTGTGTAGTTGATCATTCTTTTCGAAGTTTATGTCAAGTTCAAAAGACAATGATCTTTACCCAATTTTCAGGTCACCTAGGTCAACTATCTGTGCATCTCTTGCACGCAATACCAGGAGAAGCAGGATAGCAGATATCATGAAGCATTTACAGATAATCACCCTTGTAAGGGTCTTCGTCAAGTGTGAAGAACAGTGACCCCAAAGGGAAAGACGAAATGCAGCATTTGTGGGACCATATAAGAAAACCTCAGTTGCCATGTGTACAAAACATGCCATAATTGAGAGTAGTCTTTCTCAACGCTGAATCTCTGATTCCCATCTGCCAGACATCACAGTTGATTGCAACATGTGTTCAGCATATATAACGGCGTTTGCAGAATCGAGATTCAAGTCTTCCTATCCACAGCTAAGAGCATTCATATCACTATCCCAGTGTTTCGGTAATGACATTGGAGCACAGTCAGGTTGTCCAGTTTACGGACAAGCTATAAACTTCAAGCCTGGCTTGCTCATGAGATGTTGTATCGGAAACATGAACTGTATAGAAATCACACTTTGTGACATTATGAAAATCTCACTTTACCTCATTATAATATATAGACAATCAAAAACCCCAGTGAAAGTTTTTGCTAATTGCATTTTTCTAGTCCCTAGCAAAATACTTCCTGCAGCTGCTCATCATAAACTAATCTTGAGAGATTTTAATGTGGATATTTTAAAGGAAATTGTTTCCTTCCATAGTCGCAATCTTTTAGAATCATCCATTTGATTTGAGCCCAACACATTTTTCAGCATATTCCACTATTTGGGGTATATTTTTCTTGTCAATGTGCTCTGTGTAACAGCTATATTTGCAGGCAACGTGTTGGTCTTTGCCAGCAGCTTATTTTCCAAAGATAATGTAAATCATGTGGACTTCTATAGATTTATTACAAGGGAATAAGGGTCACCAGTTGTAGTTATGTCGTTTGTGTCACTCCATGGAACCAAGCGTAACAAGCCCATTGCACCTTTCTAAGTACTGTGTGAAACAAACCCGGCCTTAGTGTGTAGCAGCATCCACTAACAAATATGGTCGCCTAGCAGATAGCGACGATCCCTAGTTCTGCAGTAAGCGTGCGCTGCTTAACTTTACAGATTCACTTTTCTGATAGACGTCATGGATGGCAATGTCATAATACATGATACCTTGCCTACTTCAACTCCCAATTCCAGCTTATTTTTATGAAGCTGGCAGTGACAATGAAAGTGAAAACCTATATGAAAATTGCATTTATTTCAAATCAAATAAAGGTCTCCTTTATATTCATATCAATGCATGAAGTAAGATCCCTAAGATAGAAAAAATTCCGACTTCTAAGGTAATGCATGGAACTTGCTGTCTTGGTGTTGTCAGAAACATGGTTGGACTCTTCAGTCAACGGCATTGAAATTAGCATGCAGGGTTACATATGTAAAAGAAACGACAGAGTATTTGTAATTGATACCATCATGGAGATACCTTGGAACCATTCGTCCCCCATCCACCCAAAAAATAAATAAAGAAAGAATTCACTAGAACATTCATTCTTTTTTCTCAATTTCAAGTACCTGTAAATGCACATAGAGCAAATATCAGAAATAGAGAACAAGTTCAAAAGTTGGCATTTTCTTAATTGTAAAGGCCTTTGTTTATCTATTAGAAAGAATAATTATGATGTGCACTCATATACATATACAACCTCCTTTTTTCCAAGCAGGGCAAAAAGACAATCCCACCAAGATATTGCATGGAGACAGTGTGATAAACAGATTCTGTCGTTCGAAACGGATTATGCAATATATGTGTGTTTTTTAAATCACAAGTTTTTCTATACAGACACTCATATTCATGAAATAGTCTATTGATCTTTTGTATTCTTGGGATCAGTTATCTAATGTATGCATAATATACATTAAGGTTCCAGTCAAATCTGTACCTTATATCAAATGAATATGCTAATGACACAGTACCTGCCATGCAAATATGTCCCATCTAAGTAAAGATAGGCATGGAAGTAAATAAAGAGGCAAAAATGGATCCCATTCATGTGAAAACAAGGCCAAATCAATTGCGATCTTTATTGGGTCTTATTCATACAGCACACTTATGTCATTTAAACTGGATATTAATATGCCTATGCATCCTACTTTCCTTCCCACTTCCCCTTCAAAGAATGGATCAATAAATGTGTTAATAATATAATCATTTCCCGAATACTATTTTTTGACGTACGAATGTACTAAAGCCCTCTTAATTCTCGTGCTTCGTACCAACCGTTATTAGGACATTTTCATATTTCCCGTACCTTGTGATTGGGCAATATTATGATTTGTACGCCTACCAGCGTACCAGGAACCCACCCCCAACCCCTTTCCCATGGCCACGTTTCTTCATTCTGTTGTGCAACAGCACATAATGTCAATGATAATCATTCCCTCCTGTTCACTACTTTCACTTTTTTTCCAGTGAAGTCGCACTTAATTAAACTTTGGATAAGTAGAATCGCCATCTTGAAACTGGATACAGATTCACAGATGAAACTCCCAAGTTCCATTCGGGTGACACATGACCCCGCCTTTGGCATCGTAATGTATTGCTCGAGCAGGACTTGCTCCTCAGATCTGTGAACCTGTATCCAGGTACGCGATTAGGGTCATCTGTGTATAGAAAGTCTTACTTTCTTTTGAAAGTCTTCTGAATCGACCGGCAAGGGAGCTTGCATCATTCCATGGTGCGCGTATCTGGTAATTATTTTTTTTCACACGTATCAAATTGTAAGTCAAGATTTGTTTGAGTATTATAAACCTAAAGATTCTTCCGAAAATACTTTGAATTGCTAACAAATGGTTTCTTCAATTATCAATGATGAGTTGTCAATAGTTGGGCATCTTTCATTTCATAACTAGAGCCAGTATAAAATGAAATTAATATCATAATAATATTAATAATAATAATAATAATAATAATAATAATAATAATAATAATAATAATAATAATAATAATAATAATAATAATAATAATAATAACCCAATTGGGCTAATTCATATTGAACTTGATGCACAGGCCAATAGCTAACAAATGAAGTTTTGACCAATACAGCCATATTTCATAAACTGCTAATCAAAGGGAACCACACCAATTATACCTGAAGAGACACGAGCACCTCTTTTTTAATTCCCTTTCTTTGAAAGTTATTTGCATTTTGAAATAATGCGCGGCAGGTAATCTTGGCCTGCCCGAATTCATGGTTTTGCAGTATAAGTACCTCAAACGCCCCATCCCCTTCTCCCCGCGGAATGTCGGTAAATGAAATAATTTTCATATGACTTTTAGTAGCGTGTCCAGGTGAGGTAACCTGGTTGGCTCGGACCTCATACCACCTGCCCTGACATGCCCTAGTCAAAACGTGTTTCTAATAGGATAATTACTCTTCTATCACCCATATTAAAAACAAAAACAAAAGAAAAAAAGAAAAAAATAAATAAAAAGAAGAACAAAACAAAACAAAAAAACACTGAATATGTGAATGCACCATTTCGCCTAGGGTGTGCAATCTGATCATTTTCAGGGATTTGCCTACAGGCCCCGCTTCCACAGGTTTGCGGCCTTTGGCTGCTGACATATGCCTTTTTATCTAGGCCGCTAAGGTTAAATTGGACACCCTCCTCGCCCCCACGCCCCCCCCCCCCAATCACCAGCTCCAACACAGCAATACTCGATACGTCCCTGAAAATTGTGGATGGATGCACAGGAATTGCACGATAATACAACCAAATGAAGACCCATGTTGTATTGAATGCAACCAGAAATTTTTCATGAGTAATGAGGCCTCGGAATGCTGAATGATGGTGTACAAGAGTAACAATGACAGCAGTCTAATCTGACTACACGAATGCATTTCTGTATATTGGCCTAAGCACCTGGCAATATTTATTCACTTCCATGTAAATTGACATGATGAGATATTGTGGATATATTACAAACATGATGTATTTAAAATGTTCAAATGCTGTAGGTATTATGCAGATAAATTGTATGGGTATATATATATATATATATATATATATATATATATATATATATATATATATATATATATATATATATATATATATATATATGTGTGTGTGTGTGTGTGTGTGTGTGTGTGTGTGTGTGTGTGTGTGTGTAACGGCATATATTGTAATTGAACCCTTACATTGCAATTTATAACCGTGTTGTAGTTTTTATTTTACACAAATAATTCAAAACTCTGTTAAAGAGATATATTGCTCGGAGAAAATGCCGCCCCCATTGGCTTAACAAAGGCGCTCTACAAATGCCTTTTCATGGAAAATACGGGTGTCACATGGTGCTTTTTTGTTTTCAAATATTTAAGTGATTATGAACATACTATTAACAAGTCATTTCTCTCAGCTGTCTCGATGTCAGTTCACTGTTGCTACTTTCTCAAGTGAATGCTTCATTTTTCATATATGCAGCAGTATGAATGGTGATTAGTTCTGACTTGGTCATATCAATTAGTTCTTTCGTTATGTCAGTATGTTACTTTGATTAGCCATGTGAACCTGAGCTTATTTCTTCTTCTTTCCTGCCGTTTCATTGGTGTTTTCGTTTTGTTCCCATTCACTTTGTGCTGCTCTGTGCTGGAAGATTTTGATTTTCCGGGGATCAGAATTATGAGATAACCTAGTTTGACGATTTTGATCATCCATTTACACATTGTAAGGAGGGCAGGAACTTATTCCTGTAATATAAAATTATGCAGAAAGGTGGATTATAAAACTTTAGATGAAGGATGAGTTGGTGACAGGAGTGAGGTGAACGAAACATGGCATTTCTATAGTGATTGATACCGTGAAAATTTAGGACTTGATAGTAATGATGTTGATCCAGAATATATTGACATTGAAGAATATGATGAGTTTTCCGAATTTATAGGTGCGGGTCAGGATGCCACTATTTGTAAATTGGAAGATGAGAGTGAAAAACTTTGAGCATGAAAGACAGAAAAAAATTGCCAAGATTGATGCACTCAGACAGATTGTTGCCGATAGTATTTGTGTATGATATATCTGATCAGATCGCCTTTTTCATCATGCAAAACATAGATTGAGTCATGCCATGCCATGTCTCACAATATACGGAAGATGTCAATTAGGAGCGCATCAATGTCACATTTTTACAACAGATTAATAAATTACAGTCCAAAGTGGAGGGATGTATGTCAGATATCAAATCTAAGTTGCGTAGTCAAAGGAAGAACGTTGAATATTTGGATACAAGGTATAACGACAACAATAGGGTAGGGTAATTAGGTCACGTGGCAAAAATGGAGATGCCAGTGCTGTGTACAATATGAGTGAGAGACATTGCAGGGAAGCCGACAGTGTCACTGTGACAGATTATGTTGATATTAATAGTGATGACGCTAGTTCTGATTGTTCTTGAAGGAGTTGTCACAGCAAAGCTTGCAGGCATCGACATTGGAGGTCAGCATGAGGTAATAAACTTTTATCAGAGCGAAAAAAGACTGGGGATTATGTCAAAACAGGAAATTCGCCCCCAGGCCAGTCTTTCTCTTCAATATGCAATTAAAGACCTAAAATTCGGTGATCAAGATAAGGCTTGGTTTGTTGCAGATTGTGTAGGGGCAATTTTTTCAGATATAAGTGATGACACTGATCTGGTTTTTTGCAAATTAAAGCATTTATGTGTTTTGATGTGTGTTTCTACACTTTGGCTTCATTTTGGCTTCGCTCCACAACCATGTGTTGTCAGTCAGCACATGATAAATTCAAAGTTTCGGGGTTTTTTTATTAACTGAATCTGGTTTCTCTTTAGTGAATTACTTAGATGATTTTTAGGGGCAGTTGATTCCCCTGATAGGGCTTTCGAGGCTTTCAAATTTTACATCAATTACTGCAAGATTTTGATATTGATGAGTTGGAGAAGAAAGCAGTTCGCCTTACTATCTCAATATTTTGGGGGTACTCTCATAGACACCAAGCAGATGACTGTCGCAGCTCCTTCAGATAAATCAGCTGAGGTAAAATTGGATTTGAGAAAATGGAGCATGAAAGATAGAGCTTCAAAACTAAATAAATAGAATCTGTTATTAATATTCTACAATTTGTAGCAAAGTGTGTGTGTCCTGGTCGAATTTTTATTTCTAGGATGTAAGAGTACTAAAGGACTCTCACTCATGTTTCTCACAATGTTAAGTGTCCACTTCGGGAGAATTTTCAGTTAGACATCAAATAATGGGAGACTTTCATTGTTACTTATAATTTAATTTCATTTATTCCTGAGAAAAGTAGACACATATTGATGAGGTGATTTCCACTGATGCCTGCTTGACTGGTTGTGGTGGTACATCTAACCTCTCACGGGATTTTTTTCATTGAAAGTTCCCCTACTTTATTTTAGAATGGAACTTGGATATCGACTGTTTAGAACTATTGATAGTTGCAGATGCCATAACACTTCTCGCGAAAACGAAGAGGTAAAACCGTCATTATAATCTTTGACAATATTAGTTCAGTTCGTGTTTTTGAACTCTAGGAGAGCGAGAAGTACATGGACAGTTGTTTGCGAGAGCTGGCCTTTTGGTGCCATTTATGAGGTGCAAGTAAGAGCAATATACATTGGAGGCTCATGTAACAGGAATTGTGACATGCTCAGCAGATGTCATATGAATGCAGATTTATTAGAGCAATTTTTGTATTCGTGTGAGCAAAGGATGATCAATGTATATATACCGGAAGAATTTTTTCGATTATCTTCAGCTGGGTGAATGATATGTGCACACATATTCAGTGTATTTTTGGTATATCTTTAATCATGACATATTAATTATTTTGTAGATACTTGTTTACATCAGATCGGCCAGATGTAACCGACCCTGAACAAACTGCTTTTGCTCCAGGCACTTATGGTAATCTACAATTGCAATGGAAGGCTTTCATTTTGTTTTGTTTATATTTCAAGTTGTAGTATTTGGCAGCAACAGTACATACACTTTGTAATTATGCTCATTTTCCAAGTTTTTTGTTTGCTTGCATTATCTTAGTCATGAGTTATTCGTATGGTGTTAAAGTGCAGCATGTGTCAACTGGTCATAAGGTAGATCACTTTTGCACCTTTAAGTATATTTACTTTTAAGGGGTTTTTATGGATTAAATTCTTATGTAACTAAGAGACTGCTACTGCTATTACTCCTGACATATTGCAGAACATATTCCGGGTTTGGGGGTTTTTTTTTGGTTTTATTATTGTGAAGATAATTTGTAAGTGGCTCTTTGGGCTTTATTTATTTTAGCTCTCTTTAGAATGGCTAGAAAGTAAAATTTAGTTCCCTCAAGTCTGAAGTCTTTTGACCCTCGTAAACAATTGTGTAGCGGAGATAATTCACTTAATTCATGTAGAGTACTTTGTCTAGTTTCACTTAGATGATCAAAGACGAACCAATTAGTGAAACATGTAGTTTGCATAACTTGATGCGTTCGGATGTTTCTGCACTATGTCCTTGGCTGGCTTGTAAACAACTTTTTGACTTAGCTGCAGCTGACACATCTCATCCTTTGTTTATTTATCCTTTGAGTCTGCGTCGTTGTCTCACTGCATTTAAATCTCTAGGGTTACTGAGCATTCCTTTAGACGTGTAGGGGAGGGTCTATTCGCTTGGAAATTGGTATACCTGGTGAAAATGATAAAATATCAAGGGGACTGGTCTTCGAATGAATATCTGAGATATCTTGATATCTACAAGGGAGTCAAGTCCAGCTTCTGCTATTACAATGGGAAATTGGTTTAATTTCATATTTTTCCTGCTTTTTAGTATTTGGACGGTTATATTTTTCAGTTTTGGCCATGCTTGTAACCGTAGTTTTCTGTGGTCCAGATTGTGATTGCAAAGCAATTTCATTCTATTTTGTGATTATAATGTATGAATGGATTAATGATTCATGGTCGTTTGTTTGGCAGTAAATTTAAATTTTCATTTGTACATCATTTGTGGTATGATTTGTATTTATTGTATCAACTGCAAAATTTTCATCATGGCTAAATTGAATATATCATTATTTTATTTTATTTTTTTATCTTCATTTATTTATTTATTTATTTATTTATTTATTTATTTATTTATTTATTTATTTATTTATTTATTTATTTATTTATTTATTTTTGTAGTCATTGATCTTGTTTATTTCCTAATGTAATGAATGAGCGCCTGTGTTATTCGTTTTAAAGACATTAGCTGATACCTGATTATAAGTATGATATTAACAAGTCATGTCTTTCAGCTGTCTTGATGTCAGTTCAATGTTGCTGCTTTCTTAAGTGAATGCTTCATTTTACATATACGCAGTCGTGTGATTGCTGATTAGTTCTGGCTTGATCAGGTCAATTAGTTCTTTCGTTACTTCAGTATGCTAATTTGATTAGTTATGGGACCCCGAGCTTAGTCTTTGTTCTTTCCCGCCGCTTCATTAGTTTTCTCGTCTTGTTCTCATTCACTTCGTGCTGCCATGTGCTGGAACATTTTGATTTTCTGACCAGCTCGCCCTATTTTCATTGTAGAATTTACTTTTTCATTTTTCAAAATTCCGGTTTCATACATCATTTGTAAAATGATTTGTGTTTATGTATCAAACTGTAAAATTTTTGTCACAGCCAAAATAAAAAAGTATATTTTTTTGCAGTCGTTGGTTTGGTTTATTTGTTAATTGTAATTAATGAGGAATTGAATATTTCGTAATATCCACAGGATAGCAAAAGGTTTGCCTGAGCAGTCAGACACACACACACACACACACACACACACACACACAATGTTCTGAAGCTAGAAAGGTGAGAAAAGTATGTCTGGTATTGGGATGCCTATGGCTGTTTCAGAGGAGCCATGGCACCACTGAGATCAACGTGAATTCACAATGCCACAGCGTACGAGTCAGTCACAACTGTCTGATTTTAAGGGAGCAGAATCATTGTGATGTTGAAGATTGATCTTTCACAGCTGGAGGTTGCCAGGATAATGGGGTGCGTCAGGTCGTTGGTAAAAAGATGGTGGGACCATTTCCAGGAAACCAAAGGATACAAAAAGAAGGCTGGACCTGAGCGACCCAAGACTGTCCACATGATGACTGGCTTCTTTACATGACGCGACATCTCAAGAAACGTCAGTTATCAGTGTCTTCTATTTTCATGTAGTCTAGTAATATGCCTTCATCCTTTGAATCAATAGGCCTAAACCTGTGTGACAAGCAAGCAGCCTAACTTAATGAAGATTTTTCTTTATTTGTCATTGTTCATACATGTACAAGCCACACATAAGCTTCACAGTAAATTATCATAGACTTAAAAATAGTGAAGTAAATCGGTTATCAATTTTTCATACAAAAATGTGTATTTGAGAGAGTAGTTTTCAGTACATCGTTGGAATACTTGCCAGGTTATGACCTCCTTTCTAAGAAAAATCCTGGTTTCAAAGCCAATGATTCCACTCTTAACCAAATTGTCGATATAATATATAATATGTATAATGGTATTGAGAATTTTAGAATGATATTTCTTGATGTGTCCAACAATCTGACAAAGTTTTTAGTCATGTCGGCCTAATTTGTAAGCTTCACAAACTTTGACAACCTGCTGTTATCATTAACTGGATAAATAACTAACTATCAAACCGTCCCAAGCGCATGGTGATACATATGATGAAGCCTCCTAATGGTTGTCATTCGAGGCTGAAGTAACACAAGGGTCAATTTTACGGCCCTTGCGAATTTTAGTCTATACAGATGACCTTGGTGTTGATTAAACTGTGGTGTGAAAGTATTCGCTGATGACACTAGTATTTTGGAAGTAATACACAGCCCTACAGCCTCTGCAAATCGCCTAAATTTGGATCTCAGCAAAATTAGCAATGGCGTAAATTATGGTATGTCATAATGAATGCAATCAAACCAGGGTCAGTCATCTCGGCCAAATGCAATCACCTTCCCTAATCCCTTGGGGAATCCCCTGTGCCAGAAGCAAACACTCGCATCCCCTCAGGCGTCACATGAACCACACGTCCGTCTTGTATATCAGTCGGGCCCACAAGCGTGTTTCCAGGTCAATTTTGTCTGAGGGGCTCTTACCACGGCCTCGGTATGCAAGCGGGAGTGCCCACGTGACCATACACAAGCATATCGGTCTGAATAATAGCATGGCATGCCAATTAATAAACATACTAGTAGGGCAATGTCTCAAGTGTGAGGAGATTAACGTTGTGTGGGTTAAAGGATGAACTGCAACCACTGACGTATTTATTTTGTTTAACACTGGCATTAGATAGGCAGGAAGCCACTGAAAATCATATTTCACTTGCTGCCAAAATGAAATAAAACACATTTTTGCTGAATCCCTGAATTCATTACTTGTTAATTCTGTGATTAGGAAATAATTAGTTAATATGTTGATGATCAGAACACACACACACACACACACACACACACACACACATATATATATATATATATATATATATATATATATATATATATATATATATATATATATATATATATATATATATATATATATATATATAATTATGCTTCTATAGATAAGATTCCGTGATAGAATTTTGTATTTTAAAAGTATGTTGAAAATGTGATCTTTCCAGGAAGGTAATCTCTCAAGGCAGTGTACCAATGGATTTGTTTTGAGGTGGGGTATAGCTTGCTTTTATTGAGTTTTAGTGTAATCAAGGGGAACTAAGACACCTGTAAATATGCGGACATGCGGGATGTCTTTTTATGGGGGGGGTGGTGCTGTGTAAGGCGGTTGACAGCATTTTTGGTGGTTTTTCTCTGTTGGTATGTGATGAATTATGTCATGATGCTTTGTACCCACCAACTTGATGCTTTCTCAATTAAATTATAACACTCACATAAATTCCATCTACAGCCGTCACCATGATGGCATCTGTTTGTCAGTATGCATGACACTTAGAGCCAGTTGTCTATGTAAGCCAATTGGATTGCCCGATTTGGGTCATGTGACCCTCCCACTTCAAATTTTATATCACATACTTTATTGCCAATTTCTGCTGCAAGCTAATTATTTCTTTGCTTGTATCGCTCTCTTCCCAGGGTCAGAGTAGATAATATATAGGATTACAGACATTAACAGGTAAAGATTACAACAAAATTTGTTGGGCCCCAACACAGGGTAAGGCCAAATCAGACCCATGGGAGTCTGTCTGTAGCGTGATTTTCATTCAAGATGGAAACATGACTGTGATTGGGGAGTCAGTTACACATCTGGATGTAATTATTGACCACAGATATGCACCATTGGGCCATGGGACCCAGGGGGGATAGGCCTGGAAGAAGATGAATGAGGGAGAGCTCAATTTCCAGACTTTCTGTGGAGGAGGGAGGGAGGTTAAACTCGAATTTTTTTAATTTGACTTAACACACACAGTTGACTCTCATGTATATGTCAGATATGTTTGTGGCCTGTGTTTTCAAATGTTTTTTGAGCCATTTGTTTTCAATCTTCTTATGATTTTAGCTAATTTCCGTTGATGGGGGCGTGCCCCCTGTTGAAATGAGGGTGGGTCAGATTTCTCATTGTATCCATGCAGGGCTGGGCCAAAATGGCCTTTAACCCTAATTTTATGAAAGAAGACTTGTCCCCCAGTACATAAATACCATACATGGTGATTTCATGTCAAGATGTATAAGAGGTGTGTGACTGCAGAAAGTGACCACCCCGCTTCAGAAATTTGCGAAAATGAGGTCATCTCAAACTTGTTAGCTTGATCATCAAGCTTACAATTGGGCTGACTGCAAAGGGGATATTATTTATGGGCACAGCAGATATCTATGTCTCCAAATCTGTAAGGCATTAGGTTTTTAAGGAAAGACTCCACCAAGTTTAGCCAATTTGAAAGCAAGGCAATGGAATTTTGGGGGGTACCCCTAAAAGTGAATTTTTGAGCTGCCTCTCATTGGGCCTATGGGCTAACTCTATGGATATTTTATGGATACAATGAAGAATTCAACTCTCAAAAAGCATCACACATTCACAATTTATGCTTTCATTTGGTAAACAGCAGTTTATCTATACAAACATAAACAACTGGGGTAAGAAAGGTGCATTGGTTGTCTTTGTGTCCGCCATATTGGATTTTTCGAGATGCTGATTGGTTGGCTCAGAATGGATACACATTGATACCGAGGATATTCACAGTAAGTGTAGACTCACTATGGGGATGTGTGTGTGTGACTGTATCCGAATTGTGAATAAAACAAGTCAACGCCTAGCACTTCTTTGAAGGATCAAATATAAGTAATCACATAAAGCACCAGCAAAAATATACCTACCCATGGTGCGGCCGTTCCTTGAATATGGGTCTGTCCTGTTTGGTAATTGTGCCCTTTCTCAGTCAGTCCAGTTTCAGACTGCTAAACACTGGATGGGTGCTTTGCGTCGCACATAGAATGATTCTTTTCGAAAACTGGGTTGGTCAACCCTTGTTTCGAGATGGGAGTATTTGAAACTGGTCTTTGTTTTACAAGATGTACCACAACTTCATCCCTACTTACCTTACAGCCCAAGTCGCCCCCACCCCACCCCACCCGATACACACATGACAGGACGCCCCACACACAACTGACAGATGTGAAATACGCCAGTCAAAGTTCAGAACAAACCACTGCGAGAATTCTTTTCTACCCAATTTATGGGAAAATCTTCCATTTGAAATTCTATCACTCTTAAATTTTTTGTCTAAACTTAAATCAGTGTTGCTATCAGTGGGAAAAGTACCCTAGTACCATTCCTATGGTCAGCCAATCTCCGATATGTGCCACACTCAGATGCATCTAAGCTTTTCAACTTTAAATTCAGACCTTCTTATAGTGAATATAATCCTCTGCCATCATGCATCTGCTTTCACCCAATCAAAAACGCTGAACAATTTTTTGTCCCGACTTTGCTGCCCCTAGAAAAAAGCGTATTGATTCTGTTCTTCCCCTTTTTCCCCTGGTGTAAATACCAATTCATTTTACACGCTGGTAACAACATATTATTAACTATTGTTTGATCAGGTGGTGAATCCCTGCATGATGATACAAATACATCTAGAAATAATACGATTGAAGTTTTGAAAAGTAGTATTCTAATTGTTGACTTTGTCCCGCACTTGCTTTAATGCAATTAAATTATTTGTCCTGTGCGATCTGTACATTGCTATTTGTGACTTTTGAGTCTCGAGTTCCCCTTGATTAGTGCTGTATGTACTAGAATGCCATCCAGTATGCAATAAATACATTTATGTTTATGATAAAAAACGTGATTGGAATCTTGGTGTCAGCAAGCAAATGGTAACAAGAGTGCCTAAAATCATACGGCTTCTGATCACTCCTATATGTTGCTTGTGATTGTCTCTTACCTGATGGTGCAAGGGTATGATGTGGTCCATATTTGAACTAGGAATAGGATCATTGGTGTCTATTCTGGAGCCATTACGTCTGTACAGCCTAATAGCACATATTTTGTAACAAGGCACCCATTGGTCCACTCATTTCACCACCATCAGTCTTTCTTTATGTATTTTTATGTATTCCTGTCCTTTGCTCTGTCCTTCTTCGCTTTCTTTTTTGCTGTTTCGCCAACAGTCGTGCTGGACGGTCCAAGACCGTTGGGTCATACACGTACCATGTGGACAGTCATATTGGCTGGACAATTCACGCATGTCTTCTTCTTCTATTCCACCATATGTCAGAGAGTGGTATATATCCTTAGCCTTGTCCACAAGCTCCAATAAAGTTTGTTTGTCTAAATCTATAATTTTGTCTTGTTCCCATTTTTCTGTGTGCGCCATGTGCAAGGCACAACTGGTAGTATTTCATTACAGTACTGCGCACTTTAGATTTGACAAGGCCTTTCATGTGCATGGTTTTGACCTATAAGTTGAGATATAGCTTTGGAACTCAACTTGAGAAGCAAATAAAAATTTTGAAGGAACGATCAAAGAAGGTCAGATACATTTTACTTTAACATGGTACATAACAGACGAAGTGGGAAGACGAAAATAGATATTTCAACTTCGTGCACCCGACTTAGTCCTGACTAGTCTCCTTTCTTTCTCTCTTTCGATCCTTTACTCGAAACTAGCAGTGAAAGATTTAAAGAATATTGGAACAGAGTAGGAGTTATCGTGAGCAAAACTACATGAAATCTCGTTACATATTGTCATTTTGCAATTCATATCTTGGGTAATCTGATCTTTTAATCAAAATAAATATGCAAGATACCAGATCTGACGCATCTTTTGCTTTTGGGGAAAGAATGTTGTTTAAGTTCAGTATCTGGCAACACTAATTGCCGTGTAGACGTTCTCTTCTTCACTTTCAATTAGACTATAATTAGTAACAAGCAACTTTGATAAACAAGCCAATGTGAAACTTAAAGGCTGGTAATAGTGGAGACAATTGACGTCGTTTGGCTGACTTTTAATCACCTTAGACACTTGGTATTCAATCATCATCCGCTAATGACAAGATTTTCTCAACAGCTTCATTCGGCGCGCTAAAGGCGCTGAGCGCCGTGGACCACCCCGTGAGGCTGTTAACTGCGCCTCAAGGGCTCCACGGGGTGTCACGCTTGTTTTGATAGGTTTTTTTTTTTTTTTTTTTGTATGGGACTCTGCGCTCCCGCGCTTAAAAGATATGCAAGACGATATATATAAAATAGAAAAAGAACATGAGTTGCGGATTCTGCTGCCCAGGAAAATCGAGGTCTCACTTTGGCGGATCATTCCAGTCCGCGCAACGGACGAGGAGGGATCCGGCCAGGCAGGGACACGGCCCTCCTGGGCAGTGGGATCCTCCATGAATGATGAAGGTATGTTTGTATTTTTATCCAGCAAGTATTGCTGCACTGTATTTCAGTAAAAGTTGCACAAGGAAACATATATTTTTGTTATATGTTTACGTTCTAGGTTAAATCAAGCACACACTCCACGCATTATATTCCATGCGCATAACAGTGTCGCCGTTAGAGCTGGAGATGACGCTGCCCCACCAGATGTTCAGCCCGAGGGTGTGTCGCTTTCCTTGCACTTTGACAATTATGATCTACCCAATAAGAAAAGAATGCAGTGTCCAAGCTTTCCATATGTACTAAAAGTACATATTTCAAAAATTATGATCGAGAATTATATGATATATAAAGAAGGGAACAAATTGTAGAAAGAGCATTTTGTATGTCTCTGTCATTTTCATAAAACGTTAATGTTGCATGTAACGTTTTAAAAATATATTGTACATAAAATTTTGCAATGTCACTCTTGAGAGCTGGGTAAATCTATTGGGCAGGGAATTAACCGCCACAGTCATGAACAAGCATTGTGTCCTCTCTCATTGTTGTGGCACCCAAGTCGCAAAGGGCCGGTTTCCTTTGAAAATAGATACTTAGCAGATTTTTTGGGCTAAAACTTTGAAGAAAAATAGTTATGGGCAGAATCTGCTGTAGTGCTCCTGCGTCCGATTTTATTTCTTTTAAAAACCCAGGGAAAAAGTTATCCTATCAATGTTTTACAAATACAGCGTGCAGAACCTGTCGGTTCAGATAGATAATTGCTTCGGCGGGGAGGGAGGGGGAGGTCAATAACATATCAGCTCAGCTTGCATGAGAGGCGCACATAAGTAATTACTGATCAAAAGTTTTATCACTGGTTTAGTTTTAATTGGTGTTAAAGAACAATTCACTTGGTGGATGAGTCTATTAATTGCTTGGATAAATAAGTGCCCAAGGAGGCTATGCATGTGCAGGTGCCAACA
This sequence comes from Hermodice carunculata, assembly GCA_964020975.1. Taxonomy (NCBI): domain Eukaryota; kingdom Metazoa; phylum Annelida; class Polychaeta; order Eunicida; family Amphinomidae; genus Hermodice; species Hermodice carunculata. The sequence goes on along the minus strand of OZ026616.1, from coordinate 85,933,205 downwards.
CTTTACAGCAAGTCCATACAATAACAAGATGACGTACAAAGCTTTAGTTTACTACAAGAGTTATGCCTATACTAAATGTATCACACTTGTACTATTACCAGAATAATGACTTTATATATATATATATATATATATATATATATATTCAGTGATGAATAGTTTTAGTCTGTGCAATTGTGATTGTAACCTGGCTTTGCCGGCTACCAATGCGCGATGCAGGCGAATTACTATGTGCGATAGTGTGCATGTGTTTGTGTATTTGATTTGTTTTTTGTTTTGTTTTGTTTTTGTTTGTTTGTTTTCGTTCGCATGTTGATGCAGACAACACAATCACACATTAAAACCTTGCACCTTACCTTTGGCTGTGATGCTGATCTTTGCAGCATGAAACTTAAAGGTCCCAAAATAGAAACTAATGCAATTCAGTACGTATGTAGCAAGGATATGGACGTTTGAGTTTATCAATAACGTTGAACACTAGGATTTCTTCACGGTGTCAGACCATTTCCATATATATTTTTTCTGTGGCACATTTTACCAGAAAACTCACTTTAGCGTTGGTTCCATACGGATCGAACCACTTCATGTTTGTATTGACTCGGTTCAGCAATGTACAACTGGTTCCCATCTATCGATTTAAAGTCAAAGTCAAGAAAAACTTGTCTTCCTCGTTCGAGCTTCATAATCAGTATTCTAATGTTGTCATGCCGAGCCGACACATCAAACGCACATGCCATATCTGCTTAACTATAACATGAATATGGAATTAAAAAAAGAATTAGACATAATGATAAATGGGGGAAATATAAGACTGGTTTGTACAATTACAGTGACTTTTTTCTATTTTTCAATATCTTTACTTGATTTGAAGAAAACAGCTGCTGACTTAGAGGATTAAGGCCCCAGATGAGGCTTGCTTTACAAGGTGAAACCGAAACAGCCATGCCCCCCTCCCCCCGCCAAAGGCCTGATCCACATTACGTTTATCCCAACATGACAGAGACCACAGGTTTGATGATGAAAATCACTGATTATATACTTCCTGAATATGGTAGTCATGGAACCATTTCAGATTATATATGAACATTTTGTGACACTCATGTTTTGTTGGTTGCTCTCGTGCCCTTTGAGTCACCAAAAAACCCACAAGCAGCTGAACATAATTTGATTTTTTTCCGGGCGGAAATATATGTTAAGGTCCAAGCCTCGCTGCTTCTTTAAACATTGAGAAAAGCGACCCAAGAGTATCCACATAGTTTACTCACAGAACCTTGCACATAGACCAAGGTAATCTAAATGATACATGCATAAACCTTCATCTATTTCATTGGTGTAAATGCACTTTTAGAAAGAAACTTCGAGGTTTTTTGGGGTACGAAATGCGGTTGTCTCTCTGTTTTGAGTTCATGTGTCACAAATATATATTTGGCTGAAGAACTTTAAGATTGAAAAACCTTGCCTGGATCTGAAAACTTCCTAGGTTTGTTGGGGACCCAGTGGATTATTCAAAGAACCACTTTTTCCTAGAATGTATAAATTTCTAAACATAGCTAGCACTTGACATACGGGGCAGCACGCGAAAACCTATGCATGTTCCTACCTCTTATGGCTTTCAATGTTGCTAGAGTTCACCCATAACATAAAGTTTACATGTGGTAATACGATGCTCTGTATCATGGATATATTCCATTTTAAAGGCTCTTCAGACGTCTAGGTGGACAGACAAGCACAGAGATAGCCATGTTTCCATTTTCTCCCGTGTCACCTAGGATAGAATAACTGTGGTACATTTAAACATTTCCATTTACACAAGAGAGTTTAATCGTCATTTTTGCCAACATACCAAAGTGCAGTTGAATATCTATGGACTCACTTTGGGAATGACCATGAAGGCGTTGGTGCTCTGTTCACATGGAATTGGTTGATAATGTACAAATATATGCACTCGAATTAATTTGACTTTGCTATTTCTACTATGTCTAAAATAGTTAGTTAAAACTTCAGTAATAAATACGCCAAAACAAGTATTATGTAGAATACAAATGATACATATTCTGTTTGCCAACATAAACACACATCGAAAGAAAGGCTTTCCTCCCCAACCAACATCCCCCTCCAAAATAATAGTGATGATGATGATGATGATGATGATGATGATGATGATGATGATGATGATGATGATGATGATAACAATAAAATAAACATTTAAGGAAAATATACGATGGGCGCTGCCACACGTGAATTTCCAAAAGCAAAAATAACTTGTCCAGTTTGCAAGGTTATATTGAAATGAACAGTGCTGCTTCCTTGGAATCAAAGGAAACTTGATCTTTATTTCACGGAAGCACTTGCTTTAAGTGTCGTATTATTTTTGGAACGAATTCCAAGGAAGGTCTTTAAGAGAGGTCACTTTTCTATATAATAATCCCACGCCCGCGTTTGGTAATTGCATCAAAGGAAACCTACACCAGCAAGCAACTTTGCAGCAGGACACAAAATAATGAGAATTTCGAAGGTGTGAAACTCTCAGAACCTTTGGTGCTAACATCTTATACCCGTACGTTTGATCCCCATCATCAGCCTGTAACTTAGTTCTCAGCAGTTTTATGACTTCCTTTGCGAGGCTTTTTTTATTATATATATATATATATATATATATATATATATATATATATATATATATATATACGACATATTTTCAAGAAGGAAAGATACATATTAGAACTATAAATAAATTAGAAAATATGAAACAAATGAAACAGATGCGCTACGGACAGAGTCCAAACTTATTGTTAAAATTTCAGGCGGGCACAAACAGCTCCAAGTTTAATTAACGCGGGATAGCACTAAGATTTGAATGATTTAAAGTTGGGAACACTCTTTATTTATATGAAAGGGAGTTCCAACTCACGGCACCGTGTAGGAAATCCTGCTCTTGTCGACATTAAGCTTGGAACAGGGTACGAAAAGACCCTTATTTAAAATGGAACTTTTGGTACAATTATTTACTTCAGAACTAAAATGAACTTTCGAAGAAATGCAATTCGGCAGGGTGTGGTTCACAGCTTCGTACAAGAAAACATTAATATGAAAACTTAGCTGGGAGTAAGGGTTTCAGTGACTTTATATATATCAGAAGTGTGGTTTGTCTGTCAGTTGGGTAATGATTCCAGGGGGACGATCAAATTGGTTTGCTGGATAACAATGCTTTATCCTTTCCAGCACTGGCAACATGTGCGACAAAAAAAATCACGGTACAGATCAACAATATCAGACAATTCATTGAGGCAGTAGTGGCACTTTAATTGATGGCAAAAATATAAGACCGTCAATATCCACATACAAACACAACTTACCGACGCTTGCAAGTCATTAGGGTATTCGTTCCTAACAATTTGAAACCAACACTTCAATAATTAATGTTGATTCTAATTCATGGAATGCGGGATGTTTTATTCTTTAAGGACAAATTCAATTAAAAGAATGAAATATAGACAGACAGGCAAATTCAATTAAAAGAATGAAATATAGACAGAGCACCCAGCAACTGACGTAAATAAGACTGATGTTCTAATCAAAATGAAATATTTGAACAGAATGGCATGGTCAAACTGTTTGACTTCGGACACATGAATAAAACTTTCTGGGCTCTTGGACGAAGTGTTCAATATTAACATCGCGACAATGAGTATCTGCTAGTTCCATTGTTAAGTGTCACAAGTCATGTTTGCTTGTTCAAAATTAAGCCTGTAATCTTACAAAAGAGTGAGACAGGCTGCGTTACAATATTAAAGATGCTGTGAATGTGAAATACGTTCATCACGATATGACTATATATATATATATATATATATATATATATATATATATATATATATATATATATATATATATATATATATATATATATATATATATATATATAGTGTATATGTAAGTGTGAAGATGGCCAGAGGGCTCTGCCCTGGACGCTTTTCCATCAAATGATTGTACCTACATACGCCGGTAGGTAAGCCGATTATATAATAAGAAGTGAAAATTACAATCACAGCAGTTACAGACATAAAAGCATATCTGTCATCAACTATGGCATCTAATTGTTACTTTATATTCTATCAACGTGATACCTTGTGCAAATAATCATCACTTTTCAATTCCAAATTACAAAATATTAGAGGACAATTTTGGACGTCATTCTCCACAAAAAATCATAATGTTGAAAAGAATAAAGGCGATGACCCTCACACAAATTGGCTTCTTGTGATTCAGAGCTTAAGAGAGAATGATTCGTTTAATTTGTTATGTGATTTTATGCTTTTGTTTTTCACATATAAACCGTTCACCTGCAATATCTGCTTAGGATTTGGCATAGTTACATATTTTCTAATTGTATTAAAGTTTACAATAGCTGTCGCAAGTGATATGTTGGTAATTTGCTGTTCTGGATGTATCTTGCGATTTTTGGTCAATTAAAAAATATATACATAAAAAACCCCTCCCAAGTTACGTGTTGCACATTTCAAACGTAGACCCGGTCGCATGAAAGTCCGTGACAAAAATATTGCCCTCCCCTTTTGTATTCCATCTTAGTACCTCAAAAAAAAAAAAGAGAGAGAGAAAATTGGGAATTGTTTTTCCTACAAGCCATGAACGGGCGAAATGTTTAGTAGAATATTAATATTACCTTTTTAAAAAAGTCATTGATTTTTATCTGTTTCCGTCATGGCATAACTGAAATAGGAATCCCCGTTGGGACGCTATATGATCTGAAAGAGTCATACTGACAGCATTTTTATCTTTAGTACTGTGTTTGACTGATTTAATTTATTGCTGCCCAGATTTTACTTGCTCATTTTGGGACTCTCAATACAGCGACCAGAGCATTACAAACCCGCAATGACATCGAAAAAACGTGTATGGCTCTCAAAAGGGTGACCAGTGCATCACACACACATACAAAAACGTTTTGAAAAGGGAAAGCTTTTTTTATATAACTGTCTATTTGTGGCCCTTAAGACATGTATGACATGTATGATGTATTGCTTGGCGGATTTAATTGCACAATGAGGTCTGATGATTCACATTAGCGTTCTAGCCAAAAATTTACAGACCACTCATTTGTATATTTGGCATGGCGTCTCTTCTAGTAGGTTTATAGGGGAGGCCGGTAAACTATGGGATGCTCATTTGCATATTTAAGATGTTTACTATTCCGTTGACATGACACCCCTCCCTTTACATATTACTAGACAGATATCAAGAGGATTAACATTGACATAGGTGACCTTTCATGTAAAATAAAAGGACCGGGACTCACCACACCTTTTTCTTTTTTTTTTCTTTTTTTTTTTTCTTTCTTTTTTAATGAGCAATCAATGCAAACAAAATGATCCTAAAAGGATACTTTTTTATTTGTTTGAAAAGATACAGTGTACTCAATAAGTTAATTTTGATAAGAAAATAACTAATTATTTTTAGAGGAAAAGACCTTGTAAGTTAATTTTAGATTTCTTTGACGTCAAAGCATCTCTACCACGACAGAGCCTCCAAACTAGCATATGTTCAAAGTGTTAAAATCAAAACCAGATAACTGTAGTAGGAGACTATTATGTGTCAATATCATAGCTCTTAATTCATTCCGAGGAGAAAACCGTCCAAATCCTGTCAAGCCCATCAACATGAACATCCCTAGATACAACAGCCAGACGCGAATATCTATCAAGCATTACTTCATTCATTGAATATGTGGAGATGACTAGATGTCAGAGTGCCAACATAAAAATAAGTGTCTTGAAAAATAGAATCGGAAAAAAGTTTTCAACAATGCTGGAGAAACTACACTGAAAAACCGACCAACAAGAACCATCCATGATCAAAAACCGCCAACCATCAAAGTGCAAATATGAAAGTCCAAGGTTGACACACCAACAACAAAGTATCATTTTAAATTAGTGAATTGATTTGAAATGCAAAATGAAGGAAATATTCTCTCTCCTGACATGAGAAAGGTAACAGTAGTAGTTCAAAATCGATTTAATGCTGGCAATGCTCAACTTTAACAAATATTTTGCCCGATACACACATCATTCTATATGTCAGCTACAATTTTTTAGGTTTACATATTTTACATATCATTAATATAACAGTTTATTTCTACCTGGTATCTATATAATAATTTTTCCATGTTTTCCCAGAAACTTCAAAAACGACCACTTTAATTTTATTAATAATCCCATAACGATACTTTAAACATGCAAGTATGTCTCCCATGAACGTGCCGCAAGTGATGTCATCTGGAATGTGCACTTGAGTGTTCTATAATTTTACATGAATCAACATCGAACTTGAATAAGGTTATCTCATTATGTAAATTAAGCATACCGCCCATTGTCGACAGATGGGTATTTCGCAAATAATTGTATCATTGCTCCATAAAGAAAATATGTACAATTAGTAGAACGTTTCAGCTTTTATAGCAATTCTAAAGGCAGGTAAGAGTAAGGAAACATTGCTTGGCCATAAGCTTGGCTACTTGAGTTTTTTATTCTTGTCTGTCACTGAAAGGAAATCACCATGGTATTTTGGACCTTGCAAATATGCTTATAACTATCAAGAGAGATCAAAACATGAACTGACTTTCCTGGCTTGAAGCCAGTCAGCTGACCACAAAATAAAAGTAAAAATGCTACAACTTAGCTCTTACCACTTTCGTATCTCCCAGTTCAGATCTATCTAAGAAACTGAAAACACAAAATGACTCGAAGCCGGAAGTGCAACAACAGAAGCTGATGTTGTGAGCCAGGCACTTGTGCTCGGCGTTAAGTGGTATGCACAGTTAATACACTGAAGAAGTAAAACCCGGCTAATAACCAATGGATCTACCCCTAGCCATCTTATCACTGTATTTTTATAAAAAGAGATGCAAAACGACAAGATTATACGAAGCTGTTCTGATTCTTACTTTCCACCTGCATACTTGCAAAGCCAAGGGTTAATTTATATATGGGCACGAGAACCTATTAAAGCACACACCAATTTTGCATGCAGATTGCCCGGGGAATCGACATTCACCCCTACTGTCCAATAACATTGACCGCTACTCTCCAATGACATTCACCGCTACTCTCCAATGACATTCACCGCTACTCTCCAATGATATTCACCGCTACTCTCCAATGCCAAAAGCACCAATCAGAGCAATGTTCTGTAGGAACAATATTCGTAAAAATGCACAATCTCGAAAATTATTAAACACTTGTCTACATCAAATGCAACGAGGGTAATTGTCCTTAAGATGGGACCCTACCTTGAAATCAAAGAAATGAAATGTGTGTGTGTGTGTGTTTGGGTGTGTATTTTATATATGGAAGGTATTCATAGTGCCAAGAAAAAGCGTGGTGCACAACATGTTTCTGGGTTATTTGGTGTTGTTATAACGCTGTGGTGACGCAGATCCGCTCTGATATAAGTAAAAATTGTCAACTGTTAAAACCTTAATGTAAACATTGTATTTATTAGATTTATATGACTAAGCTTCTAAAATATGACTAAACATCAACTAAATATGTGGATCATAACTATCCGTTACATGACTTAGCTTTTGATAAATTATACAAACACAAGCAAATTGTCTTTGTAATTTATGCTCATTTTCCTTTTTTTCTTTTCTTTTTTATAGTTACACGATTCCAAAGGTTCTCTGCATAACAAACATTAAACTGCGCATTACTTTAAGTTTCTTTACCAGTACACGCTCTTTAAATACCACGCTTGTCTAAAATACCAAGATATGCATGTGAATTGCACCTAGTACCGGATTGATCGTATCCCACGAATAACCTCAAGTTGCCAAATTATTATTCAATGTAAACATACATCTTCGGGCATGCAACCAAATGTACACTTAAAGTAATTCCAAACACATACAAGTTCATAAGCGCGCCAGGCAAAACGATCTGTTTAAACATATAACAGTGGTTATAAGACCAGACGGGTGTTTGACATAATTAAGCTTACAATTATGATGGAGGCTGTGTTTTCGTGTATTGTATTACAATTGCAACACAAAAAGAGTCTTTAAAATCCAACAGTCATATGGATCAATCAAGATACTCTTGTGACACAGTCAAGATATATGATGTAATTCGCCTGAATAATAAACTTTTGATGTTTATTTATTAATGATTGCATTTCTTATTTTTGTCAGAATTGAAAGAATAGGGACAAAATTGGAGTTCAACTTGTGATGAATACAGTGCCCACATGCGCAAGCGATGTGTAGTTGTTTTCACAGACAAAGAAAAATCTTAAGGTAGCCATGCCCACTTGGCTCTTTCCAGTAATAACAAAATGCCAAATACTTCTGCGAATCAAATATCAATTTCAGTTTTACTTTTATATTGATAATTCATGCTTTATGTAAATTTAGAATCGAACTTCCTTTCCATCGCAGTATTCGGCGCTTGGTTGCCCCCTTTGACCAGCAATGTGTGTCAAAAAGTGCAAACACTCGGTTCGAAGCCTTGTATATTTGTATCTTACAGTGCAATATGAGGGTCGTTGAGGTGTTGTAATCAAATAGATGAAACTATCAATGAAATCAATTTCAGCAAAGAATGAGGACAGCTAACTCCGCTGTGGCGACGTCATTACTTCCTATAAAAATGGCTACCGAAAGAAAACTGGGCTGCTTTGGACGGTATTCATTCTAGTGAAAGAACCTCAACTGGAGCCGGTGGATTAAGTAGTACGACAAACCTGTGCAATGTCCACAATTTGATGTCCAACTTATCGAATTACATTAATCAGGACTATCATACTCTAGGAGAGAAGCTTCCGCACGCCCAGATACTATTCATCTGACCACTAGCACAATGATGACATTTAGTTTCGACCGTATATTTTTTTAAATGTCATTAGAGTTTTTGATGGTTTACAGGGAAAATAATGGGTATCTTTAGAAACCGATGGACTCATGTTAAACATCACTACTAGTAGAACCTATGTAGGCTGGTTTGAAATGTCTCTCGTTTTGTCTTGTATATGCTTAATAAGCATGCTCTTAATTTCAAAGCACAAACTAAAATTGGTCAGCCAGAGTGAAAGACTTGAAATACCATCTTACTAGTTTATCCATATATATTCCTGAAGGTACTATTTGTCTTCCATGGAAACTCATCATGTATATTCTCAAGCTAGTAGTTTCTGCATGGCCACGGTATGATTCAACGGGTACATGGACAGCTCTAACATGACTGTTTTGTGATCTAAATTCAATTAACACGGCCTTCGTTATATAACAACGTGTTGGGTCAATAGATTTATCACAAGTGTGAAAAGGCCGAAATGTCATATTGTCAATTCTTAGCGTTTCATCGCCCTACAAATGGGAAGTATGTACATACGCACTGTCATAGTGTGGTTAAGTGCACCTTCACCATTCCTTTTTCAAAATTTACTGATGCAATAATACCGAGGCAGTTCCATTAATGTTTTGCTGTAATGAATTAAAATCGAGTCTCTGAGTTTTCCATAAAATCACCTTTATTGAGGAAAAAGTAGCATAAGGTCAGTAAGTGAGCACTTAAGACATGATTTAGCACTCAATAAAATATGGCAAACACATCAGAACGTTAAACCTATAAGCTATTGTATAAAGAAAAAAGTGCGATTAATGGACATGCAAGAATTCAATTGTACTTATACAAGAGAATGTATTTAATTCATATAACAGACCAGCTGATACCTAGTATCCTTGGTACTTTTATAAATGCATCTATGAGAAATTAAAAACTCACGTATATCGTCCAAGTTGAGAAAAAAATCAATCATATTACCATTCTCAGAGATTTTATTCATTGATTTTTTTATCAGACTTCCATCAGCATCCCTGATATACACATAAATAAATATATGCATCTAAATATAAAAACAAGGAAATGCCGATTTGGTAGAGCCAAACAGGTAATATCACATATACAAGTCGACTCCCCAATGATACCAATGTTAAATGATTATGACTGAATGCTTTACAAATTAACGTAAACAATGAAGAAATTGATAATATTAAGCTAAAAATCACAAACTAAAAACAATGAAGTCTGCAGAGACATATTCAAGATCTAAAAGTCACAAACTATGAGGTCTCATGGATCCTTTTCTCTCCTTGTGTTGAAGATGCTTTGATGCCAAAGAATCTTTTATCAACCTACATGAGTTGCACCTGCATTTTCTTACCCAGGTTCAACCATTTGAGTCATCAAAGGATTGGGGAAAGTGGTCGTTGTTGTCGGCAACCAGACGGTTTTTCAATTGGTACAAGAATATTTTTTCACTGTTGAGGACATATTAATCCACAGGACTTTTGCTCGAGGACTTTACTGGTGAAGATATGATTCTTACGACGACCATTTGAAGTTGAATGCTGTTGTTGATGTAATGAAATAATGAATTTATGTTTGAAAAACTGCATTCATACTGACAGGGACAATATTATATCCCAAAACGGACCTTCATCCTTATTGGATATTAAAATAAATCAAGTATAAGACCAGGGTCCCACCTTTGGCTACCAGAAACTGTTAACAGTTTTTTGACTTTGTAGTCGTATAAACGAACTAACTGTTCTACATATAAACACGATGGAACAAGTTCATTCAGACTTTCACAAAAAAATCATGAGACTTTCCAACAAATTCTCTAATCCATCATCTTTTAATGAGTTAGGTACATATTTTAATCTGGTGATGTAAAAATGAAAGCCATGAAGCATAGCTTTAGGTTAATTTACAGGGGGCTTCCATTCTGCTTATGTCTATTGTATTTGTACCTTTTTGTACAGAACCACTTCCTAGTAGTCATTACCCTATTCCGCAGTCCGAACTCTTTACTCTCCATAAGGTAACCTGTCGCTGTCTAACTTATATACATATGGAAGTGCTATTGTCCATATTGCACACATTCCTCTGTACAAATTTGACCTTGGCTGTATTAGCGAAAATAAATTAAAGGGTCTTTATCGCGTTCCTACGCAGAACATGTTTCGGAGCCTATACCTGTAAATATCTCTCAGAGTAGCGGCTTCTTGTCTAAGCTTAATATCCAGCAAAGACAACCCACATAGGATTAAATAAATAAATATGCGGCAAATGATGAATTAGCTAAATACATCAAGTTTTGTTTAAAAATGCAGAACTTTTTTATGAAAGGAAAATACTTGTCAAAGAAAACATGATTACTAAATTTTTTGATATAGGTTCAGATAAGAACAATTTGACTAACCCCTGAACTAGTATTTACGCTTTCTAGCTGGATAGCTTATCCTAGTTAAACCACCTGCAAGTGTATAACTGAAGTAGAAAGGAACTGGGGCACTGTATTCAGTCCAAGTGATTGTAAAATAAACAGTTGCAGCTAGACCACCCATACAAGCCAAGGGAAATCATAACATACTGCGACAAGGGGCATGATGCACCAGACATGTAAAATGACTCATAGTCTCAGTTTGCATTAAATTTGTAGAAACTGGTTGTCTGGTGTTTCAATGTATAATGTTAGAAAATCTATAAATACATAGCTTTTTCTTTATTTGGAAACAAAATGCCTAGTAATCTACCCTTTCTACAAGGCAATTGCACAGACTGTCACCTGACCTGGTCAAACATTCAATAATGTTGTTCAATATCACGGTACGGTATTTGTGGTAAAACTGCGTATGTCATGCTGAGATTTGCTTACCATGAGAGTCTCATTGCGTAACACAACTGTCCCTAATTTTGTCGCAGGTACCTCACATTGTGTATACATACATACATACATACACACACACATATATATATATATATATATATATATATATATATATATATATATATATATATATATATATATATATATATATATATATATATATATGCGATTGCGGTTTCATGGTATTTAAATGTCATGTATTAATGACCTGTAAAGTGTCATATTCTTCGTTCCAGTAATGCAGTTGGAAGATATGATATTTCAGAGTTATACTGTCCAAAATTAGCATTCCTCTAGGGTTGTCCTCCTTTTCTGACATGGATGGCCTTAGTCATGCTGATGATGCTGCAAAAGATGCTGCTTTACCACTTGGAATACAATATCATGTAATGTAGATTGGTTTGATCGGCACTATATGACTGCAAGTCCCTACACGTATCCAAATATTAAGATATTTTAATTCAACATTCCGAGGTTGGGGATAACTATCACAAAAACTGAAACAATGTAGTTTGCTGGGAATACAGTTGAAAACAGATAAACATCATGACCTGTGCATCTCCTCATACAAAAGCTTGGTGAAAGAATAAAATACTAGTTCCCACATCTCATTAATAATGTATGTGGTAATTATACTCATAGGTATGTTAATTCCTTTGCTGTGGACACCAGCTGACTTGTGAGTGAGACCTACTGGAGGGAAGCCCCTACTAAGCCATATCCTTAAACTCATTGTGGTTGGTGTGCATTCGTCACGGGGGTTGCATAGGAAATGAGCTGATCCAACCATGCTTTTCAAAACCAAGGCTAGTTTTGTACACTGCATGATTAATTCTTTCATTCATTATAACCTATTCAACTGCCCCATAATGGCGTTTTGGCAGTCAGGATTATTCAAATAAATGTACGAAAATTAAGAAGAAAATATCTGGTACTGTGGGAAATGATAGTTCCTCATCGAACCATGATCTACTCGAATGTGTGCCCATGCAAACATTTTGTCCTAGGCCTATTGTTGTAGTAGTCTACAGGAGTGAATCACATCATCTCCTGCCCCCCCCCCCCCCCAGTTCTATGAAGTAGTTGTAACATAAGGTCAAACTCATATCAATACAAACAAAAATAAATTTGGGGACTCCCCAACATTGATACCATCCGTTTTGTCAAGCAGATAAGTAGATATGGATTGGTTAAGGTATGGAACCATTTACCTAATGATTTTAAGAGTACAAGCACTGAAATGTTTAAATCATGTATACATGGTTGGTTGGCCGGGATAGTCCATTGTAAATAAATTATTGTATCAGAGTCACACATTTGACAGATTGCTTCAAATGGCTGGCCTTGTGTATATCAGCCTGTATTTGCACTCTTTGCATGGTGTATATATTGCTTTACGTTTCCAGTTTTGATCTTATTTAATCATATTTTATTTTTATTTTTTATTGTTTTTTTTATTTTTCTTTTTATTTGTTGTTGTAGTTGTTGTTGTATCAACGAGACCCAGTCGACAAAGGTAGCCTGTGACTAATGTTTCTTGCATTATATCTATTGACTATATCTGCATTACCTAGAAAAAAGATTAGAGACTGGAGGATAAAGTTTACTATATCCTCCATTTGGAAATGATGTAACATATTCCTATGTTATTTTATTTGTCATTTAACGTATGCAAAAATCATGTTTTCTAGAATCATTTTCCATTATTAAAAATTTGCAAGTGTAAAAGAAATAAAAAAGTAAAAAAGATGAAAATAAAAAAATTGACTACATTGCAAGTACTGTTCACCTGACTTGGTGACTTACTGTACTCTATGATATCAAGTAACAGTTTCATTAGGCTGGCATGAAATAAAAGTATATCTATGATGATAGACAGACACAAATATGTTTATAACTGATGACATTTTATATATTTTTATGAAAAATGCTGGTGTTAATTACCAGCTCTAGTCTAATTTCTACTTGATGAACAAACATGCACTAAAATATTCAATGGTAAATAAGTATATGTAATGTAACAAAAAGAACAGGGAAGAAGCCATTAGCCATTATCAAAGTTACAGAACCAACATTGAAAACACCAAACACCAGACGCAACAGCCCAAACATCCAAATAACAATCAACCCCGATATAGAACCCTCAATAGCAAAACCAACACCAAACCCAAAACCAGCATCGACAACACATACACCAAAATAATCAACATCAGCACCAATATACAAACAACAACACAGAAACCAATACCAACATTAACATTTCTACCAGAACCAAACCTAAAAAACACCATAATAAGTCAATATCAATTATATTATATACGATATTATGTTGTGGTTCTCTCCACAATATAACAAAAAAAACGCAAAACTGATGAGGCAAAGTTTTAAATATACATGTAGGATGCCAAACTATAATATTTACATTCGGAGTTTTTGTTAGCATTGAAAGAATAGGGACAAATTTTGTTTTCATCAGTCGATGGTAACAACATGTACAGCACGGCACGTGCCAGTGCCTACTTTGCTACGTAACAAGCGGCTGGCCACACCCATAGCTCCTCCCACTGAGAAACAGAAGGTCCTTCGCAGTGGCTATCAAACGTTTTACACACAAATATTCATGACAAATTTTGTTCTAGTATTAATGTTAATATGAAAATAAATATAAAAAATGAAGTCTGTCTCTGTTGTTGTCATTGGCATGTAACAGCGCGGTTGTTGGTAGGCATTTTTTTCATGACGTCGCTATCGCTGACGTGACCACACAAGTACTCATTGGGCAGTGATGACATTAGTTGCAACACAAGCACTATGAAGTTGATCTCTGTTACATTAAATGAACTATATTTCCACCTGTGACCTTTTGGATTGACCCTTTCTCTGCCACGTTAAAAGAACTTTATTTCCACATGCGTCCTTTTAGATCGACCCTTTGCTCAGTACAGGGCACTATTGCTGTTTATAAAAGGCCACATCTCCTGGCTCTGGCAGAATGCTACCGGATCAGCTGTGGTCAACACTGCTCCTGTATATAGTATTGTAAAATAAATGTATAAAGTGTTAAAACTCGTGTGTGATTTACAAAGTCCCACATATAGGACATATCAGTATAAACTGCTTTCCTCCATTTTTACCAATGAAATAAGGCCTCATCTTTAAAATGGGCCTACAAGGTTACCTTTCATTCGAAAGAAGTCACAAAGACTTTGGTAGTTAAACATAATTCTGCCAGTTTTACACTACTCCAAGGGGTAGATTACTTATGTAAATGCAAACAAACAACATCCAATTTGCAGATGCTGCTCATTTAAAGTTCCGTACCAGAGGGGCCCCACTTACTCAAATATATATCAAGTATATGAATCCAGTCCATTCAATCAGTATCTTTTTTACATTGTATATCTGGAATCCCAAACGCAAGGCTCTCCATAGCTGCAATACTTGTATTTCTATATTTAAAAAGAAACAAAGATGTACGCAATCAGCATGAATCTGCACCATCCACCTGCACTATGGCTAACTTTGCCAACAAAATGCCTAAAAAGACATACCATTGACAGGTGAACCAGCATGTGATTGTTAACCTTTGGGTTTTCTTTGGTTTTCTTTGGTTTTCTTATGTATCTTTTTTTTCTGTTTTTAGGTTTTTGTAATATTGGCTTTCTTTGTTCTATTTTGTGTGTTTCATTGATAGTATGTTGTATATACATAAGAAGGTACTATTGGCCATATTTCTCATGTACTTCTGTAAAATTTGCCATAAGCTATATTAGCCCAAAATACGTAAAGGGTCTTCTGCGGGTAACTACTCAGAACATGTTTTGGGGCCTGTACCCATACATGTCTCTCTGAGTAGCGGCTCTTTGTCTAAGCTAGATATTCAGCAAAGACAACCCACACCATAATTAATTGATTTGAACCTGGCAGTGATGAATTAGCTAAATACGTAAAGTTTTGCTTATAAATGCATAGCTTCATTACGAATGAAGAATACCTGTCACGCCAACCATAATTACTAAATTTGTATAGTACAAGTCAGATACCAATAATTTGACTTACCCCTTAACCAGTATGTAGCCTTTCTAGCTGGACAGCTTAAATTAAACCACCTGCCATTGCATAACTGAAGTATAAGCAAACTGTGATATTATATTCAGTCCCATTTATTGTAAAATATACAGGGGCAGCTAGACCATCTGTAAAAACCAAAGGAAATCATAACAAGTGACTAATATTGTCAGGTAATAGCCGCTTAGAATTATCATCATTTCAGCTAAACCAAGGCTTATGATACAAAGATATATCCCTGCATAACCTGACTATATATATAAAGTTTATCTTGCCTCAGTATGATATACAGTAAATTAATTCTGCTTTGTATACAGTACCGAAAGAAAAAATACCTATACGCTGTAAACAAATACCCTTTACCCGTCTTAATTTCTGAATATCTGATATGATTTTTATTCCATATTCAGTAGATTGTACTGTACTTATATCATGCTATTTTACATAGCTCACTATACTAACATCCTTGCAGGAGCTTCCCCATGTCTTATTCAGGGCCTAATGTGGCCAGGTACTAGTCCCAATCGATATTACTTCAATTATGCAGAATTCCCAAATTGATCAACTAAATCCAGTAATTGTCATTCCTAAATGGCCCAAATTGCTTTCCAAAAAGGAATATAAAAGACCCTGTTTCAGTGTACTTAGTTAAACCAGTGACGCGATGAACGCTTTAGCCCCCAAAAAGCACCACGACACACTTGTACAAAACTGAAACAAACCTTATATCTGTAAATTATCTTAGCTTAAATAAGCTCTCTTAGCTATATTTTCTCACTCAAAAAGGCTGGCGTTTTGTTGAGTTTTACTATTTTATAAAGATGACGAAGTAAGGGGCTTTTTATCTATTTTTCTGGTCATTATGTCTGGATGCGAACCCAGTCATTGTGTTTTCCTCTGAGTTCTTTTTTTTCCTTCCGTCATTTTTCCCCTCTGTTTGAAGTTTCGCTCTGACAGCGCATGAACCACTGCTGTGAAAATTTATGGACACATTGGGTATGGGATGAACTTGCCCCTCTCCCATCTTCAACAATGACAGGTTTAAATTAATGCAAATTAGCATCAATTAAAATTTTAAAAGCCCCTGGCTTCCAAACTAAAGCAGAAATGCACAAATTCCAACTAAGACATATAGGTTTGTTCCAAACTAAAGCAGAAATACACAAATTCCAACTAAGACATATAGGTTTGTGACAACTGTCAACCTAATAGCCAGTTAACAAAAGATTTATGATATAAAATTATGCTATATAGGGGCATTGAAAAATTTAAATCTTGAATACCTTGAAGAATATTGTATTATTATACATAGAAATGCCATTCCAATTTAAATCTATTGGTTTATGATATAGCCGTAGCCGATGACCCATAAACCAGAGTTGTAGCATCTCAGTGTACGCAAATTAGGGAAATATACACAATTTAAATTTTGAATATCTCATAGAAAAGCCATTCCAATTGCAATTTATGGGATTATGATATCGCCGCATCCAAGGAACCATGAACCAAAGTTGCAGCATTTTAATTTTTGCATTTTTAAGAAGATACTAAAAATACATTTTCGAACAAATCAAACAATATTACAGATACAGAGCGCATTCCACATTGAGTATAATACATGCCAGAATATCCTCAACTGCTACCAAAAGCAAAATTCTACTGAGCTCATTTACTTGATGAGATACTTTCGTGGCACTGAGAGATTTGCTTGCCGATCTATCCTTTCTAGTTTGTTTATTTTGTGTGCAATGGTCCTGATCTGCAATCACCTTTTTGCGGTAATATCAAACCATAATGTACAAGTTATACCTTTTGTTTGACCATTTCTTTTAGAAGAAAACTTGCCTCATTGATTTGGCTGTTTCAACGTCTTTGCCGTTAGACCACTTCAATATAACACCAAGTATAAGTGGCCACAAATGTGTGTTTGTTGGTACTGCCCGGTCCAGGCCTGCAGCATTATATGTCTTCTGTTCTCTTTTTAAGTCTTCATGCCTATATGTTTTGAGGAAAACACTAAAATCAGCAGTTAATGAAGACTCCATTTAAACGGTTGACAGGATGGGCTGAAAACCACCGGTTGCTTTTCAGGCGGGACTGCCTGTATCAGGTCAGGAGTGAGTTTTTTTGTTTGTTTTTTTTATTGGTATTGAAAGATGAATGTTAATGTTTTGGTAACACTTGAATATCGGGGATTTTTTTTGTAATTTTGAACTTTGCTCTCTCTGTTGGCATGAAGTTTGTGAATGTGGGTTATGTTTTTCTGAACTATTTGCCCCCTTGACGTTGATTGGTGGTGGTAAGATCACGTTTTCTGCAATGCGCAGTTAATAGCTTTACCCATTTTGCAAAAGGACCTCCCATAATGATCTAACCTTCTTTTGATAATTCAAAAGCCTTTTTTTTTTGGATATAATCTATTGTGACTATCTACTAAGATCTTAGATGTAATCCAATATAAACAGTCTTTGGACAAAACAAAAAGTAGGGCATGGTAAAGTTTAAGGTAGAAGATGTGAGAATAACTTCGGCGCGACCATTTTTGCCGTCTGGCATGTGCTTTTGAGAACATCTGATAACGCCACAGTATTAGCTTTTTTCGCATCATTAATACTGCAGTGTTCTACTCATACTTATTAAATCCATCTGGTTTCCACTTAGACACTTTTGTTAATTATATTTCCAGTGCTACTTCAAGAAATGAATTGACAATTATCTCTAAGTCTGGTAAACACAGCCAATACCCTTCGGCAGTTATGTATACGTTTATCATAAGCCGCATCAGCAAGAATCCACATTACATCTGTTACCCCCGCCCCCTCCCTTTCCTTTGCTCTGCGGCATAACGAGAAAAACGATACCCTTTTGCACAAATGTGTTGAAAAGAGGATGCATTTGCCGTGACTTGAAGTTTGTAGCGAGGTATGCTTTATCAATGTGTATGACAGCGGCGCAAATGCGTTAAAATGTATGTTAATTTGACCAGATAGTAATACGATATATATGATGACAAGCTGAATCCGATTCTGTTATCCAACAAATGAACAGTTTACTTCCTCTTTCTGCTCTGCGTCTTTTGTATTCAGCTGCTTGATCCGTCTTTATTGGCTTTAGTAAATGCCGTGCACAGCCCTATGGACAAACAGATACAACTCAAGTCTAGTTTCATTAGGCAAACGATCGATTATTTTGATAACGGGTCGTTCTTGATCCAACCAGGCGTGAATAGTACTAAAACAATCTAGTTCCATTTATTACAACAAAGGATAACTCGATTGCAGTGACTCCTTGTGTGGTAATATGATGCGGCTGTATTCCCGCCAACTTACATCTTTATTCGCTTTCGTTGTGTTGAGAGCTATGGAGAGGCAAGGCAGCATCATCACAGTAAATGTATGGAAACTGAGCCGCTTTAGCTAAGAACAAAATGTATGTTTACTTGTGCGTGAACATGATGCACAGTTTTTAACTTTTCCTTTAACAGCCAGTCAAGGCAATTTTTCTTCAGTGATTTAAAAAAAAATAAGTTTTAGTGGTAATGAAAAACGTATTGGGAACTATGGACTAGTCCTGTCAAAATAGCAAGCGTAAGATCAGCAGTTTCTCTGGTAAACGGTTGGGCGCTTTCTAGAGATGCTGTTGGCTCAATCCTTATTCAAGGGAAAGGGCCAGACAGCAGTTCCTTCATAGCTGCAGCCATTTTGCATTAATGTACACGCGTCGTTACAAACCCGCACACGTAGGTCCATTTTAATAAACGTTTTGTGCTAACGGTGTTTCGGAATGCAACTTTAGTGATAATACGGCATAGTTCTGTTCGTTCAAGATTGTATTCTAAAAACCTCAAAGTTTTAAACCGGGAAGTGTTCCATAAACTTAACATTACATCCATTACATTACCATTATGTTCCAATTGAGCAGCATACTTTGAAAATATATAGTAATGTGTCTCAGATGTTTTGCTGAAAACAACTTGGGTTTATTGTTTTAATATTCTCTAAAAGAATGGTGTGTTCTGAAATAGAGGGGAATTGAAAACATATGATATCAAAAACATGTTGTTGTAGAAAACGACCCCCTTGGCGATACGGTGAACACTTGTTCTCTGGGAATAAAGTAGAGCTTATCTTTATCGTCAAGAAAGAAACAAAACCCAAAGAAAGATTAAACGTGCAGCCGTCCAGTGTGGAGTATGTCAAAACATTTGTTGAGCCTAAGCCGGAGTAAAAAAAAAAATGAAAAGCAAACTGATGCGCAGCGTTGTTAGATCTTTTTCGTCTGAGATTTTATAAGATAAATATGGTGAAAGTGTCATTACGATGACGAGCTCTCCGTCAATTGCATGGATCAAGGAGTTAAAACTCCCGCTCTGATCCTTGCACAGTTCACCTGCTGTAATAGTTTCAGTTGCTATTCTTGCATTATACACATTCTGTTTGAGGGCTCGGCTAAGATTTGCCTCGAAAATAGCCAAAACTCCGATTCTCTATCAACGAAGATTGGTCTGTTTTGGGCTGGTGGCAGAACGCAGCGTGGCAGGATTCCTTCCCTGTCACTCGTCACAGAGGACCAAGTGCCGTACAACGCCAGTGTTAGCTGAAACGTTTAATTAATTGCTTAGGTATTTTGAGATGGGGCAGTTAAAAAACAATATATTTGTACGTAACAAGTTTTAGCATGTTTCTGACCTTTGGGGTCGCCTCTGAAGTCGAATGAACTTCACATTGAGTTTTCAGCAGTTGATTCCAAGAATGTTGAAATCCGTGTTTCCACAAAAGCCTACAAAAGCTGTTGACTCAGTCCAAAACTTGGCACTAAGAGGTTTAATCTGAGTTCTAGATGCATTAAATCATGCTGTTTCCTTTCCTGGGAGCGGTATAAAGAAGGTATGGTGCTTACTCAAGTTCCACACAAAGTTGCACACAGAAATGACGTGGTCAAATTTCATATGTATCCATCAATTCCAATTCTATATACCTGTTTGACACGTGTCAAAGCTTTGTGAATGTGGCAAGTTTTGTGTTTGCCTGCTGCACATGGATTACAAGTATTCATACGCCTTGCTTGACTAGTATAATGATTCTGAGAATATATATTATCATAAATGAAAACTGCAATTCAAGTTCAACAGGGAAAAATGTTTAGTCAGCGTCGTAAAGTTTTAAAAAGTTCTGATACCAGCTATTATTATGGGTCAGTTAATATTACATCATACTGGAAAAAATATATTGGTATCATCAGTTTATAATTTGATAGAAATCTGCCGCAACACACGTTTGGGGTTTACGTTTATTTTATATCGTGTTTTCATGCAACAGATGGAAATTTTTACTTAACTATTTGTGAAAGAGTTCCAACTGTTTTTATGTACTGTCACCAACTCATGTGCTAAGCGGAAAGTAAATCTTTTACGAACGAAAATTCCCAAATAGCCTTAGAATAGTGAACAATACGTCTCACTACCCAACGCGCATTATGGGATTTATCAATATCTAGCTTAAGTACTAAGTACACTTGGTATTTGTTCCCATTATAAAGAGGGCAATCTATTAATTTCTATTCGCTGATACAGTGTTCCAGTAAACAAAAGAAATGGATCACGTGACCATGGGTGGAGACGCTTCGAGCAAGGCATGACTCCGAATAATTCGGTCTATTTCTGTTATAAAAAAAATTGTTTAAGAATGTAAAAATAGGTCAAAGCAGAGATAGATCATTGTGAATATTCTGAGATATTAGGGAAGCACCAGAAAAAGAACTCAGAAAGCTATCGAAAGATACACACACACACACACACACACACACACACACATATATATATATATATATATACATATATATGTCATTCCAAAATAAATTGTCCATTCCATTCGCACAGTTTTGCCCCATCATCATATCTCCAGTTCTACTCGTGGTAGAAGCACCAAATTTTCACAGTGTGTGGAGATGGGTTCTAGTAGTAAATTGGCACAATTTTATCAAGATTACTTCACTCATAATTGAGTTATGGCATCATGAATAT
>OZ026616.1:85818867-85906367 GCA_964020975.1 Hermodice carunculata | reverse complement strand
TACCATGGAAGAACAGCTTAGAACCAGAAGTTTCTGATTTAAAGCAATTATTTTCCTATCTGTGGTCAGTGATGTATTGTGCTGCATTTCACAAACCGCACGGCTCAGCTTATAGAGAACTGGTACATCGTGTATACATCAAAAGATGTATGTATAGGCCTTGTTACCAATATTTGACAAATGTTGAATCACTATGCATGGCCACCCACTTTCGTTACCACCTGGGAAAAAACATAGCTCAGCCATATAGGCTTCGACCTAGGTCTACATGTATGAGACATCTTTCCTTTGATCCTGGAGTTTAGGACCCACGTACCCTTTTTTGAGGCTGCATTTTGACGAGAGTTTGAGGGGGGGGGAGGGGAGGGTGAGAGAGGGGTGGGAACATACGCTCTGTATAGACCTAGGCCTACAATCTAGGATAGTAAAGCGAGACCTTTATTCATTTTCATATAAATTTTCAGTTTCCATTTCAGTTTTTGGTCATGCATGGCTGTCCTAGGATGGCTGTACAGCCTAGGCCTCCCGAAGGTTCCTCTGTATAGCTTTCAGAACTCCAAAGGAATCCATGAGTATGCTCAGGGGAAGGGGGGGTGGGGCATTGATGATAATCCAGGCATTAAAACGGGCCACAATTTGGCGATTTTTTTTCTTTCTTTTTTGTTTGTTTGTTTGTTTGTTTTTTTTTTTTTTTTTTTTTTCTTGTTTTCAAGACAGGGTGCGATAAGGTTGGTTTAGTGTAGACTGATAGTCTAATTTTGTGCAAAATCTAGCAAAGAAAAAAATTTGCGGGAAATGTATTTGAGATGAAGAAACATTGAAGTTATGCTTACTGGATGTACGCATGCACTCCTCATACGTTAGCTGTTATCTTAAAGTTCCTGGGACTCTGAGTAAGGTTCCCAGGAACTTGAGTCTCAATTTCTGGGACTTAAGTTATATTCCTGGGAATTTATAATTATATTCCCAGGACTTTAAATATGCTCCTGGGAGCTTGCCACTATGTTCCTGGGACTTCGCTACATTCGCAGGACCGCCCTATGTTCCCAGGAACTCGGCTTATATTCCCAGGAACTCGGCTTATATTCCCAGGAAATTGCCTAAATTCCTGAGAATTTATTAATATTCATAATGCCATAACTCAATTATGAGTAAAGTAATGTCAATAAAATTGTGCCAAATTACTACTAAAACCCATCTTTACACACTGTCCAAATTTGGTGCTTCTACCATGAGTAGAACTGGAGATATAATGATGGGGCAAAATTGTCCGAATCGAATGGACAATTTATTTTGGAATGTATATATATATATATATATATATATATATATATATATATATATATATATATATATATATATATATATATATATATATATATATATATATATATATATATATATATATATATATATATATATATATATATATATATATATATATATAAGTGAAATCACAGCCCATAGCAACCAGACCACAATGGCAGACACAGAAGCGTGACAGGCTATAAACAGCAAGTCAGAAAAACTTGCATTACTAGATGATATTTTCCACAGGATTGACACAATCGATAGAAAAACAGACATTCTGGAAAGTGGACATTCTAGAGCAAAAGCATATTAAAACAGAACCTACTTTGCGGTACATGGATAGAGAGGTTGAAGATGCGAGTTCTCAAGAAGTGCTGTAAGCTGACATCGCCGAATACGTGAGGTCGATCTCTGACGAATTGGAGTCCCTAGTTAATGATGCCACGGCTTCTAATTAAATCATGCATTACCTAGCGGAAGCATAAAAAGAGGACAATGAAGAATCATATAGCAGACTTGTCAGAAACTTTATCATTTATCATATGAAACAGCCCAGTACAGGAGGAATAATTCAGACTGGGAAAAAGAGCGCCGGTAAAATTCGGTCTATGTTAGTTAAATGTAAAAACTTGACTCTGGCAAAGGACCAAAAGCACATGGCGCCTAAATGGGTCAAAGGCAATAAATGTAAAGGCAAGTTGGTGTACATTGCAGACGATGTTTGTAAACGAACACAAGAAACAAAGAAAACAGCTTGAACATGTTGTCAGCGCACATTCTGTTGACATATTCAAAAATATACTGGAAAAACGCTGGACTGATAAACATTATATACTTCCCACGCATGAATAGATAATTAAGATATGATTGAATCACATAGATTGGGAATCTAGAGGCATATTGCCTTATAGAAAAACCGCACTGAACATTTTTATTTTTAAACATAGAATTTTTTTCATGTTTCTGTAAATAATAAATGAGTTCATATACTCAATGACATCAAAACAATGCATCATGGGAACGTGCAATTGTCATATGTGTTCCTTTGACCCATCAGAATATCCAAACCGACCAAATGCTCTGGAGTCACGTCCATTCAGTACGGCGGCAAACTAAACCTGCCAACATGTTTACAATTCTTTTTTTTTTTTAATTTACTTTTTCTTTCATGTATAAATGTTTATATATGTACAGAATTAACCCATGTTTAAATTTAGGAACAGGTTCACATGAGTAATTCCCGTGACTTTTGGTCCGACCAGGCTAGCCTATAAGTTCCTTGGTCGCAGTTATAGCATAAACGTCGTGCCATTGGCGGTGGGTTTTGCCCAGAAGTAATATTTTGCATGCTAGTCAGCACACTGCCCAAATTCGCACAGTGCGTTTGGTGGGCTAGCAATGCTGTTAGGCAATCGAACGATGCAAATTGCCATTTATTTTCTTTGGCACAGAAGGAAGTCCAAGGCGAGCATTCCTCGCATCAGATGCCCCTGTTGCTTGGTTTAAAAAAAAAAAACATGAAGCTGGAGGGTGGTCAATTGTATGCAAACCAGCTGGCGACAATGTTGAACCTGTTCACGCTCAAAGTAGGGAATGGCCACGTGCGTTTGGTCAATCGCATAGGATGGCGTCGCATAACATTGCGCCATTCGAACCCGGAAGTGAATTTGCTCATTGTCAACCCATGCCATTGTTCTAATGACGACACGTAGCCCGACGCGAGCACGTTAAGCGTCATGCTAGCAAAATTAGCATCGGTCTCACTGGCTCAAATGAGAAAAACGATGTTAGCAATGCGGCCCAAAAGTCATGGGTTGTACTGCACATGCATTAAATACGCCGAAAGTCCAAACTTGTACAGGCCTACTTGGATGAATACAAATAGTGTCTTTCTTCTGATTATAACCCAAATGTGACTTTAGTGATAACAACACCAAGCAAAAAGCTTGGGAAATTCTCATTCAACATTATATTAGATGATGACAGGATAAAACATGCTTAATCAACTAGGATGTATTAATGCAAACTTCCTCAGCGTGGAGGAGTGGACACTGACAATGAATCAAGTTCATTCGAACAACTTCTAGTTAGGCATTCCCCTGACTTCAATACTGATGACCTTATTAGATATTTTTTTCGTTCAAACATGATTAATTTACAGTCGTAAGTATGAATGTAGAATCTTTAAATGCCAAAATAGATGAACTTAAAATTCTTCATTATTTAAATGCACAGTATTTATCTCCGTGTGCGGTGTGTTTGCAAGAGACCTGGTGAAATGAGGATGTAGATCTGTCGCTATTTGATGTTGAAAATTTTACTTTGATATCACAAAATAAAAGTTTTTCAGCACGAAGAGCACTGGCAATCTTTGTTATAAAAGCGTATAAAATCCAAAATACTGGGCATTTGTCAAAAATCAGACATATGGGAAAGCTATTTCATAGAAATAACGCAAAGATCATTAGGCAAAAAAGTCATACTAGGTAATATCTATAGGCTACCAAGAAAGTCATACTAGGTAATAACCATAAGCTACCAAGGGATCTTATATTTGTACGTACAAAATTATAGACGGTTTAAAGAAAAATAAGGGGTGGTTTTAAATAAGTTGCAGAGAATAAATAATGAGGTGCTTGTAAGTGGAGATTTCAACATTGCTACAAATACCACATAAAGTGAGCTTTGCCAGTTATTTTAACACAATTATGTTATTGGGATTTTTTCCTCAAATTACACTTCCGTAAAGATTATCAGAGCGGTTGAAGTTCCAACAGGAGCTATAATTCATAATTTTTACACAAAATAACAAGTATGAATAAATCTTCCAAGTTCAGGAATCCCACCTAATAAAATCTCAGATCTTTTTCCATACTTCAAATTCCTAGATATGGTTCTTAAAAAGTTTGAAAAAGTGCCTAAATATGTGCCATCAACTGTTATACACAAAACAAAAAACTACGTTGAAAATCTTCGAAGAGAGATCAAAGAGGCAAATTTATATGATTGCATTGATAAGGATTCTAATGACCCATACGAGCCATACAATATACTCCAATTAACCATACGTAATGCGTTAGATAAACACCTACCAGTTAAAAAGTACAATGTAATAAATACGAACATACAAAGTCTCCCTCAAGGTTTATAATGTCAATAAAACATAGATCAAATGTATAAAACATTAAAAAGTACCCCACATGGCACCAACTAATATTACATTCTTAAAATAAAGTCCAAGACCTATAAGAAAATGTTACAAATATCAATAACGCACAAAACCGGCATTGTGAGACATGTTTTTTAAAAAATATAAACAAGTCTTCAAAGTACGTGGTCCACAAAAAACGACATTTCAAATAAAATGTAAACGAAAATTTTCACAAACGAATTAACCATAGATGATCAGAGTATAACTGACAAGCTGAAAATTTTTATCGAAATTAATATTTATTTTAGTAACATAGGACTCAAATTAGTCCGGTAATTTATTCAAACTGATAAAAAAGGAAACCTATAAAACAATAACAGTCATATTAAATCAAATGATAAAAACATTTTTTTTTCATATTTATAAAAAATTCCTCAAGTAATACTGATTTATAAAGAGAGTGACCACACTGCCTGTGGAAAATATAGACTTATTTCTATTCTTCCTGCGACGTCAGAAATGTTTGAATGGGTCCTGTTTGATCAGATACATTAATATTGCAAAGCAAAATATCTCTACTACACGCGTCAATATAACTTTCCCGAGTGCCACTCGACTGAATTAGCTTCATATAAATTCATAGACAGAATACTGACTGAAAGGGACAAAGGAAATATACCTAGAAATATTTAAATGGATCTTTCGAATGCTTTTGATACTTTATATTATAAAATCTTACAAAAACTTGGATATTCGGAAAAAAGGACATTAGTTTTAAATTGTTTGAAAGTTATCCAAATAATAGGAAGCCATGTGTAACCAATGATGATATGAAGTCTCACATACTAAAAATGATGACCAGCGTACCACAAAGAAATATAAATTTTAGACCCCCTGCTGTTTATAATATACATCAATGATATAATAGTGGTTCCAAATATACTTTAATTTATTCTATAGCAGGCGATACCACCTTATATAGTTCAATAAACTTTTTAATAAGCAAAACAAGAAAAGAGACCCTTGCCAAGTTACAAACGCAGGGCTAGCAAAAGTCAGCACGTGGTTGAAGGTAAAAAAGCAATCTTCGAATATTATTAAAACAAAAGTTGCTTTATATATAAGCCATGAACGAAAGTATGTATTCTATCTCTCAGAATAGAAGAATAAAAAATTGAGTGTGTGGATGAATTGAATTTCTTTGGTTGAGCTTTAGATAAAAATGTGAACTGGAAAAACACATACAGTAGATTTCAACCAAACTGTCTTAGAAAGTAACTTGAAAACAAACTAAAAGGTCTCCTTCTAATTCAAATTCTTTCGATCCTATTCAACCATTGGTATTACCGCAGATTGCTATCGGACATGAAGACAAAACCTACACAGACTTTCCACTTTTCAAAAACCAGCTGTATGTACCATAATGAATAGTGTCTTTTGTTGCTTATTCAAAACCAATATTTAAGAAGATAGACATTACTAAAACTCGAAGATAAATATATAAGCTACAGTTTGTAAAGTTTTATTACAATTAACAAACGTCAAGTTGCCGTTAAACGTGTGACAAGGATGTTTCTTTGTATATATTTGCCAGTGGTTCAGTGGAAATTTTCCGATAAGGCTTTAAGGTGACATGCAAATATATTGGTGTCCTTTAAAACATCAATAACAACCTCTTCCAAGAATATATTTCACAAGTATACCCTGATGAGTTGTAATTAAAAGAAACTACAGAAAATGACTTGGAATGTTAATTTCTAAATATAATGATGTGTAATATGATAATAGTGAATTGCAGTTTAAATTATATGACAGCCGTGATTGTTTTGAATTTTACATAGTAGACTAGTGGCCAAGCCTAAAAAAGTTGCTTATTTAAGGATGTACCCCTCCCTATAGTAGAACAAATAACAATCCATTTTTTATTGAAGATTGGCATATTCTGCATTGGATTATGATGGTTGTGGTCTTTTAATTTGATGACAGGGGTATTTTATAGCCATATCTTTGAAAATAGTAGTCATCACTTTAACTATCGTTCCATACAAGACACTACTGAGCATAACTTCAAAAATAAATTCAAGAAACGTACCAAATATGGCTCATAGTATCTGAAGTAATATGGCAAGCACTGTACAAATGATTTTTGCATGGTTTTGTTGTCATAAAATGTCCAAAAATACCAAATTTGGGCAAATTAGTGCAAAAATTCCTTCAGGTTCGATATTCTACGGTGCATAAAATGTTACAGAGTGCTCGAAGTCCTTGCTCTAGGAAAACATTTAATGCACCAAAAAATTGCCCTAATTGTCGAGCTAAAAGGCAATATGCTTAATATAGCCTCACCTTTCTCACAATTTAAATTGGAGAGAAAAGAGTTACCCCACCCCCCTTATTTTCTGGCAGGTCTAAAATGGTAATTTTTTTACCAGAACTGCCATAATCTAACTATACAATCAAAAGTGAACAGGTAATGGTTGCAAATCATAACAATGTATGTTTTCAGTCATCCAGTAGTTGTCAAATAAAGCATAAAACTAGAAAAGAAGATTTGCGTCACAGCAAATCTATCTGGGTGCCTTCAAAATGAGAACCATCGTTCAACATAATCTAAATTTCGTGTATTAGCTTAATTTTCATAAATTAAAATGCTCAGCCTTGGTTCTTGGCTCAAGGGATGAGGCCATGTCCCAAACTTATAAAGTGAAGTTTGAATGAAACTAGTATCTATAGTAGTTTTGAACCTATTCAACATTCTAATTTTGAGTATTTGTCTAATGTGCATGAATCATAAGCCTAGAAGAACCTTGGTTTATTGTTCATTGGATGGGGTTATGCGACAAACCTATAAATTGAAGTAGAAATGGCACCTCTATGATAGATTTGAAGCTATTAAAGATTTACATTTTGCACATTCACCTAATTTACATAAATTAAAACCCTACAACTTTGGTTCATGTTTCATTGGATGCGGCTTTGCCACAATCCTACAAATTGAAGTTGGAATTCCATCTCTATGAACAATAGTTTTGGAGATACTCAACTTTTAAATTTTTCAATGCCCCTTATTAGCATAATTTGAAATTCTACAACTACACTGTCCATTATAGTGGCAAGTGTCACAAAGGTATATATGCACATTGAAATTTTGAGTCCATCTGTAATAGTTTGGAAGATATGGCGCTTTTAAAATTTTTGTTGCCTCTAAAATTTGCATAATTTTAAACATCATGACCATTCCAAATGAGATGCACACTTTTGCTGGTTATGTCAGTCACCATGGCAAGCTTGCTGACTTTTTTCCAATAGTGTCTGAAAAAAACTATGGACCAACTTGGTCAGAAAGAAAGACATTGGCTTTTTATTTCTTTGTTAATTTATCTGAGATGAAAGACAACCTGTCCCTTGTGACCACTTTTATCTGGCATTAGGGGTGATCTTAAATTGCAGGTACCACTGTACAGTGAAACCTCTCCACAGTGGGCGCCTTCGCGACCAGAGAAAAGTGCCCATACCTGAGAGGGTCAGCCCTTTTGGGCAGTATTGATGAGTATATGTGCATGTACAGTGTACACATATAATAATACAGAGGGATGTATATACATGCAATACAAAAATGTCTCTCTTCCTTTATTACCTAAACAAATTTTAACAGATGCTGTCACAAAACCACAGTTACTTGTACCTGTGAACTGAGACATGCACTATACTGACTCAGTATTGGCTATGAAGAACAGGCTTCATCTCACTAGTTACAAGAAAAAAAGACATGAAAGTGTCCATTGAGATGACACAAATTCGCACACTTTTTCAAAATTCACCAAAATGTGAAAACAGTCACTGAGGACTATAAGTCAGACTTTGATCGGTCCAGCAAACTCAGCTCTGTATGTAGTCTATTTTTAACAGAGGGTACACTCTGGCTTGTTCTGCCTAGAATTCCAAACCCTCTGATCCCTTGGGACTGATAAGCCTAGCAGGCTCCTAGCCTCATGCAGGCACACTCTGACTGGTCAGTCTTAGCCATGGTGCACGTACAGCTCTGTCCAGCATTAGTGTGAACATGGATCAGATATGTTTCTTGCATAAACAGAAAGAGATTCTCTGTATTTTATTGAGAACCTCATCACACAGTGGTTGGGAGTTCCCCCACCCCACCCCACCCCACTCCTACCACCCATTTGCCATAAGACCGAAACCTTTCAAACTATAAACCCAGCAGGCATGGCCAGAAGGCTGCCTATGAAGGTGTTACGCTACTAATTCAACCCACAAAAATGTAAACAAACCACGTTGCAGTCTGTACCTTCCAAAATAACTTATAACCCCAAACATATCCTATGCCAAATTGTTCCTTACAATATTCTCAAACATCCGAGAACAAGAAAACCTGGTCATCATTGGGAAAATTTTAAGGTATTACCGTTCGCTACAGCCAAAGTACTCACAGCAGTCACGCCGCCTTGCGGGGTGACTCGAAGTACTCACATTGTGGCTATGTGTATTCAGTCACTACGCTGGGTATGTTGAAAACTGACCTGTCAATAAATACCGCACACTGTACCTGTCAGTTTCAGAAAAAAAAAGATGTTAGTGTGGTCAGAATTATGTAAGAGGCCGCCCCCTGTACCTGTAAGGGTCATTTCTAATATGCACTCTATAATCCTTCTACCCGGAAGCCGGCCGATTTACTCACGTAATGCCTTAAGGGAACAAGTCATCTCCACAATTATCAAATAAATGATCTTTGAAGATTAGAAATATTGTTTTGTGTACAAATCATATTAAAAAGCTTGAACTGGGGCCATTATTTTTCCCTAACAGCCATATGTAATGCAATAAACCAGAATGCATATGAGCAAAAACTAAAAAATTGTATGTGCATGTTGCAGGGGTATGCTACCAAAAACTTTTCCCAATGATGCCTATTGTAAATTGTGTTTTTCATGAGCTAAATATTGTGAACCTCCATAAAAAAATACATGTCATGTTGGTTTATAGACTTTGGAATTGAATACGGTGACTGTAACTGAAACTCCATACCCTCTCAGACACATAAATTTGCCCATAGTTGAAATTGCCATCCATCTAAACTGAGCTTTCTGTTCTCTTTAACAGTAATATCCTATTTTTGGAGTTTTCATAGTCATGAGTGTGCTCTCCATAATGAAATCATGACCCAGGGACCCATGGCATCAGTTAAAATTGTGTGAGAAATGAATCACAAAGCAAATTTGTTTGCGGACCTCCCTCATTTTGTACAATTGAGTGTTAATTTTGAGCAAAAATGTGATTTAAATTATCCAAATGCACTTTTATGTGTTTATTCATTCATAGAATGTAACATTTCAAATAATTAAATGAAATAATGACCATACAGACCTGATAATGGGTCTTTATTCTGCCCAAAGTAGTCACCTGCAGTGCCCCTCAAGGTGTTACACTACTAATTCAACCCGCAAAAAAAATGTAAACAAACCAGGTTGCAGTCTGTACCTTCCAAAATAACTTATAAACCCACGTAATGCCATGAGACAGGTTCAAGTATCATGAATGCAAAATGGTTGCCTAGCACCATGGAGGCTTATAACATGCAGTACAGCAGAAGCCCTAGTCAAAATGTGGATTGTTGGGAAATTCACTGAATTTAGCATAATGCTAAAATAATGTATTAAAATACCCCAACTTTTGTTTGCATGCTATTGGATTTGCCACTTGTCTCAAACCTTTATGTGTAAGTTAGAACTTTCTGTTTGTCTCCAATAGTTTAGAAGATATGGAGCTTTTAAAATTTTAATTGCCCCTCATTTGCATAACTTTAATCATCATGACTATTCCAAGTCAGGTGCCTAATTTCACTGGTAGGTCAGTCACCATGGCAAGTTTGGTGGTTTTCGAAATAGTAGGGTCTGAGAAAAACTCCGGACAAATCTGCTCGTAAAGAAAGAAAGAAAGAAAGAAAGAAAGAAAGAAAGAAAGAAAGAAAGAAAGAAAGAAAGAAAGAAAGAAAGAAAGAAAGAAAGAAAGAAAGAAAGAAAGAAAGAATTCTTGGAAAACAAAATGTCTGGGTTGGCACCCAGACATAATAAATCACATACTGGAACTTACTTTCTCAACTGTGCGACGCTGCGCCCGATACCGCCGGGCTCGTCAAAGCCCAGTGGTGTCGGGCGCAACATCGCACAGTTGAGAAAGGAAGTTCCAATACGTGATTAATTGTATGGTTTGGTTGCAAATCATATAACACAGCCCTGTATCATCAAATACAAAGAGACAAACAGGCAGATATAAACTGTGCCAGTGTTTGGGTAAGTTCCATGTACTATGCTTCCATCTCCTAACGTTATGATAGATCATGGGATATGGATAAATTCACAAATGATGGTGCCATGATGAGTCCTGGGAAAAAAGTGGGTAATGAATGTGTGTTAGTATATGGCATTCATTGCCAGCATTGGCAAGCTATTTGGAGATGGTGGACTATGTAACAAGTTCTTTTCTTTCCCCTTAAAATTGCCAAATACTAGTATGTTGATAATCTCTGTAACACAGAGTCATTTTCCTTATTATCAAAGTACATGCAAATTCTGATATAAGGTTTTTAACTGCAAAATTGTGATAGAAAATTTATCGGTGTTTTGGACGAAATAATAGGTTTGATCTTCATTCCATATCCAAACTCAAAATTTTAAAAGAAGGTGACACTTAATTCACTTGCACTGGATTAATAGGTTTGTTCTTGTGTCAAGTTTTACTTTTATCAATGAGGAAGTATTATCAATTGAAGAATAGCGTCCTATAGTGACCAAGCAGTGTTTTTTCTTATTTTCAAAAATAAGGGGGTAAGGGTAATACTTTTTGGTGCTTATAAAATTTTGAGAAACTTGGGATAGTAATTTCCATGTAACCTCGTAGCCTTATGACTAAGGTAATTTTTGGTGTATAAAAATGCAATATTGGACAAGAATTGTAAGTTTTTTGACAATTTTTGGGAGATAAAAATGTCAAAATCAAAAATATTTTTCAATAATTGTGCAGTTTTCTACATTTTTTTCCATCTTTATGCTCCTAAATGTCTAGTATCATTTTTTTTTTACTTTTTCACATAAGTTTTCTTTAATATAAGCCGAATGTCATCAAGTTTCAGCATATATTGCTGATTTTATGCAAAAAATAAGCAAAGTGAGAATTTATTGATTTTTAGACTGATTCTTCATTATAAATGGTGATAAGATACACCTGTAACTAAAATAAATTACCACCACCATCATTTTCTTATGTCTCAAAAACCAATCTTCAATAAAAAATGGGTTGTGTCTTGTTCTACCATGGGGAGGGGTACCCGAGTACTATTGGGCTTTGACCACTACCCTATGGTCAATTACATTGATATGGATAGTAATATTCCACTTGGGCCAGCTAATGGTGTCTATGTGTCAAGATTAATTGCCTGTGCAAGAATATGCACTAATATTGACAACTATGACTCCCGTCATTTACTGCTATTTCAAAAACTTGTGAAACAGGGATATTCAAAAATATTAAAACGATCGTTTCTGACGTTTTGGGTAAAAATAAAAAGAAATATATAGACGTCTTATGGACATGATATGTTATATAAAAGATGTACTAAATATATAAACTTAACCATTGTGACCAATATTTTATACAATGCATGTACGAGGCAAGAGCCAAGATATTTCGTATAGTTGTGGATTTGTAGTATCAAATCGATTTAAACTGCAATTAACTTTCGGTGGTTCCTGTCTCAAGAGGGGACACCGATTAGATAGAAGATCTACTACTGAAAACTGAACAAAACTGGATGAAGCATGGTACAATTAAGTATCTTGGTGAGACATAGATTGTAATTGTATCTTAGGCACCTTGAGCCCGACGTAATTTATAAACTTCAAACTAAGTAAGATTATGTATCCTGGTCGGCCCTACATCGCAACTATTTTGGGCCTTCTTGAATTGATTCTAGAGGCCAGAGGGTCATTTTAAAACATTTGTGGAATCTGACTGCAGACCCGCTGGGCTATCGGCCACCAATCAGGGTCCATTCAGGACTAACATTTGTTTGTTCACATTGGTATTGGAATATGAATGTTGATGTTTTGGTAACTCTTAAATCTCTTTGCTGTCATTGTTGGGCTGCAATTTATGAACATGGGTAATGTTTTTGTAACCATTTCATGAATGCATGATTGGCTATATCGAGCCGTGGACTGTGTTCTCTGACTCATAATGATAATGGGGGTAGAGATCACAGTCAAATCAGGACTGAAATTTGTTTCACCACATTGTTATTGGAAGATGAATGTTGATGTTTTGGTAACCCTTGAATCTCTTTGCTGTCATTATTGGGTTGAAATTTATGAATGTGGGTCATGTTATTCCGAACCATTTGATAAATACTTGATTGCCTATATTGTGCTGTGGACTGTGTTCTCTGACTCATTATGATAAGGGGGGTAGCGATCACAGTCAAAGCAGGACTGAAATGGCCCTTGGTGACAAGTTGCATTCACTCAATATTCCTCGGGAAGCACCTCATCTTCTTTTGCACCCAACATAATTGTGCAATTCAAACTTTTCACAATGCTGTTAAACTTTTATCTTCTGATTCCAGATTGGAAAATGTTCCTCATATGAACGTCAATTTCAGCAAAGTAATTTGCGACTGGACGGATTGTGTGGAGCCATAGAGGAAGCAGACTGTCTTATGGCATGCAATCTGGACGAGTGATGGCCTCTTTGATATGTGATACTTGTAATAGAAAGACAGTATGCTCAAAATAACATTAACCATTTAGATCGGTAACACAGAATAAAGATATCCATGCTTATTATCACTTTGCAAGTGCCATGATACAAAATCATTCAGAGATTTTTGGGACTGAAAAAGTCCGGAATAAAATAAATAACAGATCAAATGTGACAAGCATCAAAACAAATCACGGTGACATCGCGAGTCTCTATGCAGATAAATTTAAAACGTAGTATGCATTACGAATTTTATATGCTTGAAACATTGACTGGCCTCCGACCCGATGTTTGAGGAAAAATCCAGGGTTGGGTATTATTTCTTAAATGAATTCCTAAGTGTTTGTTTCTGAAAATTTATCTGATAAGACAAGTAATTAGCCTCGGGTGTGCTTGCTGGTACTTTGATTTTATCTTGAAGAGAAAGAAGTTTCCTTTGTTGTCCTTAAGGGAGGGACTTATTTTTTATCGCCCAGTGTTCACAATTGACATTGATATGAGATAACAGGTTCACTTGCTGAAAAGTGCTTCAAGGTAAATGTTTTCAGCATGTAAGTTATGATCATATGAGGCGAAAGAAATACAGAAATTAAAAGATGAAATAAATGGTCAAAGTGAGTACATGGATCATATGCACTGTAAAAATACTGCAGTGTCTGCATCGGTGGTTAGCATAAACCTGGCAATTAAACATCTGGAGTCAGGAAAATGTGATTGACATTGGTGATCGTGAACATTACTCTGATCATATTCTTCGGGAACCAGACATTACAGCTATACCTAGCGTTACAATTTACCATGATGTATTAAATCATGGTTATGTTCCTTGTGGTTTGTAATGTGCATCTTTAGATCTTCTCTCCCAAAACGAACAAAAGCTGTAAGTGACTCTAATAATTACAAAGCTGAAAGTGCGTATCAAACAACTTATAAAAGACATTTAGGAAAATGCCATTGTCATACCTTCCTACCCATACGTTTTAGGCATACTTGTGTAGTTTACTTCCCCCTTTATACGCCTGTATGTGCCAAGCTGTTCTCTGATTGGTCCTTGTAACCACTTTGGTCATATAAAAACGTATCATGTTCCTTGTTTCAAGACCGGCATTATTTTGAAAGATTTGAAGCAAGGCAGGGAAAGTATGCTAAAAGCTTATGATTTGAGCTCCAGTGATTCGTAAGTATCTAGCATTACATTTAAGCATTCTCATTTCAAAATAATAATTGTAAAACGTTATTGGTGTATCAGTGCAAGTCATAAGAAAAATTCTGGTGTAAAATAGAAATTTCGATGGGATGAGCAGAAAATTGTTGTTGAATTTTTACGTGCAGGCTGCATGCATGGATGGCACACGCTGACGTATTGTACTTGATTTAAAAGAAGATCCGGTACAGTATGCTTTGCTTTCTTGAAAAATACCCCATGTAAAATGTTAAAGTAATTTAAAGAATAGATGAATCATTTTGAGTGACGATGCTGGCACAAAATCAATGTCTGGAAGGCAATAATAGAGAACCAGAGAACGTTAATTCTAACAGAGATATTAGTTGAATTTATTTCTTATCTTAATTTGGTTTCAATTATTTTGGGTTGATAAGGGCAAGGGACAGTAGTGAAAATGAAGATTGTCAGCATTCGCCTGAGGAAAAAATGCTGTACGTTAAAAAATATTTGAACTCTTATAAAACGGAATTTCCCTTTGTTAGGACGTCAGGAATGGGATAATGCTATGCCTGTTACACAGCATGTCAATGTGGCAATAGTATTAAAGCAAGTGGCTATTTTGACATTAAAATGCATGCTTTAAGGCCGGAGCATGTCTCTTGGGTTGCGGCCAGAAAGGCTGAACCATCAACAACTTTGTTGCATTTGGACCTGAGCTAAAAGTCCTAAATTCTGAAGTTTCATCTATTAATGCACTTGTGCAACAACACCCAGTCTACATTCAATGACCATGTGGGCCTGTTGTTTGCAAACATGTTTCCAGACAGTAGCATATAGCAACGAAATATGATGCAAACCATTTGCTTGCCTGAACAATGAAAATAAGACTCGTTTTTTTCTTCAGGTTAGATTGCACTTCATGTTGACGAGTTATTGGTATGCTTTAAGAATTGTGGATTTAAAAGCACACTGCTCATGTTAATTGGTGCTTTAACATATGCTGACGACATAGTTTTGACGGTACCCACTGCTACCAACATATCAAATGATAAAAGAAATAATGTACGTCATTTAGCTATAATGTATACCTAGATTGATGTACTGGCGATCCAATAATTAAGAACGTTGACTCATTGGAACCTGTTGGTAATTCTATTGTATGCAATTCTTTGAAGGACTGTATCTCCAATGGTATTAATAATCTTTCCAACAGAAGTCAATATTGTAACGACACAGGTTGGTATGGCACTCCTTGAAATTAGGTGCAAACTATTTTAAAATTCTATACGGCCTCTATAGATGACAGCTATGGGACCCATGCAGAAGAAGAATCGCCAGTTTAAACACTACTTGGAGAAAAGTTCTTAGAGTTCTCTTGAGGATTATGTACATGAGACAGAGGATTTGCTGTCATTGATACATGCATATTTACTTGGTGATGTTCAGTTGCAGACACATTTCTCAAAACTCTTTGCAAAGATTTAGAAGTAATGGTGCATTAAAGATTTTTCGGTTTCTCACTCCTACTGGAGCCCATCTACTATCTGAAATAAATTGATACTGTTTCCTCTAAATAGAGCAGTAATAAGTACGAACTGGAATTTTACCAAATTTCATATCTTTTGCAACATAATTCTGACACAGTGCGACATTCTTCCGATAATATTTATGTTCATTTATAAGAGAACTCTTTGTATGCTGAAAATTCACACCATTGTAGCTCACAAAGATAGAATAGAAACAATAGAATTCGCGTGCATTTCGCAAACATACAATTTCATCCAGTCATGAACAACAACGGAATCCTTTCAAAAGCTATATGTTTCTATAAAGATTAGTCTGTAAGCAACATGGGACTATGTGTAATAATGTGAAGTTTTTATTTATCCCGTTATCTATTTTCTGCTGCCCCAGTTATTGTATTCGTCTGCATTAAGGCATGTTTGAAAGTGGTTTATGATAAAGTACTCTCACTTATTTTGCTGTACAAAAGTTATATTTACGTCCTGGATATCACTGTGGTTCATTGTTATCTTTTCTTTAAAAATAATGATGTAAATGTGATCAGTGTGCTTGTTGATGGCAAAAACATAAAAAAAGTCTTATTGATTATTTGAGAAAGATATTCAGTAATGCCCTATAAACTGTACGTTACAATAGTATTAGTCAGGACCAATTCCCTACTTCACAGTATATGCGCAAAGTAGACAGTGCTTTTGCTGCAACATTATGTCGAGAGCACACAATGTAACGGTCTGCTAAAATTTAAACTTGTTTGAACAAAATTTGACATCTCGATAGCTGGTTTTAACATATATGTTATGGAGCTGTGAAATTGAGATCAGATTAAAATATTTCGAAACTACGGCCATGACTACGAGATACAAACTCTTGGTTATTATTGAAGTTTCTAAATACCTCTGTAAAACCTTCAGTATTATGTCATCTTGGTTTTTCTCCATAACTCGCCGTTTGGAGGCATATTTATGAACAAAAAACCTGTTTCCGGCTCTACAATGGCAAGTATGTGAGTTGGGGGGGGGGGGGTGATGCGGTGTTGTCTTGGGGGGGGGTTGGGGGGGTTTTGGGGGGTGTTATTTTTTATTTATTTTTTATATTTGTATAGAGCTTCATTCCGTTTTATATAAACATGTATGTGAAACATTTTCTTCAATGTTGTGTTTCCCTGCAAGAAAAATATGGTTAATTTCAAGTTTCCTTGGTAAATGACCCTTCGGCGACTTTACTTTATACAACTCATTAAAAATCTTAATCATATAAGAATGATTATATTTTGGGCATTATTTTTGTGTTTAAGAGTAACCGTGGCAGGTTAAGTTAGGTTCTCTTGTTGTGTATCACTTATGCATCTCTTACAAGGGGATACTTTTCAAGTCAATTTCTGGCCTTGTGAAAACACTCAAGATGCATAAAGTGTCTGAATTGGACAACACTGAAATATTTCTTTAAACTGATTTTAACTGCAGTCAGGGAACCTCAAATATTCCATCAGCTCATTATATGATGTTTATAAATTCATTTCTACTTAGACTTTGGCCTTATCCGTACACAGAATACCAGCCACGGGGAATTTTGCCGCTATATTTCTGAATAGTAACTTGCTTGTAAAAAGGGAGTGGAAGTGGCACATACAGATGTACCCTGCACACCTCCATCTTCTAGATCAGCGTCTCCATTGTATATTCTACCTAAAAGAGAAAAGCTAATCGATCAATCTTAAGTCACGCACGTTACTCCTCTCGCATGTGGCGAGTTTCAAATAATTGACTGGCCTGTACTCTATGCGCAGAATGAAGTGATGACATGTAGCGGCTAATAAGATGCGTATCTATGTTGATAGACAAGATATAGAGGCCTAAATGTCGCCGACGTGACTAGCTACGTGTGCTACGTAACCACTTGTGGCTCTTGATGATAACACATCAATTAATAATGTCACCATTTCTGAACTATAAATTGCCATGTACAGCCTCGATGCAATGATTCTGTGTCATTTAGCCAGACACGGTAGTTACACAAAGAGATTCATTCAAGAGATGAATTAATTTGCACTACGATTTTGCACATAACTAATGTATTCCATGGCAGATGCATGTCCTATATTGGCGGCTATATAGGCGCATAAGACAACGTGAATGAAGTTCATTGCTTTTAATTATAAATTGCTCTTTGTTCTCGCCAAACTGTAAAGCTTGCCACTTTTATCTGCTCATTCATTGCAAATGTTGTTTTCATGAAAAACATTCATCACTACATGGCGTAAACCTAACAACAGGCTGTGTGAACACCCATGCTCACCTGGCACAGAGATTTATCACACTTGTAGCTCTGTGAACTTGGGAAATGATCAAGGTCACCAATGTCTGACCTTTCTAGAAGAACAAGGTACCAGTTCAAGTCTTTCTCCAGCAATAGTGACTATTAAAATTCATGGATGTTGTACTGTGATGCCAGAAATAGGGACAAGGTCACTCATGCACTGACTTAGCGTGAGCTTCCAAGAGAAACATTAACATGTACAATACCAAGGTCCTAGCTCAATACAGATCTCAAGTTATCAAGGGAACAGCAAATTTCATGTAACTTATTCTGCGACCTTGCGAATAAGGTCAAGGTCCAAAAATCACTGGATCATGACTGCTTGCACAACACACGTAGATACTTATAAAACGTACATCCCTTCCAAGATTGACACAAATCAGGCGTAAATTATATAAGTTAAAACCATTACGAGAAATTCCCATGTTAAACTTTTCTAATAAAACATTGTTAAAGATTTGAAAAAAACAAAATCATAAGAAATTCAAGAATGACTGGAGCGTGACCATTTGAAAAAAAAACTGTGGTAGAGACTCAATAATGATACATTGCCAACAAGTTAGAACAAAATCTCACGGACAGTTTTTTTTTAGAGAAGTCCAAAATATGAATTAGCAATAGAATGCCCATTGACTTGCATTGTAATCTTGAAAGGTGCATTTACGGATGAGTAGCCGAATTGAAAAAAAAAATCCGTCATAATCAGGAATCCATAGCAGTGCTACATAGTGAATACCTTTGTTTGACCATTTTACAAGGAACATTTCCAAAAAGTTTCAGCTTATACTGAGTGACGGATCTGGAGAAGAGGTCGAAAATAGCAAAAACACCAAAAAAATCGCAAAAATAAACATGAAATTGCAGCGCCTTCTGGTGAAAAAAGGTCTAGGATTCTCTATGTGATATCAAAGCAATCGGCTGAACAATTTTGGAGAGAATCACTTTTTTCAGATTTGCCCCAAAAATGCATAAAAAATCCAAAAATCCTTGAAGCATGAGGATATGAACACACCTGGTAGAGACCCACCCAGGGTACATTGCCACTAAGTTTGAAATGAATTTGTTTGATGGTTTCAGAGAAGTCGAAAACGTGAATTAGCATTAGAATGCCCATTGACTTGCATAGTAATCAATAGGAAAGGTGCATTCACCGATAAATACCCGAATTGGGAAAAATTGTTAAAAATCAGAAATTTGCAGAAGTGCGACCTTGTGAACAACTTTGTTAGACCCTTTCACAGGGAACATATCCACAAAGTTTGACCAAAAACTGAGTGACGATTCTGGTGAGGAGATCAAAAATAGCCAAAACACACCAGAAAAAGTATTATTGAGAAATGCAGCACCACCTGGTGAACAAATCAAGAACTAGAAGTCTCTAGGAGGGTTCCGTATGATATCAAAGCAATTGGGTGAACGGTTTTGGCAAAGATTTTTAAGAACAACCAACAAAATTCATCAAAAAATCGAAAAATATATGAAGGGTGACAATTTGATCAAACCTAGAAGAGACCCGCACAGGGTTCATCCCACCAAGTTCGAACTGAATCTGGTTGACGGTTTTGGAGAAGTCCAAAATGTGAATAACCATTAGAATGCCCGTTGACTTACATAGTAATCAACAAGAAAGGTATAATTAATGATAAATACTCGAATTAAAAAAAATCATTAAAAACCAGAAATCTGCAGTAGTGCTGTCCAGTGCATACTGTTGTTAGACCCTTTCACAAGGAGCATATCCACAGAGTTTCAGCTTCACCTAAGTGACGGTTCTGGAGAAGAGGTTGAAAATAGCAAAAACATTAAAAATTATTTTTAAAAATGCAGCGCCTCCTGGTGAACCTAATAAGAACTGAAAGTCTCCTGTGCGGTCCCTGTGTGATATCAAAGCCATTGGGTGAACGGTTTTTCGAGATTTTTTTTTTTTTTTTTTTCCCCAAAAAAACCCCAGATTCATAAAAAGACCTCAAAAAATCACTGGTGCACGACCATTTGAACAGACCTGTGAGAGACCTACATAAGGTCCATTGCCACCAAGGTTGAAGTGAATCTGGTTGACGGTTTCGGAAAAGCAAGCAAAAATGTGAATTAGCATTAGAATGCCCGTTGACTTGCATAGTAATCAATAGGAAAGGTGCATTTATCCATAAGTCTCGGTTTGGGAGAAGTCGAAAATGTAAATTAGCTTTAAAATGCCCGTTGGTTTACATAATAATCAACAGGACAAGTGCATTTACCGATAAGTACCCGAATAGGAAAAAAAGTTAAAAATCAGAGATCCGCTGTAGTGTGACTTAGCATTGGAATGCCCATGGACTTACGTAATAATCAACAAGAAAAGTGCATTTACCGATAAGTACCCGGATTGGAACAATAGTTAAAAATCAGAAATCCGCAGCAGTGCCACCTTGTGAACTACTTTGTTTGACCCTTCCACCAGGAACATATGCACCAAGTTTCAGGTTATTCTGAGTGACAGCTCTGGAGAAGAAGTCGAAAATATCGAAAACACAAAAAAATTATCAAAACATATAACAAAATGCAGAGCAACCTGTAGAGCAAATTAAAACCGAGGAGTCCTTAGAAGTGTTCCTGTATCATATCAGGCGATTGGGTGAACGATTTAGAAGTAGAAGATTTTTTTCATATTTGCTGCAAAAAACAATTATTCATTTACAAATCCAAAAATCCTTGGACTGTGATCATTTGAAAAAACTTAGTAAAGACCCACTCAAGGCATACCCCCACCAAGTTTGAAGTGGATCAGGCCAAATTTTTTCTGATGAAAAAGTCAAGAAAATGTGAGTTGTTGACGGACAATGGACGAACGACGGAAGGACGACAGACGAGGAACCATGGGAAAAGCCCAGGTGACTGACAAGTCAGCTGAGGTAAAAAAAACGAGAGTCAAGAAAATAATTTACAAGTTTATTCAAAGCTGTTATTTTTCTGCTTCATGAATATATTACTTATAAACCAAACGTTTTTGCTTTTAGCATTTAATGGTTAATAAGAACATTTACAGGTAACGTAAAGGCTTTATGAAGTTAGCCTTGCAAGTCTTCAGAGTTAAAAAACTATGCTCCCATGAATCTTTCCACTGCAGAAAGTAAACGTCGTAAACAATCATGGTCGCCACCATAGATCGTTTGGGCCACGTGGTTGGTTTACGGATGACAATCGTTCAAACTTTGCCGTAATTAAGTTGTGAAATACGAACATTCCTCCTTCACTAAAATATAATTAATATTTTGCAACATCGAGCGCATGGTGAGCGCTTATATTTGCTTTTAATCGATCCGTTTCGATACTAAAGGTTGGGGGATCATTCGTGAGGTGAGAAAGGTTCACATTTTCAGATTTGTTCCCAAAATGGACAACCTAGTGGGATCCAGTAAAAAGGTTGCTTGACTGTACACTCGTAAATAAACCGTTGGAAATAACGGTAAGTTTAACACATGAATTTTGTAGTCTAGAAAAACTTCTTAGTCGTTATTATCACATTCCGTAGCTCAAATTCTATACTCTCCATCAGCTAACCAGTTATTGTCCAACCCATACAGATTAAAAGCACTTTTGAACATATTATCCACGTTCCTCTATATAATTTTGACACAGGGTGCATTAGCCCAAATATGGTACTATATATATATATATATATATATATATATATATATATATATATATATATATATATATATATATATATATATATATATATATA
Organism: Hermodice carunculata; assembly: GCA_964020975.1. NCBI lineage: Eukaryota > Metazoa > Annelida > Polychaeta > Eunicida > Amphinomidae > Hermodice > Hermodice carunculata. The sequence continues at coordinate 85,884,407 of OZ026616.1, read as the reverse complement.
TATATATATATATATATATATGGCAAACATATATGTCATAAACAAACGTTCGAAGGTAGAAAGTCGAGCCACATACTGGATCCCTGTTTCAGGAGAATCGAGAAAGACATGTCTGGAGTGAATATCACCTAAATAAGGATAAGTTTCATAAAGGTCAAAGCATACATGGTCATCCATTATATGTACGATAACTATCCGATTCAAGGAAATATTCGTTACAGACTGGTATCCTATAGAATGTATAATATGATATCATTATCCCAATTGATTTCCCATGAAGAAGCGTAAGGAATCCTTATTGCAGATGGTAAACAAATATACCATAATAAATCTTTATTGTAGATGGAAATTTACAGGTGAATCAACATAATTGCGTGGTATATATAACCGCATTCATAGCAATTCATTAACTTTTTGTGGTTTTTTTTTTTGTTTTTTTGTTTTTGTTTTTTTTTTTTTTTTTTTGTTTGTTTGTTTGTTTGTTTTTTTTGTCTGTGTTTTGTAGGGGTTTCTTTTTTATTTTGCGGCCCTCTGCAGTTTGTCTCGGCAGGTCGGGACATCCATACTCAATCCGAAAGATTTCTGCTTGAAATGTTCTGACATCTGTCTGTGAAATTTGCAACGTTTTGTCAATGTATTGTTTATGTGTTTATGCTTTTATTATTATTTTACGTTATGTGCCCTCTATATAATTTGGGATATGTCTGGATATTCACACATCTGAGCATGCACACGCACCCGACCATAATGCATGATGTTATTCCTTTAGGGTGAAGTTTCTATATCTTGGTCATCACATCTGAGCATGCACGCGCACCCGAACCCAATGCAAGAATTTATTCCTTTCGGAAGAATTTTTTATAATTTTGTCATTAAATGGTAATATGTTTTATCAGGTGACACTCAATTTCATTCATCCTTCACTGTGATGTACAGAGAAATATCCACCTCCTTTCTAATTGACTAACAAGCTGGATAGGATAGTTTCAGCTTCCATACAAACACAAGTTAGTTATGCAAATGTAAAAAATATCATAAAAAATCGATCTGAAAGCTATGTTTCAGGTTTAATAACATTTCTTCTTCATTCTTGCCACGTTTATTGGATATTTATGACATTTCTGAAAGATGTTCTTTTAGTTTGGACAATTTGACATCAAAAGTTGGTGTCCTACATGACCTTTATGAGAGGCTGCCCTCATTTATGTTTTTCGGATTACAACTCACCCAAACAGCTTCACCAGACAAGCCCCCGTCAGGTGAGGCAAGTCCATCCATTAACTCTTTCCCCTCAAACCGGCCAAAACCGGCTGGTGGTCAAATGTCGTCTACTTCAGTGTTTTCAACTAATTTCAACAGTTATGAAAAACAATTTGACTGAGAAATGTACATGAGACTTCTCAAGTTCACATGCCCAGGTCAACAGCTTTCCTTGGCATGGGTTGGGCACTTAGTGCCCAACCCATAAATAGTGCCTAACCCATACCAAGGAAAGCTGTTGACTCCGTCTTAATTCAAGGAGGAAAGGGTTAAGCTCCCTAGATAGTAAAGTTCAGGTTATTCCTCCCATTTTGAACAAAAGTTTTCAAACAAAGCTGGTAAAGAAAATCTGAAGCGCCTGATTCCAGATTGTTGGGCTGTCAATCTTTTCATGTTTGACTTTTTCCGAGTCACAAAAAAGTACCCAGAAAAGTATATCCTTTTGCCCAACACCCAGGTAACCAGACATTGGGGAGTTAGAAAAGGTTGTTGATAATTTCCTTAGGTAAATGAAACTTAAAGCTTTCCTGTGCACTCATTTCAGACACCACACAATATACAGTCCAAGACAAGGATGCCAGCTTTCAGGGGATGAAGTAGAAATCTCGTTTCATTAGAAGTCCTTCAAAAAATGGGGCAATTTTTATCACAGTGATGGCCAGTTAGGAGATCCTAACCTGGTAGCATTTTATAGCACTGTAAAACATGATGTAGCTAATTATATCCCTTCACCACTAGGACATGATAATCTCAACAGGTCAGACAGACAAGGGTTAAAAGAACTTTAAAATAATTCAGAAATAATAATCAAACAGGAGGGCAAAGGCTGAGCTGTGGTCATTATGAACCCGAATGACTACATCTCGGAAGGCAAGAAATGTTTGTGCAGCGCTTATCACTATAGACATGTCTCAATCCCCCTCAGTGAGAAACACAATGGACATGTCAAAAAACCCAACTACAAATTTGGGAAGACAGTGGCTCCATTTTAATTTTAGGGACCTTAGAGTATCTTTACATCAAGGAACTAAGACTCCATTGTTTTCACATTCTACCAAAAATCTATAAAGACATTTATTCACCCCCAATCCCGAGTGCCAATGATTTCCACACCGAAAAAATATCAGGATTTGTAGGTTTCTTCCTGCGAACAGTAGTGCCCAAAATCATCTGTTGCATATAGACATTGATGATTTTATTAATAAAATAGAATCATTAACTGCATCAACATAGAATACACTGCTTGTAACACTGGATGTAAACTCACTTAACGCCAACATACTGATTGCAGAAGGTCTCAAATCTACAGCACAAGCTGTGCTGAAACATAATCTCAGGAACACCAGACCTGCAGTGAGACAAATATCCTCCCCACTCAGACTGGTCCTTATGTGCAATAACTTTAAAATAATGATGAACACTTTCTTCAAACAGGAGGAATAAAAATTGGGGACCAAGATGGCCCCCATGAATGCTGGCCTTTTCATGGCCCACTGGGGGGGGGGGCATCTTTCCAAGTACATGCAAAAACAAATAGTCTAGTCCTGGTACACAGATGATATGTTTGCATCTGGTCCCAAGTAACAGAAAAAATGCAGGAGTTCGTCGAATTCCTTGACTCACAACATCCAAAATTTTAATTCACTCTCAGATATAGTGGCAAAGAAAAAAATTTTTGGACATGATGGTGTGCTTTGAGGAGCGCACACTTTGTACACAACCCTTTACACTAAGCCAGTGGACACACACGCTTACTTACATTATCGATCAACTAACCTGAGACACATTATAAATCAGCAGGCCTGTACAGTCAAATGTTAAGGGTAACAAGAATTTGCACTTTTGCAAATGACTTTGATAATACTGCTCAACAAATTTAAAATACTACACATTCGAATCTATTGAACAAAGCTCTAGCAGTGGTTAGAACCTTGGACAGGCAGTTTTTTCTGCCACCCAGAAGGTCCACAGAAGCAACCGATCAAAGTGATGACAACTTGTTTCCCATCACGAGGGATATTCCAGCACTACCTCCATTGAGGGAGATTTACGGAATGAATTGGAACATTCTACTAGCATCCCAGTATAGTCCAATCTTCAAAAACAAACACATCAAAATGGGGTCGGAAGCACTTTCGTTACATCACTAGAATACATCCCCACTCCACCAGGGCGGATGAAAACAGAAACACTCCGGCTACAGAGACAAAACTATTGGGTCCAACAGCTGTGAACAATGGGACCTTTTGGTTTCGACGTTATGAGAAAATAAGCATCTTTCTCTGGTGGAATGCTAACCTTTGAATAAACCTTGCCTACTTTTCTAATGACATAAAGATTACTAAGAAAGCCAGATGGAGACAAATTATTTCATTAACAGTTGCCAACCTGATATTTTCATGACTCTCTCATGAATTATCGCTACATTTAATTTTAGACCATGTAATTTTCACGGGCACTATGACTTGATGGGGACTATTTGTCCAAAAAGTCTTTAAAGGGACGAACTTCCCAATGTTTCCATATATATATATATATATTTATATGATACTAGCACAAAAGAAAAGAAAACGATAGGACTCTTACGTATACAAATAAATAATACCATATAATAATGATTAAGGGGTGTTTTTAGCGGCCTCCATATACGCTTTAAAACAATAGTTCGTGGTCACATACATTTATGTCATGTGAGATCTACAGCCTGGTTCATACCAGATCGATGGAGTCAGATAACTGTTGCCTGGGAAAATGTGGTTAATTTATCGTCACCAGCAAGGTAATTGTCCCTGACAAATTGTGCAATGCATAAATTTTCTACATTACTACCAGATGCTGAAGTTACACTCTTGTGGCTGTGCTTTAAACAAAAGCCTTAAATTCTTTAGACTGTATTTGTTTATTTTATATTTTGAAGAAATCATGAAAATGCATGTGGCTGATCTACTTCCATCTAGTGCGAGTTGCACACATAATTTAACAATATTATTTTAATTATTTACAACCCCATGTGCATCAGCGTATGCCAATGCTCCTGTAAAAAAGTGACTAATTTAACATTCAAAACTTGACCTATTCAAGTGCATGAGTAACCCATTTATGTAGATACCGAGCAAAATTAACGAGAGAACGCCACCTTGCTTTACACCATTGGTACACTTGAATAGGTCCGACACAGCACTACCCCAGGAAACGCCCATTATATTGGAAGAAAGTTAAACTTAAAGTCAATTGTGGTTTAAATGACATTTAGTCTTAATTAACCGCTCGGTTCATTTAAAGTAACATATTGTGTACGTGGGATAAACCGTCAGCGGTATTAACGATAGTATCTGCTATATTACCATCATATAATTTGGTGATCAATGCAGGCTCTTCAAGCTGATGGTGCGGTAATTGTTTAAAATTTACATGGGAACATGATCAGGCTCTGAATAAAAAATATCGATAGGACCAAGGTGGACAAGTACCTTTTATAGGGCCAATTAAACACCAGAACTAGTAGTAGATGAAGTGGTAAACTATCTAATATTTCTCAGGATATTGTAAAAAATGCAAAGTAAAAAAAAAGAACTTGTTTTTGTGTTTGTGTATTTATTATTACTACGTCTTTTTGTGAAAATGCGCAATAAATGACGCACGGGACATTGACAATATAATGGGGAAGGTTCATAAGGGAAACAAATGAGTGGATATAAATAATTACATAATGAAAAGTACTTGACGGTACTCGTCCGCCCGTCTATGATTCCGTCTGACTGTTTCTTTTTCACTATGCACTAGCTGCATGTACCCCTCCCTCGTTCGACAATTCTGTTAAGATATTATCAGCAACTCACTCAAAATTACTAGTGGGAGGAGGTGGAAACATTATAGTAAACTCACATTGTGAAAATGTTTGAATTATGACTCTTACGACATAATATAAAACACAAAGTTCTGACATAATTTAATTTTACCTATAATTTGAAGATAATTTAGTGTTCATTTTGGATAGTCTGTATAATGCAGTGTGTCACATTGGTACTGTTTTAGTTTTATTTTGTGTGCCTGTCGCTGAAATTCACCGACCAGCGTCAGAACATACCGGTCGGTGGCGTCAGTGGCCAGACTCATGGATTCAATGCGTTTGGAGAATTATCTTTTACCAATCACAATGTGCAACACTTTGTATTCTGGTAAATGCCCCTTATGCTTAGTTCATTCATAAAACTTTATCAACACTGTTTTACATGGATGCCAGAAACGTCTATTTCAGACATATTTTTTGTGTCTTAAATGACCGTGTTTCTGATTACTGGACCTTGACTTTCATTCCCACACTGTGATGCTGGCTACAACTTAGGCGGTAAGTCGTATATAACCCCTAGCTATGTATGTACCCTCACACGGAAATACAGCAAAGTAAACGGATATGTCACACCTCAATCTATTCACAAAATACTTTGTGAGTACAGGAAATTAATCAAAAAGCCAGTAATCCAACTTGATATCAGTGCTGATTGGATGTTTGATAACTAAGAAGTAATGTTGGTAGTAAAGAGGGAATGATATGACCATTCTAAAAATATCCCATAGTTGATCAATGTGTGTACAGCTTTCTTATTGATCAAATATTTCTAAATTTAGCAGCACTAGTGTGAAAAATAAAAAAAATGAAGGAAAGGCTTTTATTGCGACTCGATTGATGCCGTGTTCTGGTGATATAAATGTCATCAGGAGAAGCAAGATAGACATCTTGTCTCAACCTCCATTGCGTAAGTTACAATTTTGATGCTATATCACTAACTGACGGGTCTACCTTTATTACGCCCTTAAGCCTTCTTGCAAACAAAATTGTTCCCGGACAGATAAATTGAATGACAATGCAAAACTAATACATCTGTCAACATGTATGGTGATGAGGTTGCTATGCACTCTTTCATGTTATAGGTCAGATATTTAAGCACATGAAAGACACCAAATAATGCAAACCATACATGTTGTAGATTCAACCACATCAGCGTTCATTTTAACCAAAAGCAATATGTAAAAATAACTGATAAAAAGGGCCACATAAGTAGAACCAAAAGACATGGCATCGATATACTCATCGACTGCAACATACGGATTTCAACATATAAAAGGTTCTTATTATTGAACAAAGGACAACACAAGGAAGTTTTTAAGTCGAAAATCACTTATCTTGTTAACTTGACAAATTGATTTAAGCTTTTACTCCCACATTGAGCAGCTCAGTATTGTGTACTCCACCGCATCCAGATTTGCAGTTTCCCAGTAAGTCTATCTGAAGTTTGGCAACTTTTAAACTGCACTGCAGACATTTGTGTCACAAAGATGTACAGACCAGCAGCCACTGAAATTCCAGAAATGGGGGTCGCCTGACTGATTTTAAGAGTTTGAGTTGATCGATTCAAACCTTCCAAAATGACTGGACATCTTCATTTCTGACACGCCTACCACCACCCCCACCCCCAACCCCCCAACGAGGATCCTTATCATCAGCGCCTAGTGAAGTTTGACCTTCCCGAGAAGTTACATTTCCTTCACATTTCAGCACAATCTGACCGACAGGTTTGGAGAAGTCAATAGTGAATAACACACAAACAAATGTGACAAAATAGAAAAAAAAATCACATCATATCTTAGTTCCTGCAAAGCATGCATTGGGTTAAAACGTACTTTTTTTTCTCAATTGCGCCCATGAAATTATATACCTATTCAAACCATCTCCGGGTACATTTTGGAAAGCAAACTATGGGTGTATCTTTCAAACACATCATTTTTGGTACCAGCGTATATGGGATACGCAAGAGAGAAACATAAAAAGATTGGAGTCTTGCTCAACAGGCTTAATTTGAGGTCGCCAAAAATGTACATGATGTTGTGATCATGTCAATTCCGCCATCGCTTCATATCTCTGGAGGAGGCGAGAAGCTACTAACGAAAATGCTGTAGTACATTGGTCTATATATGTCTATATGGCGCCCCCCCCCCTTCCCCCCGCGTATATATACCTTTTGGTACATTTAAGAAATTCCGGGCGTAAATTTAATAGTCACCTTAGCTATGCAACCCATGCTTTGCAACAGGGAAAACAACATGGGGTAATTCTGGTATTAAACGAGCACATAAAATTACAAGTCTAGGCCTGTTTATAGCGTTCAGGTTAACACATTCGTAGATAAAGGTCTATTGATCAGCATCATTGTTAGATTATTATATGCCTTGACAAAAATAAATAAAAATTTACCGTTGCCCTTTAAAGGATTAGGTCACTGTAATATCTTTGTTTTATGTTAGAGCCACTGTTATTCCTTTGATTTATGTTACGAATGTTACTCATTCTGGGAATGTTTAGATCGATCTGTATTACCCGTATTCTAAAATTCTAATGAGCATTTGAATTGCAATAAGGCATATTAAACAGAAGTATGTGGATGTTTAGCCTTCAGTGTAAAATTGCCAAATCAAAATCAGTAGGAATTACATTTTATTTGTAATTTACAGTGCAAAAAATAAACTATGATAATTTCTAGAAGACAGAAGCTTAATTTTATATCCATATCAAGGTAAATAAATTTATATATGTAGACCTACATTTTCATAATAAAACGCCCTTTCAAGATCATGATTGGCAAAGGTTTGCCGTATGAACAGTGCTCAAAAGTTTTATATAGATATCTATATTGGTCAAATAAATAACAGATATTAAGAGCTGGGCAAAAAAGCTGGTTTCACTAAAAAACGCAAACTTTCCTCTGCTCACTGGTCAATATGCCTGGTTTAATTCTGACAAAGACATATGTAGTTGATGCTTCAGAGTTAATAGATCTTATTTTAGTAGACCTACACTACGGTAGGTAGATGCCTAAACTCTTTATGGTTCACTCTTGTTTCAATCATTTACTAGGTCTAAATTATATAAATAATTCATATTCACCACCAGATTTCACAAAACTCCTAATAAGAAGGCCTTAAGCAGGACCAGGCTTACAGCTTGTCGCACCTGGTTTACTTGCAGACACTGCATATGTCGCATTCTGTTTTTCTTCTGTTTATTTACAATTAAACCGGGAGCCTACTAATTTTGGTCATTAGGCCACAAAATGACATGTTCGGCGATCTAAAGAAAATGGGTGGCTCTGACAAATAAATTGCTCCTTTCATATATATTTTATTGTGTTATTGTCTAAAGCTATAGGCCTATGCCTATAGTACCTGAATGGCGGCAGCCAATCACCCTGATTAAATTTTTGCATATGGGTGTGTTCGCGATCTAATTGTGGAAGCAGCCTTATTAATGGGCTGGTTTGGTTGTTTTCGGTATAGCTAATTAACCGCATATACCTCCGAATATAATAATGAGGCTATTTAAGATTCCCAAGAGAAATTTGACCCCGAGGTGAACAAACGGATCTTTTCCGCCAAGCTGTTGGGATCAAATTGTTCCCCCACTGGGCACAAACTATGCCCTTTCACTGTTCTATCAAAATTTTTAACCCTGAGGAAATGCATTGGTAAACCGTACCATGAGTCCTTTTCTATCTCTCTGGGGGAACAATTCTGACACAACTGTTTCTTGATAATTGAAGACTTTTGCTACGTCTCTGTGGTGAGGTGAGGAGGCCTGCAACCAATTCTTGGGACACAGCCTCCATCGCGGTCCAGGTACTACCGCCTCAGCAGCAAACATACCTGACCACCTAATTGTAACCATGGGACGCTGGAACAGTGACTTTTACAAAATGTACATTGTTGTCTGCAATAGTTCCATACCTCCCGCTCAATGCAAGCTTGCAGATCCGAAAATAGGCTTAAGTTGTCTGTTTGGACCATACTTGGGTATAGTTGTTAGGGCAAGAAGGCTTTCAGAACTATAACGTATACATGTAAACATGTTACACTATAGCCATTCAACGTATAACGTCTTATATGAGCTCAGTCATGAACCTACTATCAAAGCAATTTTCCCTCCCTAAATTTAACCTAAATACAGGCCTTTAAACACATGCACTACGTCACCTTGCTGACCATTCCCGTTTTTTTCACTCTCAATGTATAACATGCTGTCCTTTCGTTCCTCTCTTTTACTACTTTTTTACATGCATTCATCGCTTGAACTTTCATTGGGAGCAGTCATCGTCGGCGTTGCACTCGCTTCCCTCTTTAAGCAATCGTAATATATTTAATCTTTAGAATAAATTCATTAAACTATAACCCCAAATGTTCGGTGAGGTAATGTTGTGCCCATTTTGACTGTTCCGCCAAAATGTATTATCACATGTAGCAGTTATATATGATAGCCTAACGGTGAGTGTGTATTATTGCCTGAACATAATCTTCTGTTGATACGATGAAGTTATTAAACATGTCAACTTAACTCTTGTTGTGTGTTTTCTTTAACTGTAACGCCTAGAAAATGCGCCATTTATACAATACACACCATACTTATCTGTATTGTTTCTACTTATTTGAGTAGCTGTAGAATTGCTTGTGGCATTGTGACGTCTACCAGCATTTTGGGACTGATCAGATTACATTCCGCATCCAGGGTACAATCTATCGCCAAGACTGCTGGAAGGGTGTCAAGCGTTCCTGTCTTTGTTTTTTCGGACTAAACCCTCCTGTCACCCCGATCACCACCAACTTATTGAGTGCTGTTGCTCCGGCCACAGTACTCCCTCAGAGGGCAATCATAATGTATTTATTTTTCTGATAACTTCATTAAAGTGGTGTCAGCAAAGCTATGCGCTTATAGGAATATGGTCTACAACCCAGGGTTTTGTGGATCCTTGACTAAAAGGCTATAAGTTTTGATGCTCTCAGCATGTAGATGACAACTTTAGGATTCCAAAACGTACAAAATGTTATTTCGCTACACATGATGATTTTAATGAAAAAATAGCTATGGTGACGCCAGCTTGAATTGTAGACCCAAATGTTCAGGGAGCTAGTCCTGTTCCCATTATGGCTGCTCCGCCAAACTATATTATATGCAGTAGTTATATTTCAACCTATAGGTTGATGTGTATTATTCCATGAACATGTTTATCGTCTTTTGAAACGGTGATGGCACTAAACGTGTCTTGTTGTGTTTTCTCTTTCTGTCTCTCTCTCTCTCTCGCTCTCGCTCTCTCTCTCTCTCTCTCTCTCTCTCTCTCTCTCTCTCTCTCTCTCTCTCTCTATATATATATATATATATATATATATATATATATATATATATATATATATATATATATATGTGTGTGTGTGTATGTGTATGTGTGTGCGTGCGTGTGTTTGTGTGTGTGATTAATTGAAGGTCTATTTATACGGTAAACCTAAAACAGATATTGTAGCTTTGAAGATTGTATATAATCAAAATTCTGTTCCAGCTACTATCGCCATAATATTTTAATAATTTATGAAACGCGTCTTCATGTGTCTATTGTACAACATGTGAAGAAAATGTATTATAGGTCCCAATATTTTCTGCATGTGATAAAAAATGTAACTCCGTATTGTATATAGGTTTCGCTGGGTCTAAGGTCATGTTTGCCCATATTCAAGCCTGTATGCAAATGATGACGTACCTTTACAGTCTGCCAACCAATTTGATCTATGCTTCACAACTTGGAATCGAACCACATTGTAGATTTAACTTTTTTCCTCTTAAAGGTGAAGCAAATACAATGTAATGATCAATTAAGGCAAATTTTATAACCCCTGACAACAAGGAATCTTTAGGCATTCCTCTCAGATTAAAATGAGTCACTGTACTTTTAAAGTCTTGTCAAACCCAGAAAACATATATTTTTAAAAACCTTTATTGGCTTTTCATTTCATTTAAAACATTGATAGTAGCTTGTACACATAGTATGTTTTTTCAGCCTGTTTTTTTCAATTTCATAAGATGAAATGTAACGTGCGAAACCTTACTAGATTCGATACCTAGCATAAAATGTTAACACATGTAGGTACAGAGCCAAAAGCACAATGTGTTGATTCAGTTCAATGTATGCCACGATCATCCTCGACTCACTCTGTTAAAAGTTTGCCATGTTTAACACTTGCAATGTAACAATTCTTATAACACTGATGGGCAGCACATCTGTCTACAATCAGATATCATAGTACCAGCTCGCGCACTGTAAACCTTGCAACACAGCGCTCACATGTTATAGATTTACGTTTTCGAGGTTGCAACCCTACTGATCAAGTTCTGTGTAAAGTTGGTGTAGAATTGATTTCGATTTAATTTATTTGCGGATGGTGCTGCAATCTTTTTCCCATTCTCAACCTTTGTTTACATTTGCGTAATGATGAATATATTTATCCATACGTCTTAAGTAAAATGTTATCTGTGGAAGTGAATGCATATGTAGTTTTCTTGGAAGCAATGGGCCAGATCCTTTTTAAACTTGGTGGGGACATACCGTTCGTAAAAGAAAAAATTCAGTGATTAGTAATTTATAAGCCGGTAAGCTTTCATATGTCACTTTTCACAGTGCATTGTCTATGGACTCGGCTCCATCTGCAGTCTGTTCGTTATATTTTAAACTGAAGGGATGTACGTTGGTTCGGCTAGGCTATCCATTAATGAAAGGGGGCTTTTGCAACGGCGATCGTCATTGTGCGGCCTCCAGAGGCTTCCACCTCTGCCACACGATGGATAATTTTTCGTATTTCAGGTCCTAATCGTGCAAGCAGGATAGAATGAAAACAAAGGGAGGTGGTGTCGGACTAATGGGTATATAACCATGCATTTCAAAATACAATACACCCATTCTCTGCGTTACAAAGTCTCAGACCGGCTTTCTGAGCAGCAGCCGTCACTTAAGGTACTAATCGCGAGACTGCAACGTCATTTGATTGCCTGTATTCATTTTGCCATATGTGATTTTGACGTTAGAAAAGATACGAATTCATGTCTTAAGTAGGGTGACGCACCTTAGACTCTGAAGGGATACAAGATTCAGTATATGTACTCCAATACACTGGTAGTGGGGTGCAAATACACTATGCATTTTACAAAATTAGTTTTCTGTGTAGGTCTAGAAGATGTATTTCTTTTTGTTTTGTATATGGAAAGTCACTTTGAAGTACAAATGAATGAGAATATACGTGTTTGCAAACTAAAATGTACTTTGCGCTTATGGTATACATTTTATTGTGGTAGAAATATAAAATTTACCGGTATATATTAAATTCATTAAGTGCACAGAAAGAAAGTTAACTTGAAGTTCCGCGGTCCTGTCAACATCAAGACAAGAGGGCTGAGTGAGCAGCACATGCTCAGCTGACCTGGGGGTTCATTACTCTTTCACCAATATCTCTCTGTGAACTTGGGATATGATCATGGTCACCCTGGTACTGAGTACGTCAGACCTTTATAGAAGAACATTACCATATGCAACAGCAAGGTCCCAGTTCAAGTAGTTCTCAAGTTATAGCGAAGGGTAAAATTCATATATGTTGCACCGTGATCCCAGAAATGAGGTCAAGGTCACTCATGTACTGTCTTAGCGTGATTTTCATGGAGAAACATTAACATAAGATAAAGGTCCTAAGTCAAAATAGATCTCAAGTTATCAAGTGAAGTGTAAATTTCATGCCAGTTGTCCTGAGGCCTTGGGAATGAGGTCAAAGTCCAAACATCACTGGAGCATGACCATTTGCACAAATAGGTAGACACTTATAAAAGGTATATCTCTACCAAGTTTGGAACCAATCTGGCCAAAATTATTTCAGATATAACCATTTCAACAAATCCCACGTTAAACTTTCCTTTTAAAACGTTTCAAAAGATTTTGGGAAAAAAAATAAAATCCAAAAATCACTGGAGCATGACCATAAGAACAAACTTGCTAGAGACCAACCTAGAGTACACTGCCAACAAGTCTGAAGTAAATCTGACAGAAAATTTTTTAGAGAAGTCCAAATTGTGAATTACCATTAGATGCCCATCAACTTGCATCATAAGCAATATAAAAGATGCATTTACCAAAACGTACCTGAACATAGGAACATATCCACAAAGTTTCAACTTAATCCCAGAGAAGGTTCTGCAGAAAAAGGGACAAGTAACGAATAAACATGAAAATTCATAAATTAAAAAATGCAGCACCACCTGGGAACAAATTAAGAACTAGGACGCCCTAGCAGTGTTTTTATGTAATGTTAAAGCAATTGGGTCAGCGGTTGTTGAGAAGATTCTGTACGATTTGTCCAAAAAAGGAACAAAAAAATTATTAAAAATCCAAAAATCAGTGGAGTGTGACCATTTGAACAAACCTTTGCAGAAAACCACACAAGGTACACTGCCACCAAGTTTGAGGTCAATCTGGGTAACGTTTTTGGAGAAGAAGTCAGAAATGTGAATTAGCATAAAAATGCCCATTGACTTACCTAGTAATCAGTAGGAACGCTGCACTGACCAATAAGTACCTGAATTAAATGAATGATTAAGAATCAGGAATCCACAACAGTTCTATCTTGTGAACAAGTTTCTTTGACCCTTCCACAAGGAACATATCCACCAAGTTTCAGCTTAGTCTGAATGACGGTTCTAGAAAGGAGTCAAAAATAGCAAAAACACAGAGAAAATTAGGGGAAAAATTAGAAAAAAAAACCCTGGTGAACAAATTTAGAAATGGGAGTCCCCGGGAGTGTCTCTATGCAATATCAAAGCAATAACGTGAGTGGTTGTGAAGAAGGGTTTTTTAAGATATCCCCCCAAAAGAACCAAACAATTTCATTAAAAATCCAAAAATCACTTGAGCATGACCATTTGCAGCAACTTGTTAGAGACTCACCCAAGACACATTCCCCGCCAAAGTTTATTTGAATCTGGCTGACGGTGTTCGAGAAGAAATCGAAAATGTCAATTATGAACGAAGGTCATCTCCTTTGAAACTCAAAAGCTTCATATACTGCTCCACCATACCGAAACTGGTATAAACAGGCATATAGTAATACAATTTTTAGCACCATAAAATTGACTAGAGGTGGTATGAGGTAAAGTATACTAAGGTATTAGCTACAAGCCACCTCTTACACTACACTGGGTAATGATTGAAATGAAAGATATCCTGCAAAAAGTTAGTATGATCATGGTTTTCCAACTGAAGTAGGACTAGAGAAAATTCTCTAGGTGGGTTAAGTATACTTTACCCCGAATACCTTCCCTCTTACCACTCTCAACAGTTTGAGGGCTACACTTTGTCATTTCAAGCTCCATCTTGACATTGTTTGACTAATGTTCTTGACTTAGTGTTGTATTTTTCAGGTATTTGGTCATATCTCTGGAAACATTTCAACAGAGTTTTGTGTAGTTGTATTTTATAACCTTTGCGTTGTATTTTTTGCAAGAAAGTTCTGACTCTATTGACAAAATCGCTAAAACGTGTGCTGTTTCTAGCAATACATATCACTTGTTTAATACAAACTCCATATCCTTGTTTCTGTGGAATGTTTCCTGTCAGATCAGGGTAGGAGATAATTTCAAACTTGAACTGGTCACGCTTGTCAGATATATTTGTTACATACTGGTTGTTCTCTATTTCTATATCAAGATCAAGGAAAGTAGCTTTAGTGTTACTTTCATTTTCAAGATGGACGGACTGATGACAGACAGATGGACGATGGATGACTAGTCATAAAATAAGCTCAGCTGAGCTTAAAACGTACACATAAAGAGTTTGGAATATGTATTCCCCATAACCAGCATAAGACATGGCATAGGTCTGTGACACTATTTAGTGCACATGTGCTGAATTCATCACCTGATTTTCTCTGCCCCAGCAGATTTCACATTTCACTTTTGGCGAAAAGGGACGGCTGCTTCTTATCACCATCCGTGTGCTAATTTGCTGTCCCTGAGATTGTTATCTTTTCACACTAATTAACTAATATCACTTTAGTGAGACTTATCCTTTTTGCTGTGACACCATATCAGCATCATAGTGATGATCCTCCCCAGGGAGAAAAGACTATCCTGAAATTCAGAGTGCAGTTGCATCTCAAAAGCAACACTTTCCTGTCTACAATTTCCTCAACCCGTGTTCCTCATGATTGAATGCGTGAATTTAAAAAGCTTATTCAAAAATTAATTATTTGTTGTTTTGTTTTACTTATTTTGAATGGCATAATAATGATAAAAGACAGCATAGAGATACTTATCATCTCACAACTTCCAGGCAATGTGCATGGTACAATGTTGAAAATTGAATTTTCTGACATCATATTCTGTTTAAAACAGGCAATCATCTATGACTACCACAACAGACAGTCCTGTTCGCAGCTGACCTCCGACAAACAGAATGGAATGGTTCTGTAGCCTCTGGAATCACACCAAGGTTACCTTTCTTATAGGCTATCATTATTCATTCCAATATCAAAATATTCACTCACCAAGTTCTATAGGATGCACCTTTACCAAGATATAAGCCAATATGCTGGTTTGTCCTTTCAAGGTCACTCTTGATCAAAATAAACAACACTAAAAGAAACCCCACAAACATTGGCTGATTGGTGTTTAATAGTCACCATGAACTTAGGCTTGACAATTGCCGAAATATAAACCAATATGCCAGATATGACCTCATATTATTAGTAGGTGAAGTATAAAATTGCAGAAACACATAAAATTATTTTAACAATAATGAGAAAACAACCTCGCATTACCATCTGGTGAACAAATAAAGATCTACAGGTACCCAGATGTGCCCCACAAAAACTTTTAAAGCAATTGATGACGCAGTTTCAAGATCGTTTCTGACCCTCCCCTCTGCCCCACAAAGAGCATCAAAAATACAAAATCAGCTTTGGAGAAAAGCTTGATATGTGAGTTAACATTTAAATCTCGGTCGTTTTACATTATAATCCAAAGTGACGTTCATATTCAGTGATAGGTACACAAATTGAAGCAAAATCGCAAAAAGTTAGGAATATAGAGCATTGTCACCAGCTAAACAATTTTGTCTGACGCTTCCACATAATATACTTACACAAACTTTTAACATAATCTGAGTGATGGTCTTGGGTAACAGTAACAGTTTACAAAATCATGAAAGATATTCAAAACTTGCAGAGACACTGGTTGAATTGATATATAGGGTTCCCACAATTCATTGCATTGCCCACCTTCTGAATATTCTAGATCGCAGCAGAACTCAACAAAGTATAGCAACAATGATAAAGCTTTAACAATAACAATATATTAACAATCAAAACTCAGTACAAAGTAGGTCAATTAAATTATACACTTAGCTAGATATTCAAATAGTAAAGCAGTCTGTATGTAAATCCTAATGCCTGGTAAGAGATTATCCACAGGTACTGCACCACAGTTCCAAGTCCTAAGGCAGGTGCCAGATGGTTTAGTACAAATTCCACAGAAGTATGGTTTGGTTCCAATATGGTACTCAAAGGTTCACTGCTGATCCAAATCCCACAGAGGTGCAGTTTGGTTCCAATGTGTACAATTAGCACCAAATAAACCAGTCCTCTTAAACAGACACACTCCTCAGATACAATGTATAAATGAGTATCTCCTTGGCAATAACAATGGCTCACAGTCCCTAGTGGCTTGAAGTCACACAGCTCCTGTCAGATCTCATAATTCTCCTCTCTCTCATTAGGGTAGATCAGCTTTATATATCAAGGCTGAGAATTCTCACCAGTATTCGAGAGTTTTCCATTTAGTCACACATTCCAATTCTCTGAGACCTATGTGGGCAACATATGAATATAGATTACCATTCTAGCTTATTCTAATTGTTCACAAAAATTATGAGAGTGACCCCAACAAAGCAGGCACACTCATTGACTCTACACACACTCAATGAGTATAGTGACCTCTTCAAATCAAAACAAACAATCATTTTCACACTCTTAACACACATGCTCTTTACAATTTTTAAGCAAATGGTTGAGCCATTCTTTTTTATTGTATGCTTCCCTTCCATATACCAATGCATTTGCCATATTACAGATTCAGATCTAAAAGAAACAGATTCAGTTGCCATTTTTACTGGCAAATTCAATGATATGGCTATTTTATAATAATAATTTTTTTTCCCCCCTTTGTGACACAATCCAGCGTCCACTGACTGTTAAACATTTTTGTCAATTTTCTCTTCCATCATCCACTTACATTTTCAAAACGTGTGGAAAAAAGATATTCAAAAATGAAGTGGAAGTAACGTTCTTTTGTGATGTTTCTGGGTATAAATGATGCAGTAAATATGTAAACCTAAAAATGTTCGCTGTCATTTTATACAATGTGTGTATGAGGCAAAATATGCCTTGAAGTTGAGAGTTGTTGACAGTAAATCGACTTAAAGGACTTGTATCTTCAGTTCGTACCTGTCTCAAGTCAGGAGACAGATATTTTCCTTCAAAATGATTTCATATATTGTCACTATTATTAAGATGATACCTACTTTTCGTTGCATCTACCTTGGTCTTCCGCATTTCGACTCTGCTTCTTTGACGGTTTGCCCATTCCCATTATGGATGTTTCTTGTTTGCTCGAATTTTGGATGCAGTTTCTCTGGCATTTTTGAAAAGCGTTTTCTTTTCCAATTTTCCATGGCAGTTATTATTTTATGCTGTCAATGTGACATCTCATCATCTTTAAATATTCAACAAATAATGCATTGCATATTGGATATTCAAGCCTTACTATTGTATCTGGTGATATTTATCATGATGGTTTTGTCAAAATGTGGATGGTGTACTACATGGACTGAATTAAGAAATTCAATTTTGACCCGTAATGGTCACGCTTAACTATTTGGATTTCATCACGTTTTCATTGCGTCACTTTTGCTCTCCATTTGGAAACGAATGTGGCACAATACCTTTCAGACTTCATCATTACTTTCTTGATATGGCAAGGAGTTATTAAGTTGTAAGCAAGCAACGCGTCACCTATATCCTCAAACAACCTCCCAAGCTACGCACAAGTTTTCATATTGAGTCATTCACACAATGGCCTGTCATGCCAGGTACATTCTTCACATCAGAAAGAGCAAAATCGGATGTCATAGAAGGTGGAAAGATGGGACGTGTGCTTTGCATCAAAAGCAGTGTAGTCAATGCAATGATTGCATGGCATGGATATCCATACATTGTCCGTGCGATAAAGTATTCACCCATTGTACTAAACAAATCATGGTGATAGACAACCTATGATCTTTTATTGTTTTGTGCACCTGGATGTCTATCAATGTCAGTGGCAAGTAAGTTCAACATATTTAAATATTACTTGAAAACAGTATTGACCACTTACAAAGTACATTCCTGTTATGAGATTACAACGTTTTCAAATATCCTTCCAGTTGGATCTGCAAAGTGTTCTGATTTGATAGTTTGCTATAGCAGCTGTGAATAATAAAGGAATCATCAAAAATTGAAATCTGTCACTGTACTATAACATCGAAAAATCAACTCAATAGGACCCGTACACAAAAGTTTTGCAGTGCATTTTCTCATTTTCAACTGCGTCAGATGCCGTGTAACCTACCTGTGCAATTTTCAAATGAGTGGGACGATACAAACCGTAACAAACAATTCCACACAACTGCGTCAAAAAGGTTGAGTGGAAATACAGCACCTAAGCATACTCCAACGCAAACTTGTAGGCCAATGTCACAGACGCACATTTGGCAGCCGCAATCATTAAATCTGCCGCGAAGCATAAAACTAGGAGCTAACCACATGCTTAAAGCAGAGCAATGATAGTTGTAACTAGCTTGATTATCTTCTCTACTGCTGTACAGCTAGCTGCATAATGGTTGCACTGAAAATGATACTAATCTCTTTTCTAGTCACGATTTAGAAGCCAATGGAAGATAACTGGACACTTGTTCTCTAATTTGCTCTCACTATGTGTCTTCAACCAAAAAGTATTGGCGAAGTTTGTAGATGATGGGCACATCTGCAATAAAGTTACCATTTATATCAGGAAAACAAACCACAGAATAATCGACTAGATCACAACAGTAGAATAAAAATTAAAGTGTGTGTTCAAATTAATATTGAAGCAGTATTCAGTATGCTATTTCTGTGTACCAGAACCTGCTTGTCACAAAAACATCCTGATATCTGCGTAAGGTCTGGGATTCAACTCATTAAATAGCTGCAATCTACACACAGCAAAAATTCAACTTTCTCAAGGCTCAACAAGGATGCTTCAATTAAGTTCAATTGAAATACACCACATGTCATACAGTAAAATATGCATATGAATAGACCTTTATTTTCAAACCATGTGCACGATATTCATCTATGCTTCGTGTTAATATTTTCCTTTTTTGATTGATTGGTTTGGTGCACAATAATGGCTTTGATGTTATAGCATGAATAGCTTGCCCAAAGAGTAGTATGGGACTATTACGTTTAAATATCATTGTTCTAAATTTCGTCCAAGTTGAAAACCGTCCTAATCTTGACAAGTACATCATGATGACCATCAGCAGATATAACAGTAAGACTTGAATATCTACCAAGCAATATATTTTTCATTGAATATCTGAAAATGATATGATTGACAACATAAAAATAATAGCTGTCATGACAAATGGAAGGGGGGAACAGTTTTCAACAATGCAAAAAAAACCCGCACCATTATTTCAAGCAAACAAGAATCATGCATGATCAAAATCCAGCCATTAAAAGAAGCAAAGTCGAAGTCCGGAAGTCCAAGGTAGACATACGGACAATTAAGTGTCATTTTTATATCAGTGAATGCAGTATGTAGGAAAACATCTGTCTCCTGACTTGAGCAAGGCACCAACTAAAGTTAATTATAGTCTACTCAATTTAATGCTATCAACTCTGAACTTTAGGAAGCATGTACCCTAATACACTCATGTATTCAATGTCAGCTGCTATTCTTAGGTTTATATATTTACTACTTCATTCAAATAAAAACCTCAAATCCACATGGCATCTGAATAATTTTATCTTACTTAAATGATACAGAAAAAGATGATCCACATTCATTAATTCCAAACCCAACAATGACAGCAAAGAGATTCCAGACTTGCCAAAGCATCAACTTTTCTCTTCCAATACCAATGTGAAGAAACACATTTCACTCCTGACTTGAGACAGGCAGCCACCCATGAAAGGCAACTGGCGGTTTTAAACCGGTCCGCTCAAGCTTAGAAATATCCGTCATTAATTGCAAACACTAACTCTTTTCCAAAATGTATAGGCCTAACCACCCAAAACACAAATTTCATTACTTCGACCAAAAATAAAAAGAGACCTGTTAGGCCTACCACCTTTTAGTTTTCCCGACTTGTTAGTCAACTAATTTTACAG
Source organism: Hermodice carunculata (assembly GCA_964020975.1). Lineage (NCBI taxonomy): Eukaryota > Metazoa > Annelida > Polychaeta > Eunicida > Amphinomidae > Hermodice > Hermodice carunculata. The sequence goes on along the minus strand of OZ026616.1, from coordinate 85,863,827 downwards.
CAAAAGAGTAAGCTAGGCCTACATCGTTTTTGTGATATCTATGAACCTGGAACATTCAAAACATACTCTACCTCCACTATAACTATGAGTCGGAGAACAAAGCCCACAGCACAACATAGCCAATGAAGCAATTTTCAAGTAGTACAGAAAAAGATGACCCACATTCATTAATTCCAAACCCAACAATGACAGCAAAGAGATTCCAGACTTGCCAAAGCATCAACATTTCTCTTCCAATACCAATGTGAAGAAACAAATTTCACTCCTGACTTGAGACAGGCAGCCACCCATGAAAGGCAACTGGCGGTTTTAAACCGGTCCTCTCAACCTTAGAAATATCCGTCATTAATTGCAAACACTAGGTCTTTTCCAAAATGTATAGGCCTAACCACCCAAAACACAAATTTCATTACTTCTACCAAAAATAAAAAGAGACCTGTTAGGCCTATCACCATTTAGTTTTCCCGACTTGTTAGTCAACTAATTTTACAGCAAAAGAGTAAAGTAGGCCTACATCGTTTTTGTGATATCTATAGCCTGGAACATTCAAAACATACTCTACCTCCACTATATCTATGAGTCGGAGAACAAAGCCCACAGCACAGCATAGCCAATGAAGCAATTTTCAAATAGTATTGAAAAAGATGATCCACATTCATTAATTCCAAACCCAACAATGACAGCAAAGAGATTCCAGACTTGCCAAAGCATCAACTTTTCTCTTCCAATACCAATGTGAAGAAACAAATTTCACTCCTGACTTGAGACAGGCAGTCACCCATGAAATGCAACTGGTGGTTTTAAACCGGTCCTTTCAACCTTAGAAATATCCATCATTAATTGCAAACACTAGTTCTTTTCCAAAATGTATGGGCCTAACCACCCAAAACACAAATTTCATTACTTCTACCAAAAATAAAAAGAGACCTGTTAGGCCTATCATCTTGTACAAAATGTCAGCTACAATTCTTAGGTTTACATATTTACTACTTTATTCAGATCAACACCTCAAATCCACGTGATAGCTGTATAATAAAGTTTCGCTTTTAACAAGAAACTTCAAAAACGATCAACTTAATTTTATTTTTGAATATTCCTGTTTCACAGGTTTTGGAAGTCAATGACGGCGGACAAAGATATCAAAAGCGCTGCATACTATGAAAAAAAATACGTGTTAGATTTAGTTAAAGCATTTGGTGAAGAGAACAATACAGACCCGTTAGTAGTTGGAGACTTCAAATACCCAGAAATAGACTGGAAGAATAATATTAATAATCATAAAGCTGAGCATGAGCTAACATGTTTGAGAAGGTGTCAAAGAGTCATTTTCTTTCAGCATGTGACAGAACCTACCCACTACAGTGAGGCCCAGACGATAAACATTTTGGATTTAATGTTCACAACTAAAGAGGAACCGACATGCAACATAACAATGCTACCTCCTATTAGGAGGAGTGATCATTGTGCCCTGAGTTTAATAGGATGTGCGCTTAAATCAACAAAAAGGAAAGGATTAAGTTGAACTTTTATAAAGGAATTACGAAGACACGAGGACAGAAATGGACATCAATTGGAAAGACATATGTCAGATAAAAAGTGTCAAACACTGTTGGAATTGTTTCAAAAATAAAATACATAGCCCCTGCGAAAAAACAATATTCTAAAGTCCAAACATGCAATGAATGCATATGAAGAAGTATGGATAAGCTGTACTGCTCTCAAACGATTAATAGAAAATAAAAGACATGGAAAGGATTTTAGGGTTAGAGCGTAAGGACAGTGATGCAGATAAGGCCTTTGCCAAAGCCAGAAACCAAACCAGATGAGCCACTCAAAAAACTTAACAAGAATATGAAAGAAATTTTGCAATTGAAGTCAATAAAATCCGAAAGCTTTTCGGAGTAATGTCAAGTCAAAAACAGAAACACAAATAAGTATACCCAATTTTCAAATATCTGAGAATCCCCAGAAAAAACACCATCAGATGTGGAAAAGGCAGACGTACAAATACCTTTTTTAAACAAGTGTTTACAAGTGAAGTCTGCTCAAATATACCAGATCCTGTCCCGCGAATATGCAATTCTAAATACGAAGAGATTGAGATAAAACCAGATTAACACTATGATTAAGTAGTCACCGCAGGGATACGGTTCATGTTTACAAATACGTTCATAATATGTATGATATAGACTGGAATCTTATGCTTCCCACAGCTGATTCAGTTGTCACTAATATACACCATTTTACAATTATTACTATATGTGCAAATAACAGATTAGGAAAACAGTTTTCTTTCTATGAACAGTAATGACGGGAATATGCTTCCCATAGAAAAACGTAAAAGCTCGATCAGTGAAAACTTTTAAAATAGCTTAGATATATAATGGGTAAAACATCTAAATTTATAGGACATTGAAGCATCTAATACTACAGAACAACATGACCCATATTCATAAATTTCAAAACCAACAATGACAGCAAAGAGATTCCAGAGTTACCAAAGCATCAAAATCCATCTTCTTTTACCAATATGAAGAAACAAATTTCACTCCTGACTTGAGACAGGCAGTCACCCATAAAAGACAACAGGTGGTTTTAAGCCGGTCCTCTCAACCTTTGAAATATTCGTCATTAACTTAATACTATAGTGTCCACAAGGATGTTATTTCTACTGTTCTAGTGTGAACATTAAGAGCAGTCTGTGGGTAAACCATTGCCTTTTTTCCTGTAACAGGTATATGTTGTCTTATACATTGACCGAAAGATGTGCACAATTAGTACCCATTTGAATACTAATTGTCTTTCTAAAGATGGATTCTCCAAAATTGACATATATAAAATCTATTTGAAGAGATGATTATCTGTACAATTCAATAGTTTCAACAAGATCTCCCAATTATATTAAACTCAAAAGATGCTTATAACCTAAGATACTTCTCTCTGACCACAGCAATTAAACCAAATTTCTCAGTTTCTTTTAGCCCTCAGACAACATAACTGAAAATTATTAAGTAGAGCAGAATTTGAGACCGCTATTTGTATAGGAGCATATAAGGATTTTATGTAGTTTTGGAAGTAATAATGTTGGATGAATAGGCCTATATATCGGCTATATTAGGACATTTCCATAGATTGATAATTTTATTCTGTATGAGTAAATACACCTCTAATAATATTTCACCATTATATATTTAAATGCCCCACAAGCACCCAGAAGGCAATAGAGTAGTACCAATAATGAAAAATCCCATACTTTTGTCAGCCCACTGTGTGATTGTAACCTTTCTTCTTTGGCACCATCACCTAGACAAATGCCAACCCTCTGTCCCCTGAAAATTCGACACCCAAACCCCCACCCCCCACCCCCTGAAAAGTTGATTGATGACTTTGAGTGATGTTAAGATGAAGCCAAAACATTTTTATAATGGGGCATTTGGACAGACTGGCAATTTTTATATTGATGAAAATAAATGAACATGTCCTGAGCAGTTACCCGCTGAAGACCCTTAAATTTATTTGGGCTAATACAGCCGATTATCAAAATTCTACAGAATGACGTGCACAATTTGGACAATAGTTCTTCAATATGTATATAGGTGAGACAAGGGCAGGTTAGTTTATGGGGAGTAAAGAATTCAGACTGCTGCATAGGGTAATGACTACTATGACGAGGGTCTGAACAAAAAAGCGCAAATATAAATATATATATATATATGTATATTATGAAAAACACCTCATATTAAGTTCCCAAATTGGGGCAATAGTTCAAAAACATGAACTATATTCATGAATTCCAACCCAATAAAGACATCAAAGACAGATTCAAGTATTACCAAAACACACACTTTCAGCTTCTAATACCAAAGTGAAGTAACAATTTTCACTTCTGAAAGAAGAGACAGGCAGTCACCCATAACAAGCAACTTATGGTTTTAGACTGGTCCTATCGACCTTTGAAATATTCTTCTTTTGCTACAAACATTAATTTTTTTCCAAATACATGCAGGCCCAACCATGTAAAATCCAGTATTTCTTGAGCCAAACACAACATAGTCTGGTAAGGATTTCAAGAAAAGGCCCTGAAATCCATGTTGGGGAGGCCGAAAGTGTAGAGCTTAACGACTATGTCACAACCATAGCACATATACTGGGGGGTTTGAAAATGCCTGTCTCCCTGATATCTTTGTGTATTTGCCTGCACTACAGATATTCAAAGTAACATAGGTGACGGGCCCAGTTTTTGTCCAGGAAGAATGACTTGCATTCAAAGAACTGATACAACATTTCTGCAACAGATGTATTTACTTTATTTCCTAACAAAATATATAAAAAACACAACGAAATTTAACGACGCAATGTCACTTCAGAAAAAAAATCGTTTGAATAGAAATTTTAATTATTTAAAGTTACGCAATATCACAAATATCATTAAAAGACTTATTCCCCTTATATTGAAATGCATAAAATATATGCCAGAATAACAAATCACAAAATTGCTGCCCATAATCGTATGCAGAACAGTATCTTGTTGCCACCAATCAACAAAAGGTAATTATATCTATGATGTAATGTAAATTAAGTTCAATTAATATCATTTATATAGTCACTTAGAGAATGCAAATAACCATTTGGTGTGGTTAAATACGAAGGGTGTGTTGCTACAGACTCATGTCAAGGCTTGCTTGATAATCATGTTGGATTAAAGCATGCATATATATAATCAACATAAACGTCTTATATGATATATAGAACTACATGTAGTAATGCAAGTCTATATGAAACATATGTTTGAATATTGTACACTACCAATAATATGCATGATAAATCTTAATGTATGGCAGTGGTACTAAACGGTAACAAAATGTATAAGACTAGAAAATAAATTATCATCATGATTATGCTAAACAATGTCTACTTGTACTGCAAGAAATAGGCATAAAACACACGAATCAAGTACAGATGCAAATAGTGTTATCCTCATGTCAGCCATCAACATTAACCAATCCAATTAATGTATGGCCATTGCCACCATCTCCCATCTATCCTGCACATATATATATATATATATATATAACATCATACAGAACCTAACTCTTTAACGTCCTGTAATTTAAACATTTGAATGACACAACTTACATGTGTGAAACAGTATCCTTGCCTGACATACTTAATGCAAGTATATATTAATATTACATGTATTTAATTACATGAGGACCGAAGGCACAAGATAACTAACCTTGTAAATATATTCCATAAATAATTACATTTTAACTTTAAAAAGCAGATCTGTATGTGATACTTGCTTCTACAATACCTATTTACCATCTATACTATAATTGGGTAATGTATCTTTAGTTGCTTCTAAATAAAAGTTACATATTCAACATTTGGAGACATAAAATTTGACATAGTACACTGTGTTATGTTATGTGGATGTCAATTGCAAAAACCTAACAGCTTTTGAGTCCAATGCACTACTTAAAGAACATTAAATTATGAAATAGTAAACAAGCATAAAATGGTCTGGAGAAGTGAAATAACTTGGATTAATGGAAAATTACTTTTTGTCACAGATCCAAGAATATATTATGATTGAAGAAATTGTCAATCTGTGTATGATGAACAAGTAATATCTATAATAAAAATATATGGCCAGATGATGAAGTACTCATAACTTATGCACATCGCTCACAATTTTTATCACGGAACCTTACTGCGAAAATATCATCATTGAAGATATTTTTTCAATCCGTGTATGAATAACAAACAATACATTTTAGAAAAACACATGACCAGATGATGAACTTCTCATAAAGTAAACACATCGTTTATCACAGTACAAAGAAAATATTTGATTGAAGATATTTTTTCAATCTGTGAAAACAATGCAGTAAAGAAAAAGGCATGGCCACATGATGAACTATCATAAAGAATATGCAGGATTTTATGTTGTCTGATATCATTGGAGCATGCGATTTTTCAAGTGTCAAACTCATTATAAAACTGAAAAGGCATCTTTGATGCAGCATTACATCATATATCAAATATATCACATCATGGAAGTGAGAAAATGACATATTGTAAACTTAGTCTGTGAGTGCACATAGGCCAAGAAATACATTGACTGTATCTTTCACCTTCACCAATATAAGATTGAATATCGATGTTTCAATCTTAAAGGCATAAAGTTGTATGTATACATGTATCACCAATAATCATCATGGATAGAACAGCTGGGACTCTAAGACACATGGTATCACAGCCCTATTTATAGTATTGTTAAGTCAGCGGCTGAATGTACATGGTTTGGTGACTAGTTGTATTTTTAGCATCAAATATCACAAAATCACTCCTGTTCACAGTCAGTGTCCGAGTCTGAATGAATGTTATTGGGGTTGCGACACAGCATCTTGTCACATGCACAAGCTGCTGTGCACATGACATTGTCTTGACGACACGAACACCTTCACACAATACAATATTACCTTCTAAACACATACACTCGTCTGACACCAAAAAGTGGCTAGATGATTGAGGTGGTCTTGTGTCACAAAAAGTACGAGTATTCAGTGTTTATTATATATTTGGTGTTCCAAAAGGTGTTGCCTTTGTACCAGATAACACCATGGTACAATATTACTTTATGCTACATGTACTTTTCTCCATTCAGTATGAATAATCGCTACGGTATGAATAACGGAACGATTGATTGGTTGGTTGGTTGGTTGGTTGGTTGGTTGGTTGATTGATTGATTGATTCATTCATTCATTCATTCATTAAATGACTGATAGATTGGTCGATTTATTGGTTGATTGGTTGATTGGTTCACTATACACACATTTTCAATTTACACATTCAGTACGGGTAATCACCATTGATAACGTTCATGCGTAATGGAATGGTGGGTTGATTGATTAATTGATTGATTATTTCATTGATTGATTGTTTGATTGATTGGTTGATTGATTGATTGACTGATTGATTAATTGATTCACTATACACACAAGTTTCTGTTTTATTGAGTTGACATTTTCACAAAACAAATCCAGGAAACAAATCGAGATAGTCTACCAGTACAGAAAACAAAACAAATCCAGGAGACAAATCGAGATAGTCTACTATTACAGAAAAAAACATTGGTATGTGCCAAATTAAATGCTTTCTTTGATGTAGGTTTGGTGCTTTTAAATAATTATGATAGATTGTTTGTTAATACCTGTAATTCATTATTTGTAACAGTGGATCAATTCAGAGAGAGATTTTTATATTTTTACTAGTATGTCTTGCCTGAATATATCTTAGAAAGCAGATCTTATCTATAGAGATAAACCATGATATAATAGCCCTCTTCCAGAGCCAAATGTCATGCATGTCATTATAATATTTACTGAGTGGGGAAAACAATGGCACATTATGAATACGGACATGTGTTTCTGTGGCCATGTTCTGTTTGTTTGTATCTATTCAAGCTACCGGTACCTCATGCACTAAATATAATTTGCCCATAGTGGTCCATTGTTTCGTAGGGGTGGCTTCCATTTGCTACATCAGCAGTGTATCTGAATTCGTACTGAACATTATTTACCTAACAGTATCAAGTACCTATAAGGAGACAATGGTTAGGCAGGTATACATCATTTTTATTGTTCATTTTAAGTATGCTTTGAAGACATACATACCCTGAAGACTTTTCGATGTCTTCTTCCATTTATTTGCATGAATGGCATGGTCGGTTTATGGAATTGAACACAGGATTTTAAACGTGCGTGGATCAAAGAATACGGTTGTATTGACGATTGAGAAGTGTTGTCATACGGCTAATGCCACGGAAACGAACTCGCTTCAGGATGGGATACCCGTTTGAATTTGGCAATGGAATGTCGGACTTTTTGCCCGTAATGGATTTTGTAGGACATTTGCGACAATTATAGGCCTGTTGCTGTGGATATATGTGGATTTCAATGGATTATCTGTGTGATATAGCTGTAGAAAATAGTTTTGGAATGAACTTGTGAGTTACAGCTTGTTGGTGTGTACAGAAGCGAAGAAATCATGCCAGACGTGAAGCGGGATGGTGGTCCAGATATAAGCTTCGTTTCAAACCTTTCCATGTAAGAGCTCCATGTGACGACGTTGTGGTTTTAGGCTCACCCACCACCATCTTATTAGCACAAATAATTGACTCCACGGATAAATACATAATATTTTGTTGCATATATGGCCCTATGTGGGTCATTGAACGCATAGATGTTCCAGGTCCAACCTCTTTGCCCACTACCCCACCCCATGCCCCCGCGTATATTAGCACGGAAGCTTGCCTGACTGAACGTTTGGAGCGCCTGTGGAATGAATACAATGACCTGTCCACATGAGAGCAAGCAGCAACACACATTTTTATAACAGTATCCCATAAATTAACACAGATGTCCGTATATTATAACCTGATACTTTAAAAATGTGTCATTTTTAGGTCTGCTGCTTCATTTTATGCTTAAAATGCTTCAGGTGGGTACATCGTTGATATTGTATGGTGAGTGTCCCACCATTATAGCTACCATAGATAAACATCACATGTAATAATACAGGTGCATTTTGTAGCAATATCAGGCTTTCTTTGGGAGGGGATTCTTCTCGGTCGATGTTTTAACCCAACTTTATTTGATATCTTTTTCGTCAGTTTATCAATGTACCAGTCCCATTTTAAGTTCTCGATTATTATTATACCAAAATATTTAGACATGTGGGACCTTACGTATTTAAGTATCACCAATATTTATTGATATTTCATCACATTTTTGTAGTTGTGGGTTAGTGCCAATTCACATTTTCCATCATTGAAGCGCAGTTTATTCTATGTAAAATAAGTGTGGAGATTGGACTGTTTATTGCTCTTTTCATTATCATGCATTTCACATGGTGGTTTTGAATTATCCAGTTCGGTGTGATCTGCGCACATGTTTGTATGACATAAGAGAGATCATTTACATAAAGTAGTAACAGGAGAGGCAACAATACACTACCTTCAGGGACTCCTGCACTGACAGGTATATACCCAGAAAATTCTCCATCCACAGAAATAACCTGCGAGATTCGACGTCAGCATTGCCTAAGTCAATGAACGCTAAACCTGTCACCAAGCCTCTGTCGTTGTTTCTTAGCAGTCGCTCGGTAACATGTATCAAGGAGGGCAGAGTTGAATGTTTGCGTTGAACAACTAGATGGCTGATGTCGAGTAAAGCATTCTGTACCCGAAATGAAGAGAAGAGACTATGAAAAGACAGGTAGGATGGAGATGGGTAGGTAGTAATTGGTGATATGAGGCCAGCCAGATTTGTGTGCTGGTATCACCGTGGAATTTTCCCAGCCAATGTGGAATACACCCTGTGGTAGTAACTGGTTCGTAATGTAGACCAATGATAAACAAATGGCGGGATAAACATATTTTAATAGTGACGCAGGCATCATATCCAATACAACTACTTTGCTGGTTGGTTATTCAAAAAGTTGTTTTGAAACAATGTCCAGTGAAATGTAAGGAAATACAAACACTTTTTTCAGTTCTGTTTGTAGAGTCTGGCTGAGGATGATTCAGAATTTGTGAAATCAAATGTGTCGCTATGCTGGTACAAAAGTTGTCCAACAATGTCTGTTTAGTTACCACCATTTTTCTATGGATTAATAAACCCTTTGGTCCAGTCTTTTGGATTCATGGCAGCAGTTCTTTGATGTACCGCCAAAGGACTTTGGATTCTTGGTGGGTGGGGTGGGGCTGCTTTGTTATGTTTCGTTTTGTTTTTGTTAGCATCTTCTTCTTCTTCTTCTTCTTCTTCTTCCTTTTTTTTTTTTTTTTTTTTTGGTTTTTTTTTGTTTTTGTTTTTGTTTTGTGTGTTTGTTTCTTTGTTTGTTTGTTAAGTTTTTTTTTGGTTTTTGTTTTTTTTTTGGGGGGGGGGTGGTTTTGTTTTGGTTTGGTTTGGTTTTTGAATATTATGTCAGTAAAGTACTACATTTTGGCTTCTTAAATCAGGATGGAAGCGGGTCCTGGGCTGTTTATAGGTATCGCAATATACATTGATGCCACATGACTTGGACTTATTGCAAAAATTATGCTTTTGTCATACTTGTTCTTTTACTACATAGTCAATGCAGGTTTACAATATTTTCATGACTCTTCTTGTCACGACATATTAGTAAGAGTTACCGATATCCGTAATAATTCTTTGCAGGGAATCAATGTATCAATAACATCATATATTTCGATGCTGCTTGAGAGACGCTTTTTCCGATTCATCTGGAACTACAATTGGTCAAAGTTTCTAAAGTTCCTATTGTTAATGGTGCAGTAAAATGATGCTTGGATTGGAGATATAGAAGCTTTAATATTAAGTGGCAATTCTTTAACATGATTGCCCGTGATATGTCAAAAGTTTAAGCATATTAGTCACTCTTACGGAATTTGAAGTTCCTGATGTTAATGGTGCAGTCGATAGGTGCTTAAATAGGCGCTTTAAAAGCTTTACTATAATGTGGCAATTAGTCACAATGATTGCAAGTGGTATTTCAAAACGTTAAGCATAGTAATCTCTCCTACGGGGCTTTCTTTTGATGCGTTGTTTGTAGGGTATTCTGAGTCCATGATGAATCGTACTGTCAAATAATCAGTGACCATTTCATGTCAAGATCGATATCCAACTTCAGTCAAATTTCGAATCTTTCCAAATATGACAAGTAAACATGAACATGACCAACTAAATAGAAGTTCTGGAAATTCATCTGCCATCCACCTCCAAACAGACAAAATCCACAAAATAATAAAAATGTCATGAAATATAGAAGCGAACAACAATTTTCAGTGCTGTTAAAAAGACTGCATCAAATTCCGTGTTATCAAAATTAAACCATGATCAACATGTTTTTATGAACTATGAGGTCAGGGGAAAGGGGTTATAAATCACAAAAAAGTTCAATGTAATAAGACTTTAAATGTCTTGACCTTGTTTTTAGCTAGTGGTCATCCGTCCGTCGAGTATCAACAATTTCTATCATGATATTATCCTGTAACCAAGGAGTCACCAATAGGAAGCCTGAATAGCAGTCCGTTGCAGGGCCGCAACGCACTGTTACGCTCCGTAACCAAGGTGTATCCAATAGGAGTTGGACTTCAAAGTGGACAACGCTCTGCCACTGTAGAACCACTCTGACACTTGAAACTACAATTGGTCAAATTGCTGCGCCATCTGATAGCAGTGTTGGAATTATAGCACACAACCGAAATAATTTTGCTGCTCGTCGCTGCACGATTTGGTGGCCTGGCGTCCACTGTCTCTTGACATCTGAACGGTCGTTGTAAAATATGGAATCATTTCCGAATTTGGAATTCAAAGTAAACCATTAACAGGTAATAGTACAATAGACGATTGCCGTGTCATAGATAACCATGATAATATCAAATGCATATATGTAGTTGCTGGCAATAAAAAAAGCTTGAACCTAAGAAGCCAGGATCCTCATTGCTTGGACTGAAGACCATATCTCATGACTCTTCATCGTGATAGGTCGGTTATTTTCATACCAAAAAAAGAAAAAAAATGCAATTGAATTCCTTGTGGTTTATATGTATACATATATATATGTATATATATATATATATATATATATATATATATATATATATATATATATATATATATATATATATAATGTGGACAACTATGGGCATGTACATTTATACAGCCCTAGATCCAGAAAGATGATATAGAAGGTATCCTGTTCCGGTACCTCTATCCTAATTCTTTTTTAAAAGCACATTTGGCGAAATGCACAGACGATGCATACTGAGCAATCAACGAACACATGTAGCTCGGTCGGGACAGGGAATTATGAAACCAGCATTTTGGCCTCATGTATAGGTATGATTTATTATTCTATTTTCTATTTTTTTTTTTCTTATTTTTATTTTTTATTTTATTTTTTTTTTTTTTATTTATTTATTTAGTTATTTATTTTTTGTTTCGTTAGTCGTGTTATCATGACAGAAAAGGGATTAATACCTCATGTTTGTGCGTTGGGGCCATACCCTAATACGCAAGTGTTGTACGTGCTGCCTGTGCAGGGTACAGCCGCAACGCACTCACTTTCGGTATTAATCCCTTAAATTCATATATTCAAACTTTTCGAAAGTGTTAGCCAGGTCCGCTTCCGACTTGCTGGGGCTTTATGTGTGGGGATCTGCACCACGTTTCTTCAAATAGTCATGTTTCCCTTATCTTTCTTTTTTTTTTTCTGTTATGTTTTGTTTGTTTTTGTTTTTCATTTTAAAAAAGTCATTATTGCAACCACTCAATCAATTGTATTTTTGGCAAATTTTGATGTTTCTGATATTTTCGACTTCTTGCTGAGATTTCACAAACGACCACACACACACACACACACACACACGTGTGCGCACACGGAGATGCAAGTTATCAGATTTTCTTGAAACTTGATGGGTATGTACCTGAGGAGGGATCAAGCAAAGTTGGACACCAGGTGGTGATGTTGCACATCTCTGATATCAGGTCGGTTAATGCATGAATCCCTACTGATGACAATGTAAGTCCATGGGGATTGCAAGGTAATAAAACTTTTTAGTTTCCTATCTAAAACTGTTGTCCAAATTCGATTTAAATGGGGCAACCGTGTTTCTAGCATGGCTCTTTACTAAGTATTTTTAAATGGGCACCCTTTAGTGAATTTTGGATTTTCAATTTCTTTTTTTACTTATTTATTTATTTATTTATTTATTTATTTATTTATTTATTTATTTATTTATTTATGTATTTATCTATCTATCTATTTATTTATTCATTCATTCATTCAGTCAATTTTTTACTTATTTTATTTATTACTTAATTTACTTATTAATTTACTTATTTATATATTTATTCATTTTTATTAATTAACTTATTTATTTATTCAAATATACTAATTTATTTGTCCATCTTCTTCAAAACCGTTTGGCATATTGCTTCAAAAGTGCGCAGGAACACTTTTGGGCACCCCCGGACTAGAGTGGAAATTAACACGGGTTAAGTTCCATTTTGGGATGGGCTGTTAAGACCGCCCTCTTACCTTTTTTTTGGGGGGGGTTGTTTTGTTTTGTTTTGTTTTGTTTTGCTTTTTGTATTATGGGAGGATAAAAAACTTACAAGGGAATAAAAACAGAAACTTGCTCGTCTGAAATAAGTTCAGGTTTCCTGGAGTCTCCAAAGAGCAAACGTGAATCATCCTGTTGATTACCTCAGTCGTCTAAATCTAGCATTTGATTGATTGGCTTCAGTTATGAGAGTAAGGAGATGCCTGTCTTCATTAAAAATATATCACGTTGTAAGCAATGTACCCTGGATATTTATAAGCTATTGTTGATGCATCATAATGATGAAGAAATGCACTTAATATTGTCATCAATATTCAAATTATCCAACAAAAGCTTAATTACTTTTCACACAAATGCTTTTAATTACCTATTATCAGTTGTGATTAATTCTGTAAACCACCCATTAATTCCAGCTCCTTAGCTAAAACTGCCAGAGGCTGGAAAAACGCATCAAGCAAGCATGACACCAAATCTTTGGAGAGACATCTGCAGATTTGCCCAGTCGTTCTCTCTCCTAGATTCTGTATGCGTGTGTGTATCTTCAGGCGAACGTATTACTGAAAGTAAAACATATTTTATCATTGAAACGTTCTCACGTTGCACACTCCGGGAAATATTGCATTACTGTGCCCCTGGTCAAATGTAACCAAAACATCACCTGAAACAGACCTGGTAAGTTTGCTTGATCATTGACTGTTCCACAAGGGCAACGAGCAAAATGGCTATCCCAATATTGTGGTAGATACAGCTCACATATACCGACCACAAAGGATGCTCTCTACTAAACATATCGATAGGAGGTTAGAAGGGAGAAAACGCAATAAGGCGAACAAGATACTGGTTTCCTGCATTAAACACCTTTGGCTGCCTCGACACATATAACCCATAATATGATATAATAGACTCACAATATATCAACTTCAAATTCAAGAAGTGACGGTGTGAAAAAGTTTAAGATGGTGGATCGGAAGCACATAATTCTACTGGACTTACTAATCATGACATCACAGTGTAAGGCTAAACTTTTTAAGTGCCAAATTTCGGACTGTCAACAGCTTTTCGTGACGCATATTGGGCACCAAGAAAAGCTGTTGACCTGGGATATTTCCTCTGGAACTAGAGACATGCTGGTACTTGAAAGGTCTTTTTACGAGAAATAAAAATCTGAGATACTAACGATAATTCAGACTACTTTCACTGTAGTAGATCAACTTTTGACGAGATTGGCACTGAAAGAGCAAAAAAGAAATTTCCAAAGCTACTGGTATTAATTGTATTTGTGTCTTTTTGCCCAGAACCACTTCCTAGTAGTCAATATCCTATTCCGCAGTTCGAACGCTTTACTCTCCATAAGCTAACCTGTCCCTGTCTAACCTGTATACATATGGGATTACTATTGTCTATATTGCACACGTTCCTCTGTAAAATTTTGACATAGGCTGTCTCAGCCCAAATAAATTAAAAGGTCTTCAGCGGGTAACTACTCAACATGTTTCGGAGCCTTTTACCCGTACATGTCTCGCTGAGTAGCCGCTCCTTGTCTAAGCTAAATATTCAGCAAAGACAACCCACAAAAAAAGGATTAAATAAGAACGGGGCAAATGATGAATTAGCTAAATACGTGAAGTTTTGCTTATAAATGCAGAGCTTCATTATGAAAGAAGAACACCTGTCAAACAAACCATAATTACTAAATTTGTATAGTACAGGTTCAAATAAGAACAATTTGACTTACCCCTGAACCAATATGTAATCTTTCTAGCTGGACAGCTTATCCTAGTTAAACCACCCGCCAGTGTATGACTGAAGTGGAAACAAGCTGGGGCCTTATATTCAGTCCCAGTGGTAGTAAAATAAACAGTTGCAACTTGACCACCAGTACAAACCAAGGGAAATCCCAACAAGGACTGCAACAATGGACATCCTGCACCAGAAATGTAAAACAAACTCTGTGATGACACCTACCCCTCAAACAATTAAGCTCTATTGAACTGCCAACTCTGAGTCAATGTATCAACTTAATGTGTCAGGTTTGTGACGTTTGAGAAAATACTGTCAATTTTGAGTAAATGTGCATTTAGGTATGTCAGAAAAGAATGAAAGTCATTAGCATTTATGTCAAAAAACATGTTATCAAAACATTTTTTCTTAACAGGATTTTGAGTACAATTAGGCAAGCTGTAACTGTCGTCAGTAGCTGCTTGCTACCAATAGCCCCTGGGGGTTTGACCTAACAGAAAACAAGCTAGCCTAAAATGTCTGAAAGGTGAACATTAAAACAGAATGATGCCAAAGATAAAGTTAAGTAGCAAAACAGACCAGTCTAAAAACTGTAAATTATTGTAGCCAAACTTTCTAATAATCTTTGGATATTAACAGCTAAATTATAGGGCAAGTCAGAAAAGAATACCTGCAAGCCTTCTGACCAACTCGCAGACCAACATGATGTTTGTGTTTATGTAGAAATTATAGCGCAAGAAAACACAAATGCCATAAAATGCTAACCAGTAAAGGGAAATGGAGACGCAACCACACCACATAAGATATGCAGAGAAGAGGTTGAAAATACTGAGGACAGCAAGTGTAGCGAATGCAAAAAGTGGGTATGTGATTGCACGAGAGCAGTTTGGGACTCAAGTTGGGTTAAGCACCACAAACATTGCAATACAAGTGCACAGTGATCCAAAGGATCTATGTCCCCCGCCACAATAGACAGAAACAAGAGGGCTGTGTGAATAGCCCGTGCCTCAGCTGATCTTGACATTTATCACACTGCAGCTCTATGAATTTGGGAAAGGATCAAGGGCACCATGTTCTGAGTAAGTCTGACCTTTATAGAAGAACACTTACATGTGCAACATCATGGTTCAAGTAATTCTCAAGTTATAATGAAGAGTAAAATTCATGTATGTTGCACTGTGACCCCACAAGGTCAAGGTCATTCATGTACTGTCTCAGCATGACCTTCATACAGAATAATTAACATGTGTAGCTAACTCAAAACAGATCTCAAGTTATCAAGTAAACAGTAAATTTCGAGTCAGTTGTCCTTTGGATTAGCATTAGAATGCCCATTGACTTACATAGTAATCAATAGGAAAGCTACATTGAACGATAAGTACCCGAATTGAAAACCCTTAAAAATCAGGAATCCAAAGCAGTGCCACCTAGTAAACAACTGTTTGACCCTTCCACAACAACATAGCCATCACATTTCAGCTTAATCTCAGGAATGGTTCTGAGAACAAGTGAAAAATAGCAAAACCATACAAAAAATTCATTAAAAAAATTGCAGCGCCACCTGGTGAAGAAATTGGGAATTAGGTGTCCCTGGGAGTGTCTATGTACGATATCAAAGCAATTGGGCGAACGGTTACGGAGAAGAACTTGAAAATGTAAATAAGCATTAGAATGCCCTTTAACTTACATGGTAATCAATAGGAAAGGTGCATTCACCACAAAGGAGCCGAATTGAAAAAATCATTAAAAATCCAGAATCCGCAGCATTCCCACATAGTGAACAACTTTGTTTGGCCCTTCCATAAGGAACATATCCACCACGCGTAAGCTTAATCTGAGTGATGGTTCTGGAGAAGAAGTCAAAAATAGCTATAACACACAAAAATTCGTCGTCCTGTGTGATATCAAAGCAATTGGGTAAGCAGTTTCAGAGATGAAGATTTTTTAAGATTTGTCCAAAAAAAACCCAAAAAATTCATTAAAAATCCAAAAATCACTGGAGCATAAACATTTGAACAACACTGGTAGAAATCCACAGAAGGTACATTGCCATCAAGTTTGAAGTTAATCTGGATAACGGTTTTAGAGAAGAAGTCGAAAATGTGAATTAGCATTATAATGCTAATTGACTTCCATAGTAATCAATGGGAAAGCTGCATTGACCGGTAAGTACCAGAATTGAAAAAACCGTTAAAAATCAGGAATCTTTAGCATTCCCACATAGTGAACAACTTTGTTTGACCCTTCTACAAGGAACATATCCACCATGTTTCAGCTTAATCTGACTGACCGTTCTGGAGAAGAAGTAGAAAATAGTTATAATACACAAAAATGGATATGTTGTTGGGCTGTGTGACCTTGAAAATATGTCAAGGTCAAAAACAATACACAGTGCACATGCCCATGGTATGATGCATCTCTGGTATATATTTCATTTTTCTATATCTTAGGTTTCTAAAGATATGCTCCCGGACGGACACATGGACGCACGGACGGATGCATGGACGGACGGCAGGCCCCCTATCTTCACTAACTCTATGTCCCCCTATGCCACCTTCGGTGGCGGTGGACAATAAAACACACATGCAAGGGTTGTAAATATGAAGAAAAAATATGTCATAAAGGCAAACTATGCAAACAGAGAAAACCAATACAATAATATGGCAGGCCCAAGCACACCTTTATAACTGGCAGTTAAGTCATTTACCTTTTCCCGACGGAAAATGTGAGATACAAACAAAGTAAGAGACACCAGCAACTGCGCTCTAGATAGACATTTATAAACTACAGCTCTTTAGGAATTTTCTATTAACCATGACACAGCGAATGAAGAAATAAAACATTTCAAAGAGCAGGTTGTAAACCCCTAAGCAAGTTCTGAGGGTAACAGACAGGCTGTAGGTAGCAGGGCCAAAACAGACATTGTCAGTCCCCAGCAGGCATGCGATAAAAGCGTTTTAACTCCTACGTTAACATCACAAAGGTTGAAAGTGCACAATTAAGCCAAGTGAAGCAGCTTGGTACCCCTTAGCCAAAAATTGGCCAAAGGGCATTATCCTGTCCCTGTATGTCAATCTACACTTGTCTTTTGCTCTCATCAGTATATCTTAAGAATGCAAGGAGCTACCGTCACCAAACTCATTGTTTGTGACCTTCTCCTAAATTGCCCAAGACAGGATTGCATATGAGTGACCCTCACATTTTTTCTTTGTCGCAGGGGCTAACTTTTTCAGTTTTATGGCATGTTAATTCTCCTTGCGATAACTTCAGAATTCAAGGAGCTACCCAAACCAAATTTGGTGTGAGGAACCCTCAAGATACAGAGCTAGGTAACCAGTTTGACGTGCTCACATGCAGACAGGTACGGATTTGCAAACAGCCTCCACCACGCATCCATCCCCCACCCCACCCCCCAAATATCGTCTCCTCAATTTTTGGAAACTATTCAAGAATAACAGACCAACATTACATTGCATAGACTAATCGATCATAGGTCACTACCATGCAAAGCACTTGGTATGAAAGGAACTTATGCTATGACTGATGCATGCAGCACAATGTAAGTTCCATGCCAGAACAATATTTGTATGTCCAAAATTTCACCACCGTCCTGTGAAGAGAATAGCATGAAAAAACCCGAAGACAGAAAAATCCTTGTACATCTTGTGTGCCAACTTCAACAACTGACTTCGAAAATGGTGCCACAAAGATCACAAGACAAACAGGGTTCCATGTCTATGGTAAGTCTGTGCATTGGCATGACTGGACTCATCTTCTGGAAGGCATCTCTCTGCATGTCAGAATCTACAAATGAGTGATTAATGACTTTTTTTCAAAAACAATCCTTCAATCGTTGGTAAAAGACTGGGAATGATTATGGCAAAGTCTAATTCGTAGCCAGTCTCACATTTCCAGCTCACCGAGGATGCAAAGACTATTGCTCAAGATTTTTAATGCCTCGAAAAACCTCTGGGCAGATCCTTTTAAAACTTAAAAATAAAGAGTGCAGTAAATGAAAAAAGGTTGAAAAGTTAAGACCACCAGTAGCCTTTTAAATGTGACTGCCTCTCTCAAGTCAAGAGTGACTGAAATCAGGTCTTCACATTTGTATTGAAGATGAATTTGAGTTTTTGTCATTTTTGAACCTTTGCCTTTTGCTGTATTTAACTTTGCAGTTATTGTTGGGTTGAAATTATTTAATAAGGACAATATTGTCCTAAATTATCATGTAAATATGCTGAAAAAGCTTTCCTATTCCTACTTGTTCCTGAAGATGGCTGATATCTGATAGAAACCATGGTCACTAATATGTTTTCTGTTTCGAACTTTCTGTAAATTTGTAAATGCACTAAACATTTTTGGCAAGTTAACCCATAATTAAGGTTTATAACAGAGTGCAGCTTACATGATTGTTGCATATCGGGCCCTGGGTATCTGGAGATGTGTGACATAACAGTCTTATCGGAAAGCACTTTTTAAACACGTGAAATTAGACAGTAAAAATCATTAAATTTATCAAGCCGTTATCCTGAAATCTCTCTCTCTCTCTCTCTCTCTCTCTCTCTCTCTCTCTCTCTCTCTCTCTCTCTCTCTCTCTCTCTCTCTCTCTCTCTCTCTCTCTCTCTCTCTCTCTCTCTAAGGCAGCTACAGCGCGGACCTTGACATTTGATTTTAGCGGTTCTTTATTCCTGTAACTCTAACAAATTGTAGATTTATGATGAGGAGACATTAACTTATATTTAATTTGATGTCAGCAATACTAATCTGAGTGCAACCAATACGAATATTTATCTATATTAAATCGTTCCAACTGTATCAGTTTGGAGCTCATTTACAACTTTCTTTGTGCACTCTCCATGAAGGTACATTATAAATAACGTGCTTACGGTTTCATATTAACTTTGTTGATCGTGCAGTTAAATATGGTATGTGGGCATTAGGGTGTCACTATGATACACTACGCTTGTGATCAAAACATTTGATTGAATGGTGGTTTTGTATATATATATATATATATATATATATATATATATATATATATATATATATATATATATATATATATATATTTATATATATTGTTTGTCTGATTTGGTTTTGGTTTTTTGTGTTTTTTTTTCAATTTTTGTTATATTTGTTTTTGTTTCCTGGGTTTTTTTTCGTTTTTTAAACTTGCCTTTAAATCGGTGTGATATATACTTGTAAATATGTGTCTGCTATGTAAACGTGGGATGGTGGTCTTGGGAAACTGGTGGGTTTTTTTGAGGGGGGGGGGTTTCGTTTGTTTGTTTGTTTGTTGGTTTGTTTTTTGTTCTTTTTTTTAAACTCACCTTTGAATCGGTGTGATGCACTCTTGTAAATATATGAATCTGATGTGTAAACGTTGGATGGTAGTCTTTAGAAACGTAAACTATTATATTAAAGTAAGGACAATAACCTGTCGTGGGTCATAAGGTCACAAAGAGCTCATGACACAGATCAATATACTTATACTTCATACGATTTCCCATTTGTTAAAACGCCTACATGAATCTCTGAGACTGCATGTCGGAAGTAAAATGCCTGATATGTGCGCCATTCGAATAATGATTTCATTACATCAAACAGGCAAAATACACTCAAGCGCACATACATATGGACAAACAGAAATTGATACCAAAGGTTACGCAAGCAGAAACCATGTGAACGAAAACGACATCCGAAAAATACCAAAATGCGCTGACAGGGCAATACGAACCCAACACAAAGTCTCTCCACATGTACAATGCTGAACCAAATTTACTGCAGTCACCCACATGAAATAAGCATATCCTTATGTCTAAAACATCGACTGTTATACTCTTATTGAAAATCTGCGAGTTATTGAAGTGTTTTAATTTCCGTTTTCTGAAGAACTTACCATTTATTTATTTCAAAAGGAACCAATTATATGAAAGATCTTGAAACTGTGTATTTGATGACATGTCAGAATTGAGTACAAAAAGTAGTTATAGTTAAATACTGATCAATATGAATATTGGCCAAAGTCAATTATTTTGGACGTGGGACAGGTTTTACATTTTTACTTTTTTTTCCAAAACCTCCAAAAATGACTAAGGGTATTTTCACTTGTGTGTGTGTGTATGTGTGCGTGCGTGTGTGTGTATGTATGTGTGTGTGTCTTTCAGAATCTAGAAGGTCTAGCTTCGGGGTTTAACGGAGACTAAAAAGTTTATTGTAATGACAGAGTGCCCTGTGTGGACAAACCTTAACAAGGAGCTTGCTACTCTACATGCAGATGTCAACATGAACTTGAAAACCAAATAAATATTTTAACATCCCACTTTTATAATGTAATGAAAAACATTTCTGTCTGTGAAATACTTTTCACACACCGAACTCTATCCTAACAATAAAATAACAACTAACCTATCAGCATCATAAAGTTCACAACTTGTAAGTTGGTTGAAAATAACCGTCTACGACTTCAACCTACCCTCGATTTGCGATCCACTGTGATGCATTTTTTAGGTCCATGTGCCACATAAAAACCGATGAAGATTCCAATTTATTTACTCGGACACAGGCAAACAACCATTACAAAACATTCAGGCATACAATCAGACACAAGATCGCATTCACGAAACAGACTCAGACTCAGTCAATACATAATATTCACAGTCACAATCATGACAAAGGTTCAACCTTAGAGTCATTCCACTGGACGCAGGCCCACATGTACAATAATCGCCAAAACTCAGGGTCAGAGTTGTTTTATTTGACAGGTGGTGAACAGAGCCACACTTGACCTGTATGGTTATATCAAGGGTTTGTAAAACATAATGTTTAGATTAAAATATACTTCAAATGTAAGGAAAACATTTGATAACTGTTTAAGTTTTAAAAATTTCTATGACATTTACGATGTTGTGACTGGAATATTAATGTCTTACAATTTGCCATTCTGCCAACCTATGGCCAACAAAACAACAATATTACTTTGCTTAATATAAATGCAGTGTCATTATTATATGAGAAGCTTCATCCAAGTAAAATAAACTTGTCCAGTTACACAAGTCGACATTTAAGACATACCAACTGATATTTCGTCAATATTTGAAATTCAATACGTTATGTATGTACCTTCAAATTGAGTGGTAGTACAAATCGAAACAATCACACAACAACTGTGTCACAGGTTCGCACTTATGTCCATCAGGAAACAGAAACTTTCTAGGTGAAATGCATTGGACCTGTAAGATTTATCACAGGCTGTGGTTAATGAAAATCACTTTTTTTCACAGAAACATTACTTGACCAATTGAACTTGTCAGTGGAAGTCTGAAAGTGACTTTAAAGGCTGATTTATAGTCAACAGGATAACTATCCACCACGTTTGTCAACACATTGCTGGCAGCACTTCTGCATGCTGTGTACCAACCTTCTGATCAGCTTCTGAGATATGATGGTCCACTCATGCAGAATATAGCGTTGTATGTTGGCAAAAGGGGCTCCCAGGACCAATCTTCTGACAAACCATTCTCTTCAGTAGAGTAGATATGTGTTCTACCAATTCAAATGCAACTGTGTGCTGTATACAGCACATAGATGCAAGATGCCCCCCCCCCCCCCCCATCCCAGGTTCTTGCAGGCCTGGACTCGCCCGTCAGTTGTCTGCTGGAAGAAGCTGCATTCCCCGTCCTGCCTTTGTGGTACGGACGTGTCATCTTGACCACTGCAATGTGGCAGCCATATGGTGGTTGTACAGCATCAGTTCCTTCACCATGGATCTCGACCTCAAACTAGCAGCATGCAATCTGTTGCATATTGTCTGCATGAAGATTCACTTCTTATGAGGATCGGATATTTGCAGCTGTTCCTGGATGTCTGGAGCGATGCAATTCCAGCATCTTGGTGCCTAATTGACAACTGATCTTGTTGCCTGCTGGTCAACCTTGATGGTCCTTGTCGTGGAAAACCCTGAACATGATTCGTTTGATGGAATTTATTTATTTATTTAGTCCTATGGCTGACACTCATGACACTCAGACCCGGCCTTCAGCTCTCCCCAGCTCCAAAAGACCTGTTCATACCGAATTGTACCAACCTTTTCTGGACCGTAATTAATTATTCATTCCATTGTTGGCCTGATTGTCCAATCAGCAAGTATCAGAGTCCGGCCCATGCCGTCATTTGTTCACAACGGATGCAAGGGCTAATGCTAGAGATTACAGCATGGATTGTGCTGAACACTGCAAATCTTTTACTTAAAATGCCACATCAGTGGTGAAACGTGCTATTATAGTTTGCTGACGGTTTGATTTTTCGTTAATCCAAGCACATTCTTTGTTTTACTTTCTTATCCTTTCACGAATAATCGGGCCAGCATGG
Source organism: Hermodice carunculata (assembly GCA_964020975.1). NCBI lineage: Eukaryota > Metazoa > Annelida > Polychaeta > Eunicida > Amphinomidae > Hermodice > Hermodice carunculata. The sequence goes on along the minus strand of OZ026616.1, from coordinate 85,840,584 downwards.
TCGAGCACAAAATATAAACAAAGCAGGTGCACTTCCCGAAGTGCACCGACTAAACCCGGGTCCTATGAACTGGTCTATACGGCCCATGCCTCTCACTTTGTCCATTACTGTCAGCCAAGGCATGATGGCTTGACCACCGGTCAATAATTACTATTATAAAAATAGCAGCCAGAAAAAGGATGTAGCATACAAAGTTCTTAATACCAGTCATGTTCATGGGAAGTTTGGTACCATCTACAGGTAGGCAAGTGAGCACCAACAGTGGCACATTAGTATGTAGGGTGGGTGGTTCTTTAGGTCGAAGTCTTAATATGATAGTCAAAATACTTAGTGCCGCTACGAATAAGGTCCATAGCACAGCCGTGGTTAGTCTAGACTTGGGATGGTACTTAAAAAAATGTGGATTGCACTAAAACTGCCCAGTAGCAATTTGACAACAAGTGAAGACAATAAAATACGATAGAATATAATGATAGTCTTTCAGGGCTTAATGCTTAATGATGGTGTCCCTGTTTGTTAACCACAGATTTCTATTTGCTGACCTGCTGTAAAAGAAAGCCAGTAGAAAGTAGACCATTCCTCAACCACATGGGGGCTACCATTTTCTGTGTTGGTAAACAAACCTGGGTGTCGAAAGGCAGTGCACACACCTTACATATGTGTCACAGTTTAACTGCTAGAGTCCAATTGTGGCCAATCTGTATCGATAAGGTCACGCTGCCTGCACAGTGTGAAAAGAAAGAATGTCCAGTGAATGAAATCAGGCACGCCAGTAAAAAATCTTGGCAGCAAATATCTCCAAATATATGGTGGAAAATATTCACAAAATGCACTGTGGTCACAGTCCACTCATATCAAAACTGTGGAAATTTGAAGACTTGATCTTTCAGCAGTGTATAGTGAAGTTAAACATGTTGCAGGAGCTCTATGATTCCTTATGTATAGGAAACCACTTCTCAAGGCTGCTCCAAATCATGGGAAATCCACTTGAAGACAGTTTCCCCATACATGTCCTAAGCATGATAATATACTCTTTGGACCCAGGATGTTTACAGAAATAAGGGTTTAAATGTTGGTCATATTAATGCTGGTCAAGGTGGCTTGTTATGCCACCTTGAAGAGATTGCCTATACCGTCAACAACTTATACCAGATATCCTTGCCATTACTGAAACATGGCTACACTCCAGCACTACTACCAAAGCAGTGAACATTGAAAGTTTTACCTTTTGTAGAAAAAACAAACAAATTGGTTATAACAGTTTTCAAGGTGTTGGCTTGTAGATAGGTAACAATTTCAGCTTTACTGAAGTCACTGAGCAAGGCAATCTAAACATTATGAGTCTAACAATACAGGTAAAGCAATCCAATCCTAAAAAAAGTACTATTGACTATTTGTATAGACACCCGAAAACCACTAGTGACTTTTTTTGGCCATTTCAAACAAATGCTAGTGTCCATGGACAACCCTAATTTTGATAAGGTCATAACAGGCGAATTCTATATTGACTATTCACAAGTCTCTAAAACAGGTTCTGTTGCACACAGACTTAATGACCTGATCTTATCCTATGGATTAAATCAGGTCATTAAGGTTCCTTCCAGAATAACAATTTTCGTCTACAATCATTGACCTTACAATAACTCCTGTCAGCAATTTTGTCTCTGGAGTCCGAGTTGTTTCTGTGGCCAACCTTCTTCTAAATTTGATTGTTCTTGACTGTAATAGACAAGAGGCAACTACGTCTGAACGCTGTTGAATTCCTTTCAAATTTACAAACTGTTGCCTGGCATGTCATTGAGTGTTTTGATTGCATAAACGACACATGGCATGCCTGCAAACTGTTATTTCCAGATACTGTAGATAAACACGCCCCTTGAAAAGATTCAGAGCTCCTTAGCAGACAAAAAACCTAGTATAATGAGGAGATTGAATCAATGAAATCTCTCAGAGAGCAACTACATATATGGGCCATTGCATCAGATAACCGGATGACTGGTCCAGGTTCACAACGATGAAGAATAAGGTCACATCTATGGTCTGGCAGGTTAAACTTAAGTATTATTCGTCATCAGTTTCAGAAAATAAGGGAAACAGCAGAGAAATGTGGCGTATAATGAAAGAACTTCTGGCCGAATGTTCCCAAAACAATATTCCTTCTTTACTCATAAATAACGCTCTGGTTACCAATTTCAGTCACATTGCCCGCGAGTTTAGTTTTTTTTTTTTAATCGGCCGAGACATATTCATAATGGAACCAGATTTGCTTTGAGTAACCTATCCGGATTTATGCTACACCCCCAGTGATCCTTTGTTTTCAGCAATGTATAAGAGCTCAATGTATCCAAACAATGAGATACATTGAGATTGCATTATAACCAATGTATCAGTGCTTGGAAAATTGTAAATAATGAAGTTTTTCCTTACCTCCGAGACAAATTGACTCCTGTATCTGATCGATACCTACAACACACGAGCCGCCTCAACTTATATATTTTTAACCAGTCTTGCTCGAAATCCATATCTTTTTTAGGCTCCAAAATTCGGATACTATTCCTAAGCATGTCTGGGCTGTGAGTTCCCTGTATAGCTTTAAGAAAGGCTGCAAGGAATACATTTTTAACAACTTTCCACCAATTTTACCTATTTATTATATGAATGGGAATAAGTTTCATTTCGACTATGGTGTTTATGTTTAAATCCTGTGTTACCCTGGTGTGGCTCTCCCACCGGGACCCATTCTTTCTCCCTGGAGGTCCCGTGCGGCGGGCAGTATCATAGTGACTGCTGGATGCATACTTGTAATTTTAGTCTTATATGTATATGTAATGGTGCCAATATTTACGGTTTTACTGTAATGTCCATTTTATCCATTTTATATGTAATTTTTACTTTGTTTAGTCTCTATGTATTTATTATCTGTGTTTTATTGTTATTGGTATCCATGCCTCAACAGTTTTATACTGGACGTGGATTGCGAATAACCTTGTCAACTTGTCAACTTGGTGGATGAATCTATACTAGATCCTGGATTGACCCTGATTTTATAACATATTTTTGTCCACATTAAACAAGGAAAGTGGGCAAAACAATTTTCAACAGGGACCCAAAACAGGTAATATACAGGAAGGCTCACTAACACTGCACTCTGCATAGCCTTTCTGCCAGGGGCACTTTATGTCTGTGTCGCACATTTAGCTCATCAGCAACTAAGCATGCGCCACAATTTTGTTGATTATCACACACATTACAGTATAGGGAATATTCCACATACGCATGTAAATATCTTAAACATAACTGACAAAGTATTATACATTAGGTAAGACACATTTTGAGTAGTTTATACCCATGTGGGATCATGCCAAAGTCAAAGTATCTTGGTTCCATAATTTCAGGTTTAGCATATTTGAATCTATAACCGAAATGAATCTGTGTTTTTACATGGCACTAAACAAATCAGCAGCCCTACTTGGGTTTATGGGCGTGAGTAGCCTGCACATGTTCATGGCGGAGTACCAGTTTACGACAAAGGCGGCAGATACTACAACACAGTACACTAATTATTTTTAAACACAGACACCGTTTGCATGATAAAGTGTGCTTGATGGACCACTGAAACATTTGGAAATGCAGTGTCCAGAAACAGAAGGCAACGTTTAATCAAACATTCTTATTATTGTTTCAAAATTGGCACAGCTGCGTTCTAGCATTAGCGTAGTTGTCGTCTCGATAAACTTTAACAAAGCTACGAAAGTAGTTGAAACATTTATTTTTTAGACCTTTACCGCTTCAATGTTGGAAAAAATATTTATAAAAATAATGAAATCTCCAATGCTCAGATTATATTGTAGAAAGCAAAATATCGCGGTGGGAACCATATACGTAAGGTACAAATTCGGTGAATTGTCGAAACATGCTTTTATGTCAGTAATACCTTTTTCACAAAGAAGGTATTATTTGTATCAAAGCACAACATGATTTTTTTTTTCAATATGTGATTGTTGTTAAACCTGAGCTACCGTTTACAGTGTTATGTATTCGGACTGTAACTCTTAAAGTTTTTCTCATATTGGTTTAAGGAGCCTCATGGACCATAAACCTTCACATGGAAGATCTGCTATAGATAGGGCTCGGGTATACTGCGTGACTAAGATTTATACAGCACAGCTTAGCTTTAGCATCACCATCGTAATGTCACATACATGGAACAGAAACCCCAGCCAATATGTTTTTTATCTAGACACGAAGTATATTATGAATTGTATACAAATTCTATATAGATTATCATGATTATGTTATTTTAGGATATTACTGCAGCCAGGATAAACACTTTAAGCTAATGAAGGTGGCGGCAGCTTCGTGATTTTCGTGATGGTATCATGCCTAATATGGAATACATTTGACATTCTTTTACCATTAAGCAAATATACCCATCTGTAATCTGGACGGTTCACTGCAGATTACACTTTAGACTGTCGATACATTGAACTGAATTTTTCTAAGCAACCACCTGAAAAGTGATCGCAACATATAATAATGTAAATATATTACCAGTTCCAACTGAATAATTTAAAGATATAGAATATGATCCCTTATGGAACTTACTTTTTGATGTCATAAAAAACTAATCACTTCCGAAAAAAATCATTGTAAAAATTCTATTTTGTGATTTTTACAGTGCCAACCTAAACCTTCCGTCGTACATGCTGGAAACAGCTACCTAAAAGCACTGTCCAGCATGTGAAGGTTCCTTTTGTGAAACTGTCATCTCATATTAATAGTAATTGTAAACAATGATTGATTGAAAACGGTTTCTCCATTAGTTACAACAAAGGAAACTGTTTTCTCTTTAAGATAATTCAAAGTAGCAGCAAGCACATCCGGAGCTAATTACTCGCCTTTTCCGATACATTAGCATAAACAAACACTCAGGATACATCTACGATTATACCCAATCCTGAATTTCCTGTCAAATCCCGAATTGAGCCCATTCAATGTTTAAAGCATATAAAATTCGTCCTGTAAAACGTTACCTTCATGTAAACACTAAAGATGACTAGCATAACACCATTTGTGTTGACACGATAGTTTTAAATAATAGATTTGTGAATTGCCTAATGGTTTTGTTGTGTGGTATAGACCATGTTGCTGGTCAATATGTCAGTCAGACGAGCTAAGTTTACAGACAACTATGTGCTATCAAATCTTTTATAAAGATGCTTCAAGTTAGTTAAATGTCCGTTTTGTTTACCAATTCTCGGAGCATTATTTTAACACATCCGTTATATTTTCGAGGTTGTAATGGTCTGCCATATGTATGGTATTGTTTTAGATGGTTGTTATTTTATCCAAATTAAACTGAATGAGACAGAGACACAATTGTTGCCTGGACTGTAATGTCTCGTGAAGCATGTAAAATATTGTTCTGCACATGTAAACATGTAGGTTTATCTAATTTGAATTCCTACGGAGAGTCTTCTGTTTATTCTGTGATTCTGCTTTCTTGGAAGTGTGGTCATTTTGTCACCTTATCCTGTAACCTTATCTTGTCGCGATCCATAGGTTGGACATAAAGTTGACAGCGCCATCGATCTTAATTATACCGTGAGAGCCGTGTGCATAAGATTTTAGTTTTTCTGTCTATCTACTTTACATATATGCATGAAACAACATTTTAATGAAGATTGTCACGCATGTGTATTTAAACCACGTCTTTGCTTCCTTAAATAGGTTAATTTTGTGAAACCTCTGGTGTTTTAGTTGGTCAAAGGTGAGGGGTGGAGAAAAAGCCGATTTTGGCTGGTATAGATATTTGGGGAACTTGTGTTCTCGCGCTCTGGAGCTCTATTCCCGCACTATGGATTAACATGTACGAGCTGTATCTGTACTGTTACTATGTAACCTGCGAACATTCAATACAACTGTGACAATATACTTGCAGCGGACCAAGATTTCATTATTTTCTGCCGAAGAGTTGATTTCCCTATAGCAGTACGATAATACATTGTCATGTTATGCACTGTGTCACCATAGATCGATATATTAAGGGAGGGTATATTCCAATTAAAGGTATATCTGCTGACATCCATTCTGGTGTTGGTATTGTGACTATACTGCATATGTGACGGTTGATAGAAATGTGTTGGTCAGACATGTTAACACTGATAGTTAAACGTTAATATTACTTTATGTGAGACAAAATATGACAAAACATTTTTAAATATGCTGATAGTATCGATAATTCTATTTGCACTTTTTTTCATACGATTTAATATCATCCCGTGTTACCGTCACATGACACTATCAGGTGGCGGTAACAACTACACCTGAGAAGTCTGCAACTTCCTTTGAGATTGTTTACACATTATTGTCTGGCACTGAATAAAGAATTGACAGTTAAGAATAAGACGCTAATCAAATGCTGTATGGCATCTGAACCAGTGTCCGTCACCTTTATCACAGTACTGCGAATGGCAGACGATTTTTTTCTGAGCATGAATACCATTTGTTACTAAGTAAGTGCTTCCTATACAACCAGATTTGTGCCAAGTCTTTTTAAAACCGTCAATATTTAGAAAGATAGACTGGAGTTGGAGTGAAATTTGTTTCTTCATATTAGTATTGGGGGATGACTGTTCATGTTTTAATAACTCTTGAATCTCTTTGCTCTGATTAGTGTGTTGCATATGGGTAAATTTTTTCTGAATTTTTTCCTGCAATGAGGATATCACAAAGGTCAGTTTTTGTATCTTAACCCCTCTATTTTGAGAGCTTATGTGTCGCGTTGGGCCAGGGTAACTCAATCTGCCAACTGAAGTACCGAGATCAGATTTGTAGCGTTATTTAGGGACAGGTGAGGAACATCAGCGGTGTGTGTGTGTGTGTGTGTGTGTGTGTGTGTGTGTGTGTGTGTGTGTGTGTGTGTGTGTGTGTGTGTGTGTGTGTGTGTGTGTGTGTGGAAGGGGTTTACGTAGGAGTATATATGGACGTGTAATCTGTGTGACCAATTTACGTTTCCTTTAATTCACCATGTATTTTACAACACGAATTTTACACAAGGGTTGAATATCTTTCTGTCCCGTTCTTAGCCTTTGTTCCGTGGGATCAATGAGCCTCTGTGTGTGTTTTGGCATCACCCAACATCAGGACTTTGGTAGTTCTCTGCCCAGCTAACGTGCACGCAGAGAGTGGTACCGGCCAGAAAAAAATGAGTTTTTACGTGCGCATATGCTAAACGAAACAACGATGACCTTGGTCACTTTGGGCATAAATTTCATGGTCAGAGAACGTTCTTTTCATGCATGTCTAATCAGTGGGACTGACGATGGTTTATTCAAATTTACATAAGATGTCCTTGCATCTTGGTTACGCAGAGAGTGTCATTTGTATTTAATACAAAGAGAAGCTTAAAAAAACTAATTCTGTAAGCCCATGTACCGTTTGAACAATATCAGGTCCGATATTCTAAGAGCAAAGTCCTATTCCGTACCATTCACTGAAAACTGCATAGATCTAAATCATAATAGCAAATTAATTTATAATGAAACAAATCATATTCATAACAGTTGGAATTTAGAAGAAAGTTTTAGGTATTATGAGCCTTTATAAAATCGGGTCTTCAGCAGGGAACCAGCGCAAGACTTGCTTCGGTGCCATTAATCCCCGGACAAGTCGTTCTTCTAACTGGCGGCACAATGTCTGCATTTCCAATACAAACATCCCGAGCTGATGTATTACGGAATAAATTATGCAATTTCATATCTCCAAAAACCTTCAGAGACAGCCTTTGAGTGCAATATCCAATTCAGTCCTGGCTGAAATATATGTTGAGTGTATGAATTTAAATTGCTTTACCTGCGAACTCCACAATTAATTACCGAAAAACGGTGGTAACTTTGCCCAGGGGGATAAGTTTGTTTACCAACCTAAAAAGGTTTTGCACGTATTATTATCTGCAGGTCACTCCACATATTAAAATGTTTCACCAGACAGAATTGTTACTGTTATGTAATCATGGTCTGCTGACAATTTGAAGTGACTAGAAATGTTGACCGTAACGGGTTTGGCACTGAAGAAAGAATTAAGAGTTACGAATTACGAATTACAGGCTGATTAAGTGCTGTATGGCACCTGAACTAGAGTGTCAGTCACCTTTATCACAGCACTCTGAATGGCTGACGATTTCTTTTGACCACAAATACCATTTGTTACTCATTTAATGCTTCCTATACAACCAGATTTGTGCCAGGTATTCTTAAAACTGTCAATTTTTAGAAAGTTTGACCATGACGGATACTTGTTTAGATCATCTAGAAATAACTTTACCTTGTCAAAGTAACCGTGCCTCGATAAAAATATATTTTGCCACTCCATAGGTTAAAATTGCATTCTCAAACGCAAAAGTAAACATGAATATAAGCTAAACATAGCCCCGGTTCACAGGTACCAGCCATTCAAATTAACTCGCAACATGGCCCCCTGGATAGGACCATTAGCTGGTGCAATCCAAATTCCTTTCTCAAGTAGTTCTGAAGTTATCAACTTTACAATGAAAGTTACTTATTTTGCCTTGTGGTCGTGTGCAATAAAATGTTCCAGCACATAACATGGAACTGGATGACATGTCCTTGCTTTATACCAGATAGCAGTCATTTCTTTCCTCTCTTTCTCTCTATACGAATTTCTCTCTCTTTCTCTCTCTCTCTCTCTCATCTCTCTCTCTCTCTCTCTCTCTCCCTCTCTCTGTCACACACACACACACACACTCTTAATTCCTAAATACTGAGATACTATGCTCTTATACCACTTGGTTTTATCCTTCTGTCAGATGCCTTCCTGAAGCTATGTCTTGCTAAAGTGTTACAGAATCTTGAAGAATATAGTGTCAATGAGATAGAATAATATACTGGTTTGCTTTCTTTGACTGGTTATCTGCACATGAGGCCAGCAACGGCAGACGTGAAAATTGCTCCAAGAATGTCACTGCTGTTTTCAATATATGATTTGTAACGATACTGCTGTGGTATCTACTTTTACAAACGACTTTCATTTTACTTTTTTCAGTGCCAATCACTGCATGAGGGGTGCTAATGGAGCTGAATAACCGTAATGATTACAGATTCATATTCCTCATGAAAAGACCTTTCATTGAAGTACCAGCATGCCTGTTATCCCCCCCCCCCAAAAAAATTGGCCCAGGTCAACAGCTTTCTTCGGGGCACTTCGGACTAAAGCTGTTGACTCAGTCTCTAATTCGGCACTGTAACAGGTAAGTTGACTCATCACAGTTCAATTTCTTTGCACACCTACAGACAAAACAAATGATATTTGATTTTGACAGTTTTGTTTTTCTAGGAATCGGTCAACCTGAAGCCACGTACTCCGTCCATTCTAAACAAATTTAAACGGTATTTTTTTTCAAGAAGTATCACAAATTGTAAAACGTTAATTTATCTTACATTTTTAGTCGTGTATGATCAATCACAATACGCGCTAAACGAATTGGCTTTCTGCAAGCGATTTCACACTGAAGCGGGTACATCAGCCTGCATACAGCACTTCAGAAGGCTTGAACATCTTAACAAACGTATGGTGCTTTAGAAATATACTTTCTTAATTGACAAGATGATTTTTTCGTTTGTCAGTCTGCTGAAAACTCCAAAGGAATCAAATTGGTAGACTGGAATTATCATGCTTGCAAATTGGATCAGACGTTACAACAGGTTAACCACTTTTGAAAGCTTGTCTGTTTGCCGCAAAGCGGTCAGTCTTAATGGGTGCGCCAACGAATAACACTTGAATATCACGTTACAACTGATATGCAGCAGTGACATCTTGCATAAAATTGGTTTTTATATTAAGTCTTTTCCTATCAGATAGGATTGCTTCCCTTTGAACGTGGCTGACCTCATCACATCTACAGAGACAAAACAATACTTATTTAAATATAATGTTCATGTTGTTAACATATATATGGACTTCAAAAAAAATATTCCAGGTCTGATAATCCAATTTATCATCTGGCACGCGCACATAATTCGAACACTGTATGGTCAAGCATTTCAATCTGTGACTGTGTCTAATAAAAGCAACAGAGGATACATTACATGACAAATTTACCTAATTGTACTAAATATGGTTAAGCAATATTACATCAGCTTTATTGTTTGGAGATTTTCAAAGTAAGGAGTAGATGGATGTCATCAGGGGTTTGTTTTACATTTCCGGTGAAGGATGTCCCTTGTTGCAGTACTTTTCAGAATTCCCCTCGGTTTGTACAGGTGGTCTATCTGTAACTGTTTATTTTATAATCACTGTGACAGAATGTAATGCCCCAGTTTGTTTCTACTTAAGTTATACGATGGCAGGTTCTTTAGCTAAGGTAAGCTATCCAGCTAGCAAGGTGCATATTGGTTCATGGGTAGGTCAAATTATTCTCATCTGAACTTGTGTAAAACAAATTTAGTAATTATGTTTGGTTTGACAGGTGATCTTTATTCATATTAAAGCTCTGCATTTTTAGCAAAGCTTCCCTTATTTAGCTAATGCGTTGACACGTTCGTGTATTCTTTCATTACTATATAGGTTGTCTTTGCTGAATATTTAGCTTAGACAAGGAGCCGTTACTCAAAAAAGGGACATGTACTGGTACAGGCTCCGAAACATTTTCTCTGTTACTCGCTGAAAACCTTTTATTTGGGCTACAGACTATGTCAAACTTCTACAGAAGAACGTGACAATAGTACTTCCATATATATATATGTATATATATATATATATAGGTTAGACAGTGACAGGCAAGATTATGCAGTGTATAGAGTTTGGGATGCGAAATAGGGTAATGACTACCAGGTGGGTGGTTCTGGATGAAAAGACACAAATACAATGACTACGTAGAAATGAATTAAGTAGTCGTTACTACCATTAAATTTTGGCAGATGAAAATAATTCTTTATTGGCAGTAAAGGATATACAATGACTACCATTCAATTTCGATAGATGACACCCAAAACTCAATTATAAAGTGCTGATAAATATATATATAAATATATACATCTTTTATGCAAAGCATGGGAAGGTTAAATGTTAACAGAAGTCAGTACCTGGAAAGCTGGTCATTCTGAGGTAGGTACCCATGTCTGATCACACATTACGTCACACTACATGCCAATAGAGACACTAGGGGTTGGTAATATGATTAACAGGACAAAGGTAATATACACTTACATCGCAGGGACTTTAATACCTACAGATTGAGTGCAATATTTCATTATGTCCTGCGTCAGGTTGTCAAAAATACGACTGTGGATCGTAAATAAGTCTTAATGAAGTGCTGTCAAATTATTAATGAACAATATTAAGGTATTAAATTTACATGCAAGGATTGAGGTATGCCGAACAAAGAGAAATGGTATTGATAGATAGATATCTTCTTTTGAAAAGTGCAGAAAATTACATTACGGGTGCGCGCATGATATTCGCCTCTAGAAACGTGTGTGTAATTGTTGATGGGAATCCTTTTTCAAGACAAATTGTGTTTTGACTTAGGAAAAAATGATGCCAGTCCAATTATTTCAGGCAGCTTGAATTATCATGACAATCCAGCGCTGATAGACACTGCCTTGTGTTGATGCTGGCCGTGCATATAACTCTTACAGCACCAAGTGTTGTACTGAGTCAGCAGCTTCCATAGCACGCGAAAGCACGACGAGGAAAGCTGTTGACCTGGACTTCTATATTCTCTGAAATCATAGGCATGTTGGTGATTGAATAAAAGTTGTTTTTTTTTCACACGGAGTATGAAAGTAGCATCCTGATCTTATTTGTTGGCAGCTCCACTTACGTTGTTCGACTTTGGTCGCAGTTGGCATTGAAAAAGTGAAATGACCAACCTGGTCATCTACATTATCAAGCTGAAGAGAGAAAAATCTTTGTCTCCCTAAAATGTACATTTGGTAGCTGTGGACATAGGGAAAGGTTACAATTTAACCCCCAACATGTTATGGACAACGATGGAGACACATGGTGTGATTTTGGTTCGAAAAATGAATTTAGTAGTTCATTTGACACGCGCAGGGCTACGATCTACTCACTTTTCCTCACATGACAGTGACCATTAAGATTACACTGAGGAACATTAGTACACTGGACTGGGAGAAGCGATTATGTGACGTACCAATAGCTGCATGATTTTTTACGTCTTGGTCGTGTCCATTCACAAAGTCTTCGAAAAAAGGACTTTCGTTTGCCATGAAATCCCTGTTGCAACTGCCTGTACCCGATTTAAAAACTACCTTTGTGAAAAAATATACGATGTTTGCTTCATAGCATGGCGGGAGGAAGAGATGGAGGTATATGGACAGGACTTTAAACGTTTACACTGCTTTACCACAGCGCTCCAACATACAAACTTGCCGGCCCAATATACAAAGTTTAATCGAGAGTTCCTCTGGACCGCAGAATACACATTGTGATCGCGAGCGCTGGTCTCACTTCGGCAAACATCGGAAGCGTGCACTGGGTGTTCGGCAGGTCCCGGTGCTTTCGAATCTCTTCCTTCCTCCATGTACATAGTGATGTACTCGTATGGCTTTCTTGGTTCTATAGTTGAGGAATCGGCACATGGTCATAGTCCTATTGAAGCGACATATCTTTAGCATAATGGCGATTAATTCCACAACTTTACTAAACGACAAATGAGATTCCTTGCTTGCAACTTATTGGAACATCTTAATTGGTGAGCGATTTTGTATTAGCTGAATTTGTTTGTTGTATTATGTTATTTTATGAGGAGTAGGAATGCACATTTACATGTATTTTTTGTTTGACCCTGGAGCGGCTTGGTCTCGAACCAGTAACCTTCGGCACCAATTAACTGTTCGAAAATGTGGAGCGCGCATGTCCATTGTACCAAATCAGATGGTTCAAATGGGATATGAATGCATGAATGCCGTAATCGACACTGCCTAGTATATTGCATTTTATCCTGTACAGCTTTTGTATAGTATTCAGTGTTGTCGAAGATCTGGGACTGTATGTACGCGAGTCCACCAATATATTTGTTTTGCCCAGGTCTCGCAACAGCAACCTTCGGCATCGCTGCCCATCTCCGCCCTGAGCCACCAGTGGCCGCGTAACGTTGTCTACTGCTGCGGAGTTATTTAAAGCAGGCCAGGGAGCATTTGTTTGTTTCAGATGTAAGCAGTCTGAGCAAATATTATCAATTGTGGGCAAGAAGGCAGTGAATATATGTAGAGAGAGACACACTCTGCTCAAATATTCTTGATACTGGCGGAACTTTCGGGGTTTCTACAAGCAAACTACTCTTACTTTCGAAATCTGTTGTGCTGTTTCTTTTCAAATTTATTAGAAAATACAAATTACGGACTTTTATAAAGGGTCACCTGGATGAAAGTAGGGGCTGTGCATTTATTGGGGCATGCGTCTCCATGAATTAAATATAACAGGCATTTCATAAATCAATGATCAACACAATTTTATTGCAACAAAATCCTTATTTGTCCTCAACTCCAAGCAATCCTAGAAGCATCCAATCTTTAAATGAAGTAAACGTATTTGTCGTCAGAGCTTTGTAATATAGAACTCTATACAAGTAAGTGCTTCTACCTTCAATTTCAAAATATCTTTACATAATTCCATGTGGTTTATTCTCTGCGCCATAATCTAGTTTTTTGAGCTGGTAATTTTCTCACCTACTTTTAATATCATTGTGCATGATAATTTTTAATGCTCCATGACATCCTCCTGAACTGCTTACAGTTAAGTGAGCTGTGCTTATATCCTCCACCTAAACATGTAGGTTGATTGCCCATAAATGACCCTCATCCATTGCAGTGATGTGTAGGTACGGGCACAAATATGTCCCCAACGACTCCACTCTTCATTTCTCAAAACAGTGTGGCCTAAGAAACTTGTCAAACAGAAGCCAATGTGTTCCTCTCACTTATGTGTCTACCATTTCCGGTGCGTGAAACAAAATATTGTGTACGTCACCAAAAGTAACATCTAATGTATTTTCATTTCCATAAATTGCGGGCATTAGTTGGCAGCACGAGATACTTTGGGCTTATATTTACGTTGCTTTGGTTCTCACAGCTTGGTTTACCTTATTCGATGTCCATTATGTCTATGTCACTCATGTCAATAGCAAATACAAAAGAATTGTATCCATTAAACATTCTTGACACTGCCTCATAGTTAATCGCGCATCGTTTGATAGAGACTGGCAATTAATTAGCATCTTCTGTTTCATCTACAAATTGCCCCACTGTGCTGCCTGTAGCAGTGATATAGAATACAGCAACTCTCTCTTCTATTATTCCCAACAGTGTCTTGAAGCGGCGCAACTCATAAATCTGTAGCAAAATAAATGTAAACTAGAAGATATTAAAAAATTAAACCCCTATCCCATCCACTCCACAATCAATGTTCACAGGCAAATTGGTCTTTTAAACAAACCACCGTTTGTTACATGTACGTAACATATTTTATTTCCTCAGTAAGTCAGAATTAAAGTCACTAATCTGAAAGGCAGATTTGTTTTCTAAGGTAATACATCTTATCAGTCTTACAATGCGATGTGTTGACTGTAAAGCAATTGTATATTTTTCATTCTTGAAAACTATGTTATAAAGATACAAAACTGAAGCCACTTCACAGGCAATGGGACAATTTTCATTGTAAAATTCATGCACGTGTACCTTTGATGGGTATTTCCACTATTATTGAATTTATATTTGTAAACAGCTTCAGTATAGTTGGATAAATTTACATTTGTAGCAATAATTAATAACTTACAGTGCGAATTTGTTAATATCCATTTGAGTTGTCTATTAAAATTATTTATTTACTGAGAAATTTATATTAAATGTAATACAAATACACAGTATTAACCCTCTGGACTCAGGGGATCCAAAATCTCCTCTGTCCTAACCTGGACCATTTCGGAAAATCGAAGTGTTAAATTAGTTTCCTGGTAGGGTTCCACGATGGTAGCCTTCCGGTGATATCATGTTAAGGATCTGGCAACTCAAGCAACACTGTATCCTTTCAAAAAGATACAGCCATCTGCTTTGAAATGGCCCATGTGGTGAAATATCTTCAATATGATGTGTGATATGTCCTGTTTAGGTATAAAGGAAAGAAAAAAATAATCAGCTAAAGAAGTGGGCTAACTAGCGTACCTGTAGCGTGGTCTCTTGTGACAGGTGGTCCTTACAGCAGGTACCATCGCACTAATTACTGTAAACATCATATTTCAGAGAGTTGTCTTGTATACATTTTTGCATGTAGAGTAAAACCTTCCTAACCGAACACCTTCAGAAACCAAACACGTCCCTAAGCTATCCACTTTCAGCGGCCCCAAGTCTCTACTTCCATACACTTCAATTGCCTGAAAACTGCCCAAGCCGACTGTGAGCTGAGCGTGAACATTCCAAATGAACACAAACTTCTAAAAAGTTTAGCTTGTCGGTAATTTTCCAAAAACTTGATTTTCCACAAATTAATACACCATATGAACTGTTTGTCATTTTCCTAATTAAATTTCGGGCATCTTATTTTGTGCATCACGTGCTAGTGCCAAAAGTGCAAAATTAAATTGAGCGCATATGTATATATATATATATATATATATATATATATATATATATATATATATATATATATATATATATATATATATGTATATGTATAAATGTATGTATGTGTGTCTCTGTCTGTGTCTGTGTCTGTGTGTGTCTGTGTGTGTGTACTACCTCAATATCAATTAATTGCCTGCCTGTAAAGGAAGGGTTAAATTACTTTTAGAAAGGGCTTCAGCCTCTTCAACTTGAACTTCAGCTTCCGTACACCATTTTAAAATACTGGGAACAGTTCATATCTTGTCTTACTACAAGCACATCACGGAGGGCTGAAAATATTCATACATTCAAGCATACGCCTATGCATTTACATGTATCTACAGTTATATGTACAGCACACTGGGGACTGGGCATAGTGTTGTATGACACAACCCGTAGGGGCATTGCCTATACATATCATACATGCTACATGAGGCCTCTGTGTACTCATCATTAATAAACTAAAGGAATCCCGAAAGCAACAATATATCGCAAATGATTACACATGCAAGGAAAGTCCTTCACTGTTCATAGTTCATAGTTATATGCCGTTGCAGATTGGTACAACTATATTCATGCTACTTAGTTTTACCATGGAAATGGTTGCATGGATAAAGATAATGTACACCCCGGTAGGATGGACAGCCCAGATTGTTATACCCTGTGTTGATACAGGCAGGTTCCTCACACAGAAATAGGCCGTTATGTAATTGATTTATTGCCCTTAATCATAACTGTATGAGATAATACACAGCATGTATATCGTGTATATTCAGTAACCTGTTGAGATATCAATCTGGATACCCTATGGGCCTGAATACGCACAAAAAGAATCACTTTTTCCTTTCCAATTTGGAATCAAGAAGACTCTCTGTTTTCAACAATGATGTATTCACTAGTGACATGTAAATTGGAAAGTACCATATGACTGAAAAATTTGTGCTCAAAGTGGAGTGCACACCCCGTAATGATAGCGTAACTTAGTCTGGCTTAGCAGGCAATAGTTTTACCCATTATTCTTTAATATATGTGTATTCATAATCGCCAGTATGTGTATTTATTATGCACATACATACATGCATTTATTTACGTACATATATACCCTGCATACATACACACACACAAACATAAACATACATACATACATGAATACATGTAAAGGGTTTTTTGTTTGTTTGTTTGTTTGTTTGTTTGTTTGTTTGTTTGTTTGTTTGTTTGTTTTAATTTTCCCTTGCCTACAGCCATTCTGGTCAATGTTCCCGAGGTCAATAACTGCTACAATAAATCTTACGGATCCATGGAGTGCATTTTCCCGGGATTTTTCCAAGCCGTGCTCATTTGCCAAAGTAGTTCAGATGTATTAATTCCACATTAAGAGCTATTCTGATGTCTTTCATCTTTTTATTTGCAATTAAGATTTGATTAAAATCAGTCTCTATGGAGCTGTGGGAAGTACTATGGTTTTCTTCTTTGCATTTTAATCGGGAGGCTCTGAGTTCGGGGGCACTGCTTTTCCGCTCTTGATCAATGTGCTGACTTATGTTGATTGGACACGATGTGCTGCCTCCTCCGCTGTCCCCACTTTATCAGTATCAGTTTGTCCAACAATGACTTTGCAAATACTCTCCAATAAGTCAGCAACGGTATGCATTGGATCCGGTGACATTCGTTCTATTCTGATCTATATTGACACGTAATTTCTCAGTACTATCTGATATGATCAAGGAATTTCAAAAGACAGTGATTTACCTTAACCCCATTCTGCTTCTGTATTTCTATTTGTATGGGAGTTTTGGTGTCAGTTCGCCTGTCATACTCTCCTCTATTGTGATGCTCTTGATCAATGTTCCATCTTCTTGGCTCAATCCTCTTTTCCCTGCTCTTTTCGTGTTAAACCTAGTGTCTTCTCTCAAGGTGCATGTTTCTGGAAGAAAGGTCCTGTTTGATGTATATATCATTTGGACACATTCTTGTTGTATGCTGCCTCAGTTGAGCATATGAAACCTGCTTTTTGTGCAGCTTGCCCAGGCCACTTCAGTAGTTTGCTAACTGGAGAAAAGTCTCACATAAAGTGAAGAATTGATAGTTGACAGGTATTTAATACTTTACGGTATGCATTGTGCCACTACTGGTCTGTCAATGACAAACACTCATCGACAAGAATTTCTACATAAGGAACATGCGTCAGGGGACAAAGGCACATTTTGTAGTTGGGTACAACAATGACACATGATAGGCCATATTGATCCTTGCAAGTGTACACCACACATTTTAACTTGGACCCAGACCATCTATAAAGAGCTTTAACGGTATTCTGTCATCCTGGCAATTTGCACATTGTCCATCTTGTGAATACCGTTATCTGAAAAAGAGAAACATTTCTGATGTCAACAATTGTTTGTGCTGTAGTGTTACGTGTGTTGTACATAGCCAAATGTGCTAGATTCACCTCGCCACACCACCTTCTTGATTGAGGACCTACTGACATATAGATGAACGTCTTTTGGGCTGTAATACTCACTGTTTGAAATCGTGGAGTCTTTTAACTTGAACGCTATACAGTCATTTGTACTGTACACACATGAAACTTGTGAAACGGAATGATTTATGGATTAACTGAATACACAGCCTCCCAATAACTTGCAGACCTGTCTTTTGGTTGTGGAAGAGTCTTGGGGGGGTGCTTTTTTTTTTTTTTTTTTTTTTTTTCTTGTTTTGTTTTGTTTTCTTTTTTGGTTTTTTTTTTTGATTTTTTTTTTTGGGGGGGGGCGCCAATAAAATCCATAAATTGTTGATACAAAGATTTCAACACTATTTGGTCACTTCCTTTATATAACATTGTGTTGTTAGGCTCAGTTCTTGTTAATTTGTCCACACCTTTGAGTTCATTGCTGCAATGTATTAGACGGACTTCTAATGATCCAGTTTGTTGTGGCATTTATGTGTCTTGCTGTGACAAAAGCCCTGCTTTTTGACCTGAAAGGAAAAAGGCCATTTTAATTTCCTTTTGTTTATTAACTCGTTCCAAACTATGGTCACCGGCATTGGGCAGTGGTTCTGGCACTGCCTGGCAAGTCATGCTGCAGCTGCAGCACAACTTGCCAGGCAGTGCCAGAACCACTGACTTAAAACTATAGACATGTTCGTAATTGAATGAAAGCTCATTTCATGAAGATTTTAAATATGCAATTGCTGTCTAAATTCTAGGTAAATAAACGGAAAAATTAGGGACTGGTATGGAATGAGTTAAGAGTTTGCCTTATGGCAAGTTAACCCTCTAAAATTTCTACTGCAACTTTTTTTAATATTTGGATTCCTCCCCCTTTTTGTCAATGTAAGATTCGACGATGAGTGCTAGTTCTGGCATATACATGCATATCTATTTAATACAAAGAGAAACTTAACCCTGAATTTGAAGGTCCATGTACCGTTTGAACACGATCAAGTCCAATATTCTAAGAGTAAAATCCTATTCCGTACCATTCGCTGAAAAACTGCATGATTCTAAATCATTAGAGCAAATAAATTTGTGAATGAAGCAAGTCGTATTCATAAAATTTGAAATTTAGAAGAAAGTTTCAAGAAAAGGATAAAAGAAGTGTTACACCAAAGAAGAATGTTTTGATTGATAAATTATATTATCAACAAAGCATACTTTAGCTTTGGTAATAACGTATTTCGACCAATAGTTGGAATATCCAGCTCCTTATATTGCAAAGTAATATCTGCATTATTACGAATCCAAGTGAATGGAAGAACTGTCAAAAAACAAACTACACCACCAACAAGATTATATTTACGTACTACAAGATTAATCGATGATCTATGTACTCTTAACAAGGATGAGATCAAGAATAACTGGAAGCAGATTTACACAAACGAACTCATTTTGAATAAAGAAAATGAGAGTGAAAATAAGGCAACTTTCCTTGATCTTGAAGAAGGGATTTACAACAAACCGTATTCGACAAAGATTTTGGACAAAGGAGAACAATTCAAATTTCACATAATTTCATATCCTGATATTACTGGAAACATTCCAGAGAACCTAGCCTATGGTGTGGTCATTCGACAGGTTTTACGCATTAGCAGAAACACAGCACATATCAGTGAATTTGTAAGGAGAATAAGAATATTGATGAAAAAACTATGCCACAAAACCTATGACACAAAAAGGTATATAAAACTCTGTTGAAGTGTTTCCATAGATATGGAACAATACTGGCAAAATACACTCTTTCCAAGACACTAATAGATTATATTATTTTATTGACGTAGATAGCGCTAACATAGAAGTGGTGGTAGGGCAATAGTTGGTGTGCCGTAAAGTTCACCTAAACCCACTTTTCTCTAGTCTGTCTACAGTAAGAAACCATAATTTATTGTTTGCTCCTCCTATTTTATCACTGGGGTGTAGAGATGACTATAGTAAATTACCTTAAACACTCACTTCCTCATCATTGTTAGTACATTAGTGTAACATACTAGAGACTTTCGTCGTCGTCGTCCGTCCACAATTCACATTTTCGACTTCTTCTCCTGAACCGTCAGCCAGATTCACTACAAACTTTATGGCAGTGTACCTTGGGTACGTTTCTACCATTTTTGTTTAATTGGCCATGCTCCAGTGCCTTTCGCATTTTTTTTATATTTTTTTTTCTTTTTTCGGACAAATCTTAAAAAAAATCATTTCCTCTAAAACCGCTAACCCAATTGTCTTGACATCACACAGGAACACTTCTAGGGACTCTTAGCTTTTAATTTGTTCACCAGGAGGCGCTGCGATTAATTTTTTCTTTTATGATTTTTTTGTCTATTATCGCTATTTTTGACTTCATCTTCAGAACTGTCACTCAGATTAGGCTTTAAAGTGGTGGGTATGTGCTTTGTGAAACGGTCAAACAAAGTTGTTCACTAGGAGGCAATGCTGCCGATTTTGATTTTTAATTATTATATCAATTCGGGTACTTTTCAGTAAATGTACCTTTTTTGTTTATTACTATATGAGTCAATGGGCATTTTGATGCAAATTCACATTTATTACTTTTTCTCCAAAACTATCAGTCAAATAGGCTTCAAACTTGGTGGCAATGTACCTTGGCTTCTTCACAACCGTCACTCAGATTAAAATGAAACGTTGTGGATATGTTCTTTGTGGAATTGTCAAACAAAATGGTTCACCAGGCCGCAATGCTGCGGATTCCTGATTTTTCACAAGTTTTTCAATTTGGGTTCTTATCGGTAAATGCACCTTTTCTATTGATTAATAGGTAGGTCAATGGGCATTCTGATGCTAATTCACAGTTTTGACATTTCTCTGAAACCGTCAGATTGACTTGGTGGCAATGTACCTTGGGTGGGTCTGTAGCAGACTTTTTCAAATGGACACGCTCTATTTATTTTTGGATTTGAATTTCTTTGATTGGGGGGGGGCAAATCTGCGCACAGGACTGTCACAGTCCTCTTGTATGAACTAATATACCACATTCCTTGATGTCATAAATATTTCAACGTAAGTTCGTATGATCATAACAAATTGTGTGATGAATAGCATTGTGCCACATGATGTCATGTACCATTTATAGAAGAATAGTCAGGGGTCGCCTCGGAACGTCAGCCAGACAGTATTTCAGTACAGTTGACATCAGTGATCAGCATCTAGAAATATGGATCTTTTAGTTAATTCCCTTGATCAAATTTGAACAAATAATTCCATTTAATTTGCTCACACATATTATAGTTTGCATACCTTCCCAGTGAGGTTCATCAAGAAATAACTAGCCACGATGGAAAAGCAGTTGAAAGAGGTCCAGCGAGAATGAAAAACGAAACTGCAGCGCCAAGCCACCAAACACAGCCAATGTAGGCATCCAAATCCATGAATCTATGGATCTGACAGAATCCAATAATGACACACCTTCATTAACACATCAGGAAGTGGGAACCTCAACATATTTCAGTGAGCTCACACAGTCTCAGCTCTACGGGCACCCACTGGAAACAACAAAAAAAGCCGCTATCCACTCAGAACAAAATCCACACCTCGGCATCATGAGACACAAGTCAAAGAAAAAAC
>OZ026616.1:85693867-85811367 GCA_964020975.1 Hermodice carunculata | reverse complement strand
TTTTTCATAAATTTCTATGTATACTCAACAATTTACTCACAAAGTTGAAAGTCTATCTAGATTTGAGGTCTTTTGACCGTCCCTTTTTTGAAAAATATACACTATTACCTTTAACTGTGTTTGAAAAGTTCACTTAATCTATGGAATTCCAAAGATACTAGCTACCATAAAATGTTTTGGCGGTATCCCCTGTCCTTAATGTCACAACACATTCTAACGCTTTGGTTCCCCAACAAAATTTTTGGTATTATATTTTGTCTTTATTTAAAAAAAAAGTAGTAACGCTTTGGGGGAATGGCAGCGCCCTCAGTCGCTTGGCCCCCTCGCCTAGATTAATGTGGCTTCCTTTTTGCGGCCTGTTATCTGCCCGCTCGTGATGTAAGTTTTGATTGTAGGCAGGATGAGTTATCGTCACGACTTTCTGTAATAGTTAACATGGATAAACTGTGCACAAAATTATAAGAGGAACACTTATCCTATAATTAGCTCTAAGTTTAATGAGCAAGACGCGAAATAATTGCCATGTTTCACACAATATATCTAATCTATTTATCAACATAACTGGCAATTTAAGGCATTTGCACCAAAATAATCACGTCATGCGTGGGCAGCATGTTAAGCATTAAGATGCCTAATCACCAATTGTATCACAGATACTACACTCCTTTGCCGGGACCTTGATCATGCATACGGTGACACACGGAACCGACCACCACAGCACTGCCTCCCATGTCGGCAGGGAACAGCCTCCTAGATCACAAGCCACCACCAAAAGAACACGTGCCAAAACAAGAAGTGGGCCTGTAATGTTTGAATCTATTTGACAAAATTACTCCAATACAATTCATATACATGTGGGCGTAAAATGTTTTCGCGCGTGTTATTACAACAGCGTGCGAGTTACCTGAAAAAAATCAATGAAGGTGAAAAAGAAAACCCTAATGTTTCATGCAAGTCAGCCATGCTGCGTGGGTTTCAGGACCAATGCAGACGTGACAGAGTCAATGGTACAGGTGAAGGAATCTGTGTTTATGTGCCTCAAAATATACCAGCAATACGGAGATCTGATTTAGAAGTAACTAGTTTAGAATGATTGTGGTTAAAGGTACAATGCGAATCGTCACAAAAGTCAAATATACGACGGAAGTGTTGCAATTATTAGTCTTGCAACAAAAAGTTATATTAGACAGTAACTGGGCGAAAACGGGGAACTCTCGGAACACTATTCGTGCCCGGGATACGGGAATGTGTAGTTCTGACAACTGGTCCTTATCTTAGTTTAAGATTTAACCAAGAATCCTCACAAAAATTGAAGAAAATATTAAATAAAATGACACTGAAATAGCATATAAAACAATGTGAGCAAAATTTGGAGATTTTGCGTGCGTATTTTCACCAAATGTAACATATCAAGCCTATACAAAGCCGTCCATTATTGCATTTGCGCAACCGACAATGGACTGAGAATACTGAACAAGTTCTTACAGGTTTCAAACATCAAGATTAAGATTGCTAAAAAACTGAAACGTGGTGTAATCTAACATCACACTCCATGTTGTTTTGTTCACATAATGAACACACCAAAATATCTTCATACCTATTTCATTCAGATTTCACAAAGTCGGCTGTCCAGTCAAAGATATTTCAACCAGACAAAACAGGACAGACTTAATTTTGGTACAAAAATATTCCCAGTTTAGGGCAGCTTTTAAATAAAATGTATAATCAACTACCTAAGCCTGCTGTGGAACAGGCTTTGGCAGAACAACGCCGCCATATTTAGGTATTATGAAGGTTATTTATATCCAACGTATGTACATAACCTACACATCATCATTTAATTATACTTTTCGTATGCTAAACAAGGGTATAATTTACAGTGATAAAATGTCTGCTAAAATGCAGGTGAACTATCCAGAATTTTCAATTGAAATCGCAATAATTTCCTGTCGTTTTACATCATATTCTGCCTCGCATAGACACCTCGTATTTGAGCTATGTCTACTCTAGCTTTAAAGATAGATATGTGTCTTGAAACCACCCCTAGTTAGTGCTATAATTTTAAGGTGACCTAATAGTAAAAAACTTTTATTCACTCTTCATACCCTATCAATCTATTATCATTTCATTGAATAAAGTTTCCTACGGCCAATCAAACACTCACGAATGCCACAAGATGATGATTTCACCCTAGTGTGTGACAATAAGAAAATCTGAAGTGACTTCAGAGCGTGGCATTACGGTTTGTTTCTGTGGAATGTGTAAGTTCGGCGATCTAAAATGGCCACAAGTTTATTCGACTCCTTGCAGATCAGAGTGTTGGTTTAAACATATTTTTATTTCGCAACAAACTCATTGAAGTACATTTGAAAGCAATGTCGCGAATGAGAAAGAGGGCTCGGCCCTATATGAATCTCTCTCGCAGAAGGAAGACGCAAGAATAGGACGGAACCAAACACACAGTAACGTAAACAAGAAGACGAAACTATGACGAGACAGACAGAAAATTACAGTTCTCCATGTACTGTAACAGGATTGT
This sequence comes from Hermodice carunculata, assembly GCA_964020975.1. Classification (NCBI taxonomy): domain Eukaryota; kingdom Metazoa; phylum Annelida; class Polychaeta; order Eunicida; family Amphinomidae; genus Hermodice; species Hermodice carunculata. The sequence continues at coordinate 85,808,828 of OZ026616.1, read as the reverse complement.
CGTGTTCCATACCAATGACCCAGATAAACGATATGATAACCATGCCCTGTTGTGAGGAGGGTACAACCCTACCTTGCATAGATATAAACAATGTATGAGTCAACCAATACCTGCACGCTTAAAGCGTCCACTGCTGGCTATATATTCATGGACTGCTGCAAATATTTTGAAATTGTTGGGAAGAGAACAAATGGGAGAACCATATAACACTGTTTGCAATGTGAAAGGTGCATATCTTGCTATTTCCGTGTGTAATTTGGAACGGAAGACAGTATATAAAGGACAGGAAAAAAAGTAATGCCACACATCTTCAGAGGCTAAGCCGCATGGACATGTCGCCGAATCTTTAACACCAATCTTGCATAAATATGAATTTAACTGGTTAGCACCTAAACGTAAGCGGGTATGTTGAATAGCATTGAATCTGTCACCAAAATTAGACAATTCGTCAAATGCCAATGATCTATCTACACGATGTGATATTTTAGATTTAAATACTGAAATAGAAGGAGATTTTCGTATGTCTACAGGTAACTCGTTCCATAGTCTCAATGTGGAAGGAAACAAGGATTTGTCGAAGAGGACGGTGCGGGCCCTGAAACGTGGAAGATCAAATTTTTGACGGGTATTGGGAGCTTGTAAGTGAGGATCCGGAACCGAGGGAATTAGGGAGCACAGCATATCTGGGGCAAGGTTGTTCACCATTTTATACATTAGTGATAGATTAGACAATTCGCGCCGTTTTGCCAGGGTATGCCATCCCGTTTCCTCGTATAATTTGGCGCTGCTGGTCCCTCGCATTGCACCTGTGACAACGCGGGCGGCCTATAACTGAACATTTTCAAGTTTAACCTCCTCGGACACTGTACAACCACCCCACACTTGGCTGCTATATTCAAGAATAGGTCTTACGAAAGACATATAGATAGTTTCTAGAGTTGTTCTATCCAAAGTAAACTTTTAACTCTTCATAATATTTACTAATTTGATAGATTTGTTTGTAATTTCCGTTATGTGATCAGTCCATCGAAGATCTGAACGTAATGTGACACCAAGATGTTTGTGTTGTTGGACATCTTGTAGGACATGATCTTGAAAATAGATAGGTGGATGGATGGAATAATTAGTTTTGCGAGAAACAAGCATAGAATCAGTTTTGGATGCGTTGAATGTAACCAGCCAGTCATGTGACCACTGATTTATGGCAGATAGATCGGAGTTAATAGTTTCAGCAGCTTCAGCTGGGTCTTCAATATCCAAGTAAAGGGTAGTGTCATCTGCAAAGAGTTTAATTTTACATTTAACCAGATCCACAATATCATTAATGTAGATCAGAAATAAGAGTGGTCCGAGTACGCTGCCTTGTGGAACACCTGCACAAACTTTTCCCCAGCTAGAGGACTGTCCCTTCAAGACGACTCGTTGATATCGATTACTTAAATAATCACAGAACCAATCAAGTAAATTACCGGAAATCCCATTTTTACGCAATTTGAATTGTAGACCAGAGTGCCAAACCTTATCGAATGCCTTGCTAATATCCAGAAATATAATGCGAACTTCCTTGTGATTGTCGATAGCGAGACATAGTTCATAATATAAAAATAAGAGTTGGTTTACAGTGGAATCATTCGGTATAAAGCCAGATTGATGGGCCGAAATGACTAGATTATCACGGAAAAAATTAAATACATGTTTGAACACTATTTTTTCAAAAACTTTACCAGTGCAGCTTAGTAAGGAGACAGGCCTGTAATTGTTACATATATTATCCGGACCTTTTTTATGTAGAGGAGAAACATTTGCTTTTTTCCAAAGAGCTGGGAATTCTTTATTCTCTAGTGATAAATTGAACAATTTAGTAAGTTGTGGCGCTATGGCAGGGGCAGCTTCCTTCAAAAGTCGCGCACTGATACCATCAGGACCGGAAGCCTTAGTAGTGTCCAAATTAAGAAGTGTTTCAAGAACCTCTGATTCCATCATAGTTAATGAATCAAGCCCAAGATCAGGAATATTGGATAGGTCTGGCAGGCTAGCTGTCGAAGAATCAACCTGGCACTGTTTCAGAAAGAAGGAATTAAAAATTTCAGCTTTAGCGAGGTCATCAGAGATATGCTGATCTTCCTGTACAAGGGAAGGAACTGAGTGTACGTGATTTCCGTTTAAAAAGTACTTTACCGTACGCCACCAGCATTTATCCCTCCGAGAAGGGTTTATCAAATCAGTTCGAAGCTTATTGTTATACTCATCTTCTGCCGCTTTGAGTTTCTCTTGGTAAGTATTACGCATACGACAAAACGAGGCCCATTCATTATTTTCATAATTTCTACTTTTAGCTTTGTCATACTGACGTTGGACCTGGCGTTTTAGTGATCGAAGTCGGGAAGAGTACCATGGTAGGTCACAAGGTCTTACCTCAACTTATTAGGAATACAATGAGCTGTTGCCTCGAGGAAAAGTTGGGACCACGAACCACAACACTAGTTTATATCGTTGGAGATAAAGCAAGGTGACCAGTCTAGCCCATGGAGATAATTTCTGAAAGCATTGTAATCGGCCTTTTCATACTGCCAAATTTTTCTTTTGTAAGCAGGTCCTTTCTTTCTGCGGAACAATAAGTTGGCACCAACAACACAGTGATCACAATTAGATAAGGGTGGAAGTACAGATACTTCATTAATATAGGAGGGAACATTTGAGATGATCTGATCAAGACAAGTTGCAGACTGGTCGGTGATACGAGTTGGCTCGTTCACATGACGTGAGAGGAGATTAATGCGGATAAATAATTCAAGCTTTTGACCCGACTGAGTGCTTCAATCGGAATTTAAATCGCCAGTTAGAATGATATTTTTGATGCCCGTACTTTTTGCCAAGTCAAAGCTCTCCTGGAGTTTTTCCCAAAACTCAACAGAAGAATTTGGAGGTCTATAAACCACACCAAGAAGAAATTTATTGTTCAGAGTGTTATGGGTGGATCAAAACCAATAAGTAATCTAATCTAAATAGGGCTGTAGGAACTCAAGAACGTCGCTGTATATGAGCATGAATGGTGTTTGTGAGTGCTGTACTGTAACTGATGCACTTTGTTTTATCCTAAGCACAATACAAGCGGTGAATGATACCCATCATGCTGAGTAATATCCTGTAACTATCTGTCTCCCAATGACAGTACCCGTATTTAGTCTTTGTGTAGTTTTGAGTACCCTCCCCCCCCCCCCGTACAAAGTACCGAAAATGCGAAAATTTAGAAGTAATGCTGATGTAAAGTACGCAAAATAAAAGGGTTTCAAGTACGCAAGTACAGTAGATAAAATTAAGTACGCCGACACGGAAATCCCTTTGCTTCCGTTTTTTTATTACCAGTATGTTTTCGTAGAGACGTGACTGTTTTGCTTAATTGCTTATTATACCTTAAAACGTACAATACATATGCCTTGGGATTATTTTAACCAATCAACTGAGGGACTATAAAAAGCGTCACTTTGATACGGATAACCTGTTAATATGTCTTGTCGTCTGCTATCCAGCTACGTTCCTGTGCAGTTTGGAAGTAATTGCACGAAGCGGTGTCTGATTTCTTCATGTGGTGTTCATAAAAAGAAACGCAATCATACAAAATACAATATACATTGTAGTCCCTTAGAATGGAAATCTCGGTATATATTTCTTGCAAAATTAACCACCACAAAAATTCAGGAGTGCCCAGGCTGAGGTTTCAAAGCAAGCACACATGTATTGTCAGATAAAGTGCAACAGGTAAGTAAGCGGAGCTTAAACTTACAGTCGCAGCTGTGGCTGCAATTACACGGAATTTTTACCCATAACTTATCCTCAATTTGATAAACACATTACAAATCAGGTTCTTCATATATCATACTGAGTCATAAACCTAGTGACATCTTAACGAAACTAGAATTGATTCGGGAAGAATACGTGACCTATTACATCCAAATTACGACACAATTTATATCCTATTGTCGTGTTTAACCAAACATTTCATTGAAAAGTTAGGTTCCTTATTAACATGACCGCTATGCTGAACACATTTTTGCCAAATGGTTCCCAGTAAGTGATTTTTACCTTTTTTTAACATTTGTCATGGGACAAAAGACCTGTGATGGATCTAACCTGACAAAATGCCACCTTGCGAGTGTGCGTATTCACTCGAACAAGGTTAGAATCCAACAAACTGCGTCCGATGAAGATGAAAACTTTGTTCATGGATTTACTGATCACAAGTTCGTGAAAATCTAAAAATTAGAAACCAGCCAGTGAAGACGTCACGGACTAACCCGAAATAATTTTATAAAATAATGTGATCGCACACCCGTTGTCTAATATTAACCAGTTGACGTCGATTCCTTGCCAGGGAAATAAACAACATTGTACATGCACCAAGATATATCGACCCAGACTTCATGATACCAAACCAACTTTTTAAGTTCATCCGCACATCCATAGAAGGCAAGCATATACATTTGAGGGGCGCATCAGATCAAAATCATTATTTCTAAACCCAGTTTGGGAATTTTGCCTGGTAGACTGAAACATAATTACATGTGTGATTTTGATGACTGGAAAGTTGAGCCTCAAATTTAAGTACAAATTACAATCAAACCAACCACAATCGTGGGTACATTGTCATTGCACTTCATGAAAATACAACTGCCAGCAAAGGGTAAGAAGCCATAAAGGAAACCTGGGACTATATCTTGTCAAAAACTGAAAAAACATCAAAGGATCACGTGGTGTTTCAAAGCAACTGCCCAGTTTTCCATCTGTTCAGATGTTTCGGTAACAGAAAAGCATGTATTGGCAATCTGATACGGCACAATCGCAGACCGTCGAGCAGTGAAAACATTCAGATAATAATAGTTCATGAAAGATACAATTGTCTCCGTATAATATGCATTGGCATCTTAACTACAGCACAACATTAATTATCACGGGCGTCTACATGCAAACTGAACGTACGTGCTATACTTAACGCGATATCTTGCAAATTTAACTTTATAAAATCATAATATTGTTTAGCAATGCAACTTCAAGATAAAAAATACAGGTCCACTGTGACAAAGTGCATTGATTCTATTATGACACATCTCCACTTGGTCAATACAAGAGATTTGCAGTCATTATTTGCACTTGCTGCATGCGTCCTAACGATTCCTTAGAGACTTGACATGAAGACTCCCGAATTTGTACACATACCTCTTGCGCATCTAAAGTCATCTATGCACCACGGTATATATTGAAATAGGAGGTGTAATAAAAAAAAGAAGGAACTAAACAAACATCTTCGCCACATTATACTCACTTTTTATAGAAGAGGAATAAAAGTTATCATGTTTAAGAATTGAACGTGATAATCAACAGTCTACAGAGTAGCCACAATACAACGCAACCACACTATGTCACGCAAAAGACCAGGCATGCTTTACCTTTTGGCATTCAAATACAGCATGTTCTTTGTTTTGCTTTGGCTTCATCTACGTATTTGTACCTTTCTGGATTGACTTAAGTCCACTTTATTTTTACACTTAAATTTTCTCCAGTTGGAATTCCTATGTTCCTGTTACGTTACTATACTCCTCGCGCACAAACGCATAAAACGAAAGATAATGACAATATTTTACACGGACAGGCAAATAAGTTAGTTTTGTCAAAAGCTGTTGTTAATGTATTATAATTACCCTAATTTCGTGTGGAGTACAATAAAGAACATTAGCACCCAAGCGATATTATTCCAAGATGACTAAAAATCAAATTGATGAAAATAGAGGGAATTTGCACTGATCAGGATGAAGTGTATTCTTGGGGGGAAAGCCACGCTGTCCGTGTAACATATACTATTCTAAATATTAATTGTATGGAATATATTGGGGTCACATAGTATGTAGTGTAATCCTGAACAGGGTGGCTGGGCGTATACCTGAGCAGTCACGCACACAAAAAAATGTCATGGATGTGAGATAACGGCCAAAAGGAGCGAAAAGTGTGCCTGGCATTGCGGTGCTTATATGCTTCATAAAGGGCCAATGATAATTCAGAGATCAACGTGAATCCACAATGACATAGCGTGTGGGTGAGTTGCAGCTGTGTGAATTCGACAAGTGCAGAATCATTGGCATATTGGACGCTGGCGATCCCCAGAGTGAAGTTGCTAGCAGACTGGGCTGGCTTCTTTTTCAATTGAGTATATATGTATGTATGTATGTATGTATGTATGTATGTGTATGTATGTATGTACATATGTGTGTGTTAGTGTGTGTGTGTGTGCGTGCGTGCGTGCGTGCGTGCGCGTGCGTGTGTGTGTGCGTGTGCGTGTGCGTTTGCGTGTGTGTGTGTGTGTGTGTGTGTGTGTGTGTGTGTGTGTGTGTGTGCAACAGGTCTGATTTAAGCGGAGCATTGACATTTACGCCGCGCTTTTGAGGTCCTCGAATATAAGGCAACAGAAATCACCCCGGATTAATGAGTTTACATAAAATACATCATCACTTTCAAAAGTTACCATGTTGTTTATTGATGACAGTTTTAAGACTATTAAGAATAGAAACTTACTTCAGAGGGGGGGGGGCTAGTAAGTTACATATCTTGGCGCCTTGGTACCGCCAAGAATTATAACCGAATATCATGGATTCATATTTGAACACAAAAAGCTAGTGTTCATCCCGAGTTCGTGTGTAAATTCCTTTTTGTTAAACGTAAAGAAAAGCAGGACTTTATTTTGACACAATTTTGTACACTTCAATCGAAGCTTACTGCTAGCAGTACATCAATTTCTTCGGCAACATCACGTAGTGTTGTATAATTGTGCCAAATAATTATCTTCTTGTTGAAACATTAAGTCAATATTTTCGCTTTAAACATATTTTAGTTAAACAGCAGAGCAACACACCCGGCATGGTTTAAGGCCAGGTGCACAAACATCAATGTCAATACAAGTACAAATAGATACATAGTTGCATATTGCAAGCCGTTTTAACACTTAATCATGGAGGATGATGTTGTTTTATCAATTATATATTGCTGAACTCCTGATTATACCAAATAACGTCCAGACTTAGATACGAAGCAATGTCTAATAAATTCAGCAATATTGCTAGATCACTTGATAATTCCTACATTATAAATTTATTTCCCATCTAGAACAATTTTAGAGTTTAACCACAATTCATTTTGAGATATCACTAAAACTTATTTAGACACATCGCTAAATACATGATGTTGCAGCAAAAATACTGATTGAGCTAAATTTTATGAAACGCAATAAATATATGAAGGACAACTTTATAAATTTACAAAATCTTCGTAGAATAGTACAGCGAGTCATATTAAACCATAGTCAACCTTACGTATTGGTCAGTGCGATGCATGGTAGCTCGCCCAGACGAAGGAAACTTGTTTGTCTTGACCCAAAATCATGTCCAGCCCCATGTCATGAAATAGATAAAATTAAAGAGGGCATTTGCTCGGTGAGAAAAGATTGATATTACTATGAATTCGTTAACCTCAATGGACCTTGACAAACATAACGTTTCAGCCCAGTAAGTGAGGCCCAACCTGGCCTTGATTGTATTTTATAAATAGCAACTTGATAAAAATACATCGACGGTTCATACTCTGATATTTTTGTGAAAACGAACAACTTTCTGCAGCAACAAGTATGACATAATTTCACAGCCTTTAAATATTTTAGTGGCACTTGGGTTAATATGATATACAGAAAAGAAAAAACCTTTACTGCAACACAAAAGGGCTCATTTGAGGCCATAATGGGAGCGGTGTTATTTTATCTAACTCTTCTTCATGTGCTTCCATCCAAGCAACAAAGATTGTTATGATGCAGTTAATCAGAAGCGTTACTCGTAAGATTCCTTTTTCTTAGGAGACACAGCATGCACCTCAAAGTGACCTACTGTGTGTGATCAGACATCTAAATTAGAGCAGGATCGGGCGGTCGGGTACCCAGGGAATGACTTTTTAAGGTATCCAGTCACAGTATTAAAAACAGGATATCCGAAAAAAGAATAGGCATATATATATATATATATATATATATATATATATATATATATATATATATATATGCATATATATATATGCATATATATATATGCATATATATATATATGCATATATATATATGTGTGTGTGTGTTTATATATATATATATATATATATATATATATATATATATATATATATGTATATCAAGAATAATATATATAAACATATATAAGTGACATTTTTATTCTTTCTACACCCCGAAAACAATAGGAAAGGAAAAAATCTTTCATCTAGAAAAAACATACTGGTGATCTCTAACATCAGGTTTATTTTGTGTGTGTGTATTTTAATGAACAGAGCGGCTCTTCTCCTCTTGGTAGTATGTATTGGCCCTATGTTCCACGTGAGCGCCTTTGATAAGACGCTTACAAAGAAAAGAAGAAATATGCAGCCAGATATGTGGTAGAGATGGTCGCATTTCTGCATTACAACAGAACAAAAAGTCCTTGTCGTATATATATATATGTATATATATATATATGTATATATATATATATGTATATTGTGTGTGTGTGTGTGTTTGTGTGTGTGTGTGTGTGTGTGTGTGTGTGTGTTTGTGTGTGTGTGTGTATGTGTGAGTGTCTGCATTGAGTTACAATCTAAAATAATATCCATTAACAACTCCCATATGAAAACATTACTATTTGGAATTGAAAAAAAGTGGGATAACAGAAACGAACGAGGAAATTTTGGAGCTAGTCCATATATATGTTAGGTTATTTTTCTCCCCAATTGTGGTCCTATTTGAAAACTATGTGTGAATTAGTGTTTCGAAACTTGCATGTTGTATATATGCACAAGATGCCTTTATATAGCTTGAGTGAGCTTGTTGGCCAATTGTTTGTCGAATGAAAAGATTCTTCTGTTAACGGATCATCAAGAATCATAATAAGGAATTTGACTGGTAACTGTGCAGTGATGAAGGTCTCTGCAACATGATCATTTTGTCACATGGCCTATGACAGTAGATCTGATGATGAACATTTAAAACGATAGAATTTCTTCTTTTTCTGGTTTGGCATGTTTTGGTGTCTACTGGTATATGGAGCGAGGTTGGTTTTCTTGTGCTTACATAGTCGTACCAAAGAGCTGAAAACAGCTGTTGGAGGCTCCTTTGTCGTTCCAAGAGCGCCTATGTAATAAGTGTAGGGGAACAAAGAAGTGCAGGGAGAATCCGATAAAATAATGCCGTGTGCGCTTACTGCATCATTTCAAATTACACTTTGTCCATCCATGTCTTACAATTCTATTACATGTGTCTTCTCCAGTTGCCCAGCTTTTTGCCGCATAGATGTGCACATACAGTGGTAAAATGTAGATACAAAGCATTGCTACAGTTCGTCTGGAATAAAACTTTTTATTGCGGAAAACCATCTGTCATTGACAAGATTTTGCGAAACAGGAGGCTCCAATCCCTCTTAAAAATACCTTATCATTTTTAAAAGGAAATGTTTGTGTATATTTTTGTAATTAGTCTAGTATATTATCATTGGTAGAAAGTCTTCACAATTTGTTTGAACGTAAACTTGCACTTTCACAATTAAAGAGAGATTTAGTTTTTTCGTGTAAAACGAAGAACATATCAGCATATACAAAACAGTTATTTGAATTTGTTTGGAAATGGGTTACTTTAATTGTTTTGTACATTTATAAATTTGACTTGTATTTCAAATTGTTTCAATATTCAAAATATGGTTCACTCCCTGCCTTCCAGAAAGATGGCTGATTATAATCAAGGAAAAGGTGCAGTATATGGCTCCGGTCATTTTCAGATGTAATTTACGTCAGAGATGATTCTTAGAAAATGAGCAATGGAAACCACAGATGAGATGTTAAGCAATTGAAATCTGAACCAAAGACTTTCACGTCAGTTTGTGTCAAAGCAAATTCGTGTTTCCTTACCTAAAGGTCTTGTATTGTCGGTATGATTCCGAAATTCTGTGCTCACGTGTTCCAAAGGCTCCCCTTAATTTTGTTAATTTGAAAAAGAGAGTATACACAGTGCACAGTTTTCATAATAATCACCACTATGATCATTAATTTCCCTCTCCTGGTCTAAATCAATCATCAGCATAGTTATCGCCAGCATCTTTGTCGTCGTCGTCGTTGTCGAAATCAGCGTCATCATGATTCTTGCCATTGGTGTCCATGACAAGTAGCAAATTTAAAACACTTGAATACGAGATTTTTTCGAACATGTTATTCGTGGCACTTGAACAATTGTCTTTACCAGTTCACTTGACGTCATAGGCCAATGACGTATATAGAAAGCTATAATGATCTGTCTGGTAGATATCACTTCAGTTTACATACAAATGTCTTTGATAGCGACAGACCAAACATGTATAACCACTTTAGTGAAGTCATAGCAAAGTGTCAGATGGTGGTTTCAGTTAGTGGATCCACGGCTACAAAATAATAAAGCTATAGCAAAGCGTTAGGGCACCCAAAATGTAAAGACCAACAATTTTCAAGCAACAAAATATAAGGACGGTACAAAAGGTAAGGACTTGAACAAATAGTCGATTTATCACTGGCAGAAAGAAACTTTTATTTTGAGGGTGAAACCCTGGATTTGCGTACATTGTCCATTCGATATGTGTGGCCGCCATACACATTGCACACTCACGCTCGCGCACACACACGCATGCACATGCACATACACGTATATGTATATATATATATATATATATATATATATATATATATATATATATATATATATATATATATATATATATATATGTATATATATATATATTTGTATATGTATATCGGCGAAAATATGAACGCGGTTGTTAACATGATGGCGCTTCTGCTTACAATTAAATTTTCTGTCGTCGCGGCATCAAAGTGCCAAGAAACAGGGTCACAACCGTGGTTAAAGAAGTGAAGGACCTGGCAACATCTTAAAACAGCCCAAAGCAAAAAAAATGCTGGTGAAAGATTCTCAAAATAAGGTTTAAACCAAACATGCTCGGCACCAAGAATTCCGTAGCTTTTCATTCATGTCGGAGAATTGAATGGTCGATAGTATCAAAGCATTTCTTGAAAGTCTACAAACGGTAGGGTAACCCTGGAAAAAGAAGAGAGCCAGTCTTATACTATTAATGTAGAGCGGTTTGGGTGGTATGGGATTGAAGATAGCAGGCTGATCTGGCGAGATCAATCTATTGGCAGTTAAGAATTCTAAAGAATAATTGCCTTGAGGTCCTTTGTCATTGTAAAAGACCGATACTCGAACAACTTTGCGATCGGTTGCAAGTACTCCTGTAGACGACGACTAATGAAAAATATTGATCAAAGAAGGGCATATTACTTCCGAACCTAGACACAAAGATTTACTCTCCTTGGGGGAATAGTTTTATTCAGGGGGTGGTATTCTTTTTAAAAGGAGCAATCAGATGGCACAGATATTCCACTTTTCTCTTTCATTTCGCGCAATGGCTACCAATTTGTAATGAAATTCTTGCTTCGATTTTTTAATATTATATGTTAATTTTTTGCCGATGATTCGATTTTGTTCCTCAAGATCATTGCTTCCGATTGCTGTTTCGTGGACATGTTCTCCATGGTAAATTCCTTTCAGAAATTCAGAGGTGTACCATGGGTAATTAAGATCCCGAACACGGATCTTTTCTGAGAGGAACATGAGCATTTCAGACGGCATTAGCATCACAGACGGCATTAAAGGTGGTCCTCCATGCAGCCCAGGCGACCTGAGCGTTCATTGAGTTGAGTACTGGATTTGTTCATCAGCCATTACGTAAATCAGTCATAAATGTGTGTCGATCAAATATTAAGTCTTTGTCTTTAAGCTTTGGATTTTTCATTGTCAGCGTAGTATATATAACAGATAATGATCGGTTAGGGAGTATTTTATCAGCATGAAAGACTGGTGTTTATTTTGACTATTTGTTAGAATGGGGTCAACAATAGAACCTGAGTTATGTGCTACACGTGTTGGGTCAGTAATAAGTTGCAAGCTATCAAAGAAACTTCTTAATAATTTAATAAGGGGTTCGTCATATTGTCAAACACTGAGTAAATTACTAGTATATTAAAATTACCAAGCACAACATGGTGCCCCTTGTCGACAGCTTTCTCGATTGTGTCGACTAAGGCATTATGATGAGTCTCCCCAGCAGAGAGAGGCGAGACAGACATCAGATTAATAGTTGAGCATGGTTACGTAGTTTTATCTGTATCCATACACTTTTCATTTCAATGTGAAATAAATCGTCCCTTGACGTGTGCGCAGGTTTATTTCTTACAAAAAATGGCCACACCACAAGAGCGTCAGCTCCTGTCAGATCTCATTAGCTGATAGCCATCGACAAATAGTTCTGTGTTGTGAATAAAGTTATCAAGCCATGTGTCAGATATGGTAAACATATCAAAGTTCGCTATCACAGCAAAGCTCTAAGTTCGCCTATTTTAGGAAGTAGGCGTCAAACATTCAGATACGCAATTTTTAAACCTTTCAGTTTATTAAATTCGTGTTTTGTACAGGTGTTATGTTGATAAAATTCTGTGGTTTCTGGTGAGATAGAGCACGAGCCACGACGCAAATGGGAAACTTCCCCACAACAACACCCACACAGCTTGTTCGTAAACAGACCAGCACGCAAGGAATGCATGAAACCCCTTCAAGTGGCCAGGAGTATCAACAAGAAAGTGTAGATTTAAGTCTGAAAAAAACTTTAAAAGTGCACTCTCAACCCTGCTCCTCAAAGATAATGTGTATCATATGCGAGAGGGAGGCGTGCTTCCTAATGATGACATTTACATTACGATGCCGTGATCAGAATGAAGATGTAGGGAATTTCTTGCCTATTCTTCAATAAGAATATACGACAATTTTTTTGCTCCGCCGACAGGAAGCGATTTGACAATACGTGTAATTATATAGATGAGAACCAGCTTGCAATGGCACACGGTGTGAATGCAACAAAACTTAACGGGATTTAAGCACCTCCTCCTTCTGCGACAAACATCGACTGTCCTTACATCCTCAAATAATGTTCACTTTTTTTCTGAGTGGAACCCAACATTTTCGAATGACGGAGGTTTCTCGGGTTTGGCTGCAGTGACAGGAAGTGCGCAATTTTGTTCCATTTTTCTATAGGGTCCTTGGTTTAATATACACCAAGCAATAAAGTTTAATACAGATCCTTCAGACAGAACAGCGTCCACCTGCGATTATGATTAATAAGTTGGTAGAAGTGTCAGAAAATATGTTAAATGAAGATATCTAACGCTTATGAAAGCCCATTGGATAGTATCACCTATCAACTGTGCACCATCTTTTTGCCACTCGTTCTAAAGCTGACAATTTTCAACACTGAGCTTATCAATAATTAGGGAAATACAACGCTGCCATTTTCATTTGATCTGCGCAGTTAGAATTTATAAGAAATAAAATGGGATCAAGTCGAACGACCAGCCATTGCAGGTAATAAAAATTATTTGTGTGAAGTGTGTTTGAGCCTCGGAATTCTGTGGTCAAAAATGAACAGCATGAAAATGATTTTCGACACTCTCTTAATGCTGATGAATTCGGGTTTTAACTCCCCCAAAATGTTGCCTGCTAAACAGACACAATCTTATTGTCTCATTCATTATGCAAAGCCTCGCTGCTTTGCTGGCCAGGGACAGTGTCGCACACAGTGCTTTGAACAAGACAGAAGACAAGCCCGTTTCCATGAGGTCATTCCTATGAACCTATTCCTATTAAGCTCTTTACGTTTAAGAATGGGTGTGGGGACCATATGGTGCATTTCCCATTTTCGGTTTGATGACAAACACCGAGGATTTCAACCCCGATATCAGGCCGTTCCAAAGTTAAAGCATCTTGAAGTTGACAATAAAAGCAACGCTAATTCAGTTAAATGTCATTTATCGACCTGCGACAAAATTTATTGTTAACCGACAGACCAACTTTGGAAAAATGCTGGAATATCACAGACACACACACACACACAGACACACACAGACACACACACACACACACACACACATAAGGCAGTTATTCCTTTTATTCTTTATTTGAACATATAATCAAATATCTAACGATATGATCAGTTTTATTTAATGTTATCATTAAATATTTGATCATAACATTTAGTAATTAAAGATTTCATCAAATATTTAAAGATTACATCAATTCGATTTAACATGATCATGAAATGTATTTGAAGATATGTCTAATTCTAGAAAAGCATTCTTTTATTTAGTTATAAGACAAAATCCATTTAATGATATCATGAATTGCATTTTATGATAATTCTCAATCGATTTGTTATTATGAGTAAATATGGTATATTGAAACATATGTTTAAATGTATTTAGTCTTATCATCAAATCGATTTGATCATATGTTGAAGCATCCAGATGATTAACCTTATCAGTAAATAGAATTAATGATAACTTCAATTCGATTTCATGTTATAGTTAAATGCGACCCGAGCCACAGTAAGGTAATAAATGTTCCCCCAATAAATGGAGCTAAAACCATAAAAAAAACTTGCAAGACATGGAACGGTCGTGGCGGTCTGCGCAAATGAAACAAGTAACTGGTTAACTTTAACGTTTTTTTTTTTTATTTACTGACTCAAGACAAACAAATAACTTATATTTGTCACATTGGATGTATGGCATGCATGTTTTATCAAAATGGACCATGCGTGCAGACCATGGAGCGTTTCCATTACCCATTCTCTCTTTTCCGTGCGCAGTAAGTGGCCGATGCATAACCACCATTGTAAAATGGGGGCAATAACTACGAAAAGCGCGTCTTTCGGTGTTTCAGAGGCCATTGACACACAAAACATTCGATTTCTATCAACGTACATAATAAGGTATAATTACGAATGACTGTGCAGGACAAGTTGATTCAGCATTGGTTAACTTGTATAGAATACGCGACCAGCTGGATTTCGATACGCACGTGGTTCAAGTCGGAAATAACATGTAAAAGGTCTCAAGTAAAAATAGGAATTCAACAGAATTAGTCTTATCATTAATTCACCCAGGTCATTTCCGGTTTATTTGATCAAAACATTAAATTTTTAGTGTTATCACTAAATATTTGGTGTATTGATTAATTCAGACAAAAAGGAGCGTACATTTTTTCTAGCTCTAGAAGTAATTAATGATATGTTTAAATCGCTATGATCATAGCACCAAACGGATTTCAACATAAGACCAAATAACGTCTATTTCGCCATAACAATAAATCGATTTAATGCTATCACCAAATATAATCATACTTATGTCTAGATAATTTCTCATTGAGTCTTATCATGTAATTGTTTTGAGGATAACAATAAATGCATTCAGTGGTAAAATGAATTCGATTTAATGTTATCATCAAATATTTAATGATATGTTCAAATACTGGATGGAAGAAGTAGCGTTGTTCCATATTATATATATATATATATATATATATATATATATATATATATATATATATATATATATATATATATATATATATTGCCTTCTTACGTCACTGTTGTTGTTACTTGACACATTGATCAACTTGCGCCATTTAATCCAAACCATACTAACGTTGTTTAACCAGGCTTCTGATATTCCACGTGTTTCAAAAAGGACGGGTCCCAAAAGCGTTTTAAATTTACATCTGAAAGCTTTGGCTTTCGTATCCTTTTGCAAAACTGGTAAGACCAAATATTCTTGGATGACCTGTTAACAATAGAAGGGTATCAGCATACCGGTTGAAGTAATCGGCAAAAACAAGTAGGAAGTAAAGCCGAGTTATTGTTGTCAGGTTGTCAGCAACAATATATTCCATGTACAATGCGTCCAGACGTTAAATAGTATACGCCTGACTGTTGGTGAGTTGAAATAATGTTCAGCAGAAGTTTAATACTGACAGGTTGTATTATCGCTCATCATGTTAACCATCCAGCTTTATTAATAGTCTCTTTTAGACTCTATTACTCGCTCCTTAAAGAAAAATTTCGAATTAGTACTAGAAACTGGCGAGTTAAATGATTGCTGCCAAAGCTGGGACTGGGATCATTTTAACAGTGAACTGGGGTCAAGGATTGCCATCCATCTAATGAACAAGATCATGTGTTGTGAAAGTGTGATCATCATCTCTTTGATATATTGTGCTACCCTAGGTAATCCTTCTGTTATTTGCAATTCTAAAAATCGGGTTGTTAAGCGGATACTGGTGGTTTTCGGCGTTTGGCGTGAAAATCGACACGGCGTATGTAAAGGTTGGCAGCATAGCATCAGCATCTTAAAGATCAAGCACGTCACAATCTGCAATGTACCTTCAATGACCAATTGTCATTTCTTTCAATCTTACTGTCCAGCATGTTGGGTCTGAACTCATTATTCAACATCATTTCCGCTTGATCATTTTGGGTAT
This sequence comes from Hermodice carunculata, assembly GCA_964020975.1. NCBI lineage: Eukaryota > Metazoa > Annelida > Polychaeta > Eunicida > Amphinomidae > Hermodice > Hermodice carunculata. The sequence goes on along the minus strand of OZ026616.1, from coordinate 85,792,348 downwards.
GCGATTTATCAGCGACAGGATTTCCACAAAAGAAGCTTTCCGTTGTGTGGTCAAATGGACCAGCAGCTGAACTTAGAAGCAAAATTTAATGTGTAATTCAGCTGATGATACGAACCATTTCTGACCTTTTACTGTGGACGGTTCTTTACAATAGTCATGTCGACAGTCTTTGTGGGTTTACTGTTCTGGCAAACAGTTTGAAAGATATTACCTGTCTCATAAGAAACCCTATAAATGATCGCATTATCCTCTGTTCTTTGTGTTGGCAGGGGTCTTTGTTCCATTTTGCAGGGATGACATACAGAATATGTTTTTGTCAGACATCATTTCATCTTGTTCAATGACATAGAATGATAGGGATGTACCAGATAAAGGCTCAAAAATGTGTGTTCCGTCTGTGGACACCTTCAGCAAGGACATTAAGAAGCAAGAAGTCCAGAGAATAACCACAAAATTGGTGAAACGAATGACAATTTTCAACAAATGTAGACAACTTGATTTAAAACCTAAAATACAACTGTACAAATGTAACTTAAGCACTTGCCGGAGAAAAAATCCTACCTGTTTTAGACAAAAATTATGCTACTCTGTCATTTTTCTACATGTTGGGAACCCAGAATATTGTCTAGAGCCAGGCCAAAACCTCTCACTATAAAATTTACTTATCTATCCAGAAACGCGTCAAAAGGAAGCTAAACAAATCACTGACGTGTTCACCGCATCATACATATGTCCATTTGCCACTGGACTTTTTCTGAACAAACTTTGAAGAAATGGGGCAAGAAAAACAAAGCAAATGAATCTTTAGTTAATCAACCATAACTTGCAGTGGGCATATAGTGCAGACCTTCCAGGGATGGCTTGGGTCTGCTCTGGATGCAATTGTGATTTGCACCTCTGGGTCAAATTCGTAACCAAAATTACACTGCCAAGAAAAACATTAAATAAAGCCAGATAATTTTGACGTATGGAAACAAGTTACCCAGGAGACAACCAACATTATCCGAAGCTGTCGGTTTGCCACAACCCAATAGGACCTATGTTCTCGTCCATGTACGTTATCCAAACACTCGATTATATTGCAATAAACTTTGACGCCTCCAATGACAAGAGATTATCAAATACCATTGGTGTAAATCAATTCCTACAATACCGAAGATCACTTGTATATTTTGAGGCTATGCCCCGGCTAGTCATCATGGACAACAGTTTTAAGTTCCTCAACAGAGTCCATGATCTGACGTCAATTTTTTATTTCTGTTTAAAAATACAATTATTACATTACTTGTGGATTTATAGACTGATAATTTTTAGTACAGGTTATCTGTTGTGTTCAGTGTTTATAGTCATTACATGGAGAAACTAATCATTTCAGCATGTGCATTTCTTCGTGTATTTAAAGAGGCATCATATTTCCGACACATTTTTGTTCTGATACAAGATTTGATTTCCAGTAAAATATATATTTGACAATTACTAACACATGTATTGATTGCAACAACACAATTACAAAAAATGCACCTACTTGGTAACAGTTTCAAATAAAACAAGCACTGGTGATATTGATACGAAACCAGCCTTTCACAGAAAGTACACAGACATGAAAATCGTTAGTGCACCAAATATCAAATTAAGCATTCACCGATATTTTGGGCCTTGCAGTTTGCATAATGCAGAACATAAACCCACAGAAAATGACAACTATTATGCGGTTATTACTTCAATGTTGGCGCACGTGACAAAACAACATCTCCGTTGTTCTTATTTATACATTGGTGGTATCGTTACGAGAATGATGCATTTTATATTGTATAAATGTCAATGACGGATCTAAGACATTTGAGACACTCCTTATTGCGTCCGTGTAATAATAATAATAATAATAATAATAATAATAATAATAATAATAATAATAATAATAATAATAATAATAATAATAATAATAATAATAATAATATGTCAGGACAAAGCAAAACAAAATGATCATTTTTATATCAAATGTAAGCCTCATAAAATGCATCTGATTTTTTTGTCAGTATTGATAAAGGTTTTCACAAAACGGTATGTTGTCTGTGCCATTTATTGAACAAGACAACTAGCAAAAGGTGGTGAATATCAGTAGCAGTGTATTTTGTATCCAGGTGTAGACGGACAAAATTTTAGGCAGTGAAATGGGAATTCAAAATATAAATGGATGTTTTCGAAGCTTTCGTCTACCAGGATACTCAGGAACAAATTTATTGAGCCCAGATAAGTGACGGGGAAACGTGTCTCTCTTGAGAGTGTTAAATCGATCACCACTGAATGATGTTGGATGTTGGATCCGGTAGCAATGTCTACATGGGATTGGTGCAAAGGGAATGTGTGTGTGGTGTCCATTGAATTTATATGAATGCAGCAGTTACAGTTTCATTTCTTTCTGTTGTATACATATATATATATATATATATATATATATATATATATATATATATATATATATATATATATATATATATATATATATATATACTTTATTCATACCCCTTTTCACTTTAGCATAAAGCAGGTCTATTTCGGTATGGATAAGCGTGGTAAGATATAGTAAAACTTTTTTTACTTTCAGTGGGACTGCATGGATGGAACAAGGGGTTGTTCGTCACTAACTGTAGCGCACTTCATTTGAGCAATTACAGACTTGTAATTCATGTTGAGACAAGACTGCTGTTACAGTTCAATTCAATACTTTAATTTGCCCGGGACCTCTAATCGGGTTGCCTCCAAAGCGTTCCCCTAACTCGCTATTGCGTTCACTGGTGTGGGCGTTCTCCGGGGCCAAAGCACATCAGTAACATACAGCGACCTCATGGGATCTTGCGGAGGCAACTAATCTGGGTGCAGATTAAATACCACAGTTGTGATTGGCTGGTTGCGCATCCCAAAGGAGATAGTCCGTAATTGTGAAAAAACTGTCTTTTCAGCATGCTGTAGCTTATGTTCAAATAAAGTTAGTTAAGTCAGGTTTGCTTCATCACAGAGTTGCTTCATTGGTGGTCATATAGGTGCACTTTCTTGGAGGCCAGTGGGAATTTCCTGGTGGGGAAGGACAATGATGTGACCGAGGCAAGAACACAGTTCATACACCTGTATACAGCTGACATCCAGGTGTTGTTTCGTAAATCAATTATCACAAATTAACGAGCTGGGAATTATATGACAAAAATCCATATGTGTTTTTCTGACATTTTTATCTGTTAAATGCCGTTCACAAAATTTTAAAACACCAAAATGCTGATTTTTTTAGACTGAAAAATGCTAATATGAAAAATAGAAGGATTTATGACTGTGGTCCGTGGCTTGCATGCCACAGAAAATATACACATCTTAAATGGCGGCATATTCGTTACTCGATCCTAAAACAGCGAACATATGCATTCCAAATTTTTTTTTAGTGTAAGACCATACGCTCATTGCGCATGTGGTCTGTCGAGTTCCCCAGTTCATTTCAAGCCTCATACCTAACAATTGTCAAAGTTATGGTTATACAGATCAGGATATTGTCATTATAAGGTGTGGAGCACAGGCGGTCTTCTGCAACAAGATATAGACAAAACGTATTAAATGTGTCACTGAAAATGACTACACAGCACGCAGGTACATGCTTGCAACTCTATACATTTTATACCAGAATGTTATATCTTATATTTAGAATTCTTAAGGAAAACTTTTATGTTACCATGAAATTTAAGTAAATTTTAAGGCAGATGACAAGTTATCTTTCATCAAGAAGCTAACATGCAAATATATTTGTTGCCCCCCCCCTCTTAATTGACAATGTAAGCTTCCAGATCAACAGATTGGCTATTACAGGAAAAGATTATCTGTGTGTTTGTGAATGTTAAGCAGCCTTACTACTTCTCCCACGTTCTGCTTGGCAATACTTTCACTTGCCACACCAGACATGGGCAATACCACATCAAGGATGGCAGAAAGGAAGTTTTTGCCCACATGGACTGGCTCTATAGTACAATTGAAATGTCCATATTTCTCTCATTCACTTTTTTCTGTATTTTAACAGTTATATCATATATTTATGATATGTACACATTTTAATACTATTATAAAGTAGGAACAAATCAATAATTCTAAAATTTTCCCGCGTCAACAATTAAAATCAATCCAAAGTGTACATTTCACACTTGTGTTCGTGTACTTGTAAACTACAACTAGATGGAATTTTTAAAAATCAAGCATATTCAAAGTCATTATAGAAAGAGATGCCATGCCAACACTCACACAGGCCTCTCTTTCAAAGGCACACAGACAAATGTCCTGCAAAGCAAAAATTGATTCCTGGTTCTGGATGCAGGAACCGCGATGCGGTGTTGAACCATACTACCAGAGCCTTATTTTCTAGATTATCTAGGTATTTCTGCTTCTTTGTATAGAACTTTTGTATTTAAGGATTTAACTACTTCCGGGGAGGATCAGACGTTCAAACAAGTCCGCTGCATGAAGGCTTGGCAAGTTTAGTCTATGCCCCCCTGCGTCTGGGATGGACGGCTATCAAGCCGTCATGGAAGGGCTCAGTTGGACGTGCAGTCCTCCGCAGAAGTGGTGAAACCTCATTCTATCTCAGTTCCCAACAACCTAGTAATGTTGCAAGAGAAAAACATACAAAAGTGATCAAATTGAATATGAAATCGCCTCAAGTGACAGACCAATCTCCCCCTTCAACAGAATTCAGCTTTGCCGCTTAGGGAGTCCCGTGGTGCATGCGGCGCGTACCTTCACGTTATGCTTTGTTTATGAAAGCAAGGTCGATGAAACACAATGCGCTGGTTGCTGACGTAACAGTTGCTAAGATTGGTTACAAGTTTTATATCCGAAAACAGACGACGTGCCTTGCGTGCACATATAACTGGGATAGAATTAAAACAGGCATTCATGCCGGCAAGTTTCGAATGGAAATTATGCATAGTCTATAGTACGATGTGTACAGTATAGCACTCCCTAAGCTTAGACATTAGGATTTCGTCAATTTGCTATATTATATATCATGACGATCAGCGCAAATGCATAAAACACTTCTTCTTAAATGTTTAAACATACGCCTACTACTTAAACATATCAGACATTCTAGCATAGTATATGTGCATAGCATGTTCTGTGAATTATAAACATTCACCTTGGTTAATTTTAAATTTTTTATTAAATGCGCATGTCTACATCAGACATCCTGTCCTCCAAGTTTCATGTTTTTATTTAATACATAACACAAAATAACTATATCATTCAATTACAGAGAAGAAACTCTATTACACTTATAAACTTCACTAGGAATACAAATTACATGTAGGTTAAATTCAATACATCACACGAAATATAAAGCTTGATCTAACTCAGAGTCACTCTGGTACAGTGTACATAGAAATAAATCAAGATTTTATATCAGTATAATTAGGCTTTCTTTTAAACAAATGAAATGAAGGTAATTGGTGAAATGCTTAAGGTATTTGATTTCAAATCTTTGATCCGTGAAATTTCATAGAAAAAAAGGAAATATTGGTGCAACAAGGAAAAAAGGTTATTTTTTTCTGTTTTCTAATGCAAGTATGAATATCTGTGTTTGGCAAAATCCTTTGACAGATGGTATCAGATCCGCCCTATCCTGTGAGGCCTGGACGAGGTGTTATATGTTGAAACACTGTCTCACAGAGAAAGTCATGCGAGATGTAATTGTTCTTAACACTTGTGAGTGACTTGCCTGTCATTAACAGATCCCCTGCTGGCAACAAGAAAGCTACTGCAAGTGTACACAGAGCAGCCTGTTATGTGTGCCGGGCCCCGATACGCACAGTCCATCTATACCATGCCTGTGGCATGGCTACAATCATTAATTGTTAACCCAGGCATTATGGACGGTGCAAGTGTCATTTTTTATGACTTTTGACAGGCCTGAAATAAGAAATTGATCCCGTCTTGATAATTACCTCAGCGGCATGTAACCCCTGTGGGGTCTAGTGACGAAGTGAGACATCCAGGTGTATTGATACATACTTAGATAGTTTTGGATGATGAGGTCACAGAAGGGTTAACGTGAACCCAAAATATGTGACTTAAACATGCTCATTTGATTGTATGAAAAGGTTGCGAGTTTACTATGTTGACTTTGACTGCTTGTCAGAAATGCATATGCCCTTGTGTCAAATGCGGACATGTATCTAGTCGCTTTCGTTTTGGATCGTATTGGGATATAAATCTAACATTAGGCTCACACTGCTGTCGATCAAAATTGTTTTAACACTCAATGAAATGATCTACATTTAATTTGATGGTTCATTCTTATTTCAGGAGCTTATTGTGCATTCATCAATCAAGGATAATTGTATTAATTACGTAACGTTACCCCTCAACCACCAGTTGCCAAGACCTCTGTGTCTGGGCAGAACACAAAAGAAATCAAGTTGAGTTCACTCCCTTGATTCCAAAAACCTGACACCTGACACTCCCATGTCACTATATCTCAGTTTCTATAGATCTGGTGATGACACCCAGTGCACATGCTCCCTGTATCATCCTTTCTCTTTTGGGCACCATTACTGGCTTGCTCTTTGGAATCTAAGCTCTGTGAAATTCGGTTCACACTCACTGGTTTGGTGCTTCAGGCACGCTTCTTCTGCGGAAAATAATTTCTAAGTGGTCGAGGACTTGCTTGCTCTTTGGAGTTAAAGCTCCTTGAGCTTCGGTTTACACTATTTATTGTAGTCTTTAGACACATTTCCTTCTGCAGAAAATCATTTCTTAGTGGTCCTGTGATGTCTGTCCTGTGGGTATCTCTGAAATAATTGTGAATAGAGCTGGTCAATTGGCCTGAAACCTGGACTTTCAAGATTTTGTCTGGACATACAGATCACAGAAAGTGGGAAGACAGTGCACATCAGGCAATTGCTACCTTTTGGTAGCAAGCTATTGGTGTTGATCCAGTGATCATTCCACTCTGTGGGGCAGGTGGTTGAGAGATCAGAGCTTTCGGGTCACAATGCCAGTCCTCCCTGAGGACAATCCGCACTTCCTTCGGTGGGCCATTCCAGAGAATGTCATTTCGGGACAGATGCTGATTCCCTTCCAGGCCCTACTAGCCATCTACATGGACTCTTCTCAGTGTGGGTGGGGAGCTCACCTGGAGAGCCACATGGCATCAGGCCATTGGCTGGCACTCTCTGCATCTAAGCACATAAACTGGTAGCAACTGGAGGCAATATACTTGGTGCTCCTCCATTTCCTTGACCTAGTGGGGCACACACATGTACTCGAAGGTGCAACAACAGGACCGCATGGCCTACCTCAACAGACAATGTGAAACACCTCCCCGCAAGCTGATGGAGATAGTCAATTGCATCACTTGATGGTGTTGCAAACACAATGTCCACATGCATGAGAAGCATGTCCTGGGACATCAAAATGTCCAGGCCAACCAACTCTTGAAAAAAGGTAAGCTGGTAATTAGACAGTGTCATTACCATAGCCAGACCGTAGTCCTAATGAAACAAATCCAAGTCAATTCTGACCAAAGGCAATGTTGCTTGGTATGTATGGCTGAAACACATAAATTTACAGTTCATATTAACCCAAAAGAGACCAAAACGTGCCTGTAAAGGTCCATAGGGTCGGAAATGCCATATCTAGTTTTAACATGACAGAATGCAAAAATTTTTGTTTGAAATTATAGGCCTATTTCAGTAAATTGGCTTGACGTAGTTGTCCCTCCACTCACAGGTGTTTCAGGCCATGTGGGCTAGACGGGGAACTGCACATGATGGCCTGCTTGTGACGATGCCAAACTGCTGGTTTGCATCTCTCCTGTTCCGGACCTGCAGGCCCTAGTGGTGGCTGCTCCAGTCTTGGACTGGAGCACCCTTTGGGGATATGCCTTTCCACCTCTGCAGATCCTTCTGAGTGTGCTGCACAAGGTTTGGTCACACAACTGCTATCTGATCCTGGTCATCCCTTGGTGGTGATGGGCAGATTAGTTGGTAGACTTCTCAGAATTGCTATGTTTACCAGCATTGCCAAAACTGATGGTGCAGCCATGGACAAGCATGTTCCACAGGAATCCTCAACCAACATCCTCTATGCTGGGCAGTTGTCTCACAGCACATCTGTGACAGAGGTTTAATGGAATCTCTCAAAGTAGAATTGCCAGAGGTGGTCTTCAATCTTCTTTTCTTACTGTTTACTCTGCTCATTGAAAGGTGTTTTCCAACCGGTGCACCATTTATGGAATTCACTCTTGGTCTTCCTACATGCAGACATTGCTGACTTGCTGCTTTATCAGTGGCAATTCCTTGGCAAGAGCTTGAGAAAAGTGGAGGGTTTCAGACCAGCCATCTCCTCAACCCTTGCAAATGTCTTTGACATTTGCGATCTTTATATGTTGGCGCTCATCACGTCCTTCTACACCAACAGGTCAGTAGTGAGCAGGTCCTACCATGGCGGGACCTTCAGCTGGTCTTAGTAATGTTGAATAAGTGGCCCTTTGAGCTCCTTTAGGACCCCTGACGGGGGTTCCTCAAGTACTGGTCCTGGAAAACTTGTTTCCTTTTAACCCTTGAGTACAGGGGCTTGAAGCAAGATGCTCGCTCTAGCTCATAACCTCCAATGGTCCCCTGACCACTCCCATGTTACACTGAGGCCTTACTTGGGCTTCCTTGTAAAGAACCAAGTGGCTCAAGATCTGGCTATCTGGTTTCACCCTCCATACTATGGATACTGCCTTTTCCCCAGAGAAAAGAGCCCTGTGTCCTGTGAGAGCCCTTTGCTGGTATTTTCCACAAATGGATGGTTTCAGGGGACCGAGGTCTGCCCTTCTATCCTTCAGTTACCCGTGTTAGGAGCAAGTTTGCAGAAACAGGATTTCTTCGTGGATCAGGCAAACAATTCTTAAGGCCTATGAGACTGCGCTGGAGAAGCCTGGTGCCTCACATCTTGTTTCAGCCAGACCTTATGAGTCGCTAGCCTTTAATGTCTGCTAGCATTGCCTGCAGACTTTGGGGTTGTCGACATTCTCCTAGACTGCCAATGGCAATCATTTATGCCTTTCGCCGAACACTACTTGGATGACATGATAGTGCTAGAGGAGGGTATACATGCCTTTGCTGGTGTCACAGGCTCCTTTGCTTAAGTTTCTAAACTATTCTGTTATGCTTTCCAGATCCTATCATAATAGCCACCAGCGATACAAATTTTGGTGCTCTTGAAGTTTTGTTCAGATGCAGTGTATAGGTCAGCATACTTTTTCAGTGGGCCTAGGGCTTTTTGATAAATAAACTACTCTCATACTCGTATCAGGCAGTCTGTCCTACTGTTTCAGCCTTAGCTGGTTGACCCAAGAGTTCACTGCCCTTTGGAACTATTTACCAACCTAACCCCAAACCCACCAATTCCGCGACCAGGTCCTGTTGTGTCTCCAGGTCTGATGGAGATACAACAGACAGCATCTACCCATGAAGTGGACAGCTATCATGTTGCTGGGCAAGTTCTGGGGGGTCCAGTGTGGTCCCATGCTGGTCAGTAAGGAGGGTTTCTGGCTTTGGCTGGATTCTGCTTTTGGCATCTTGCATCTGTATATCAGCAATGGTTGTTATAAGGTAACGCTACATAACTAATAGGTTGAATTTTTAGCAATTTCGGTATAGTACGTATACTTACCTCCCGACCACCATAGAAGCCAACCCCACCACCCTGCTTCCTCGTTCAGCTGATGTCAACTGAACACTGTTCAAAAGAGGAAGGATGATACAGGAAGTATGCACAGCCAGAGTCACCGCCAGATCCATAGGAACCTAGAGATGGTGCCAAGGGACCATCAGTTTTTTTTGGGAATCAAGTGAGTGAACTCAAGTCAATATCTTGTGCTTTCAGGCCAGACACAGAGGTCTTGGCAAATGGTGGTCGAGAGGTACATACTCTTACTTATACCGAAAGTGCTAAACTTTCACGTGTTGGTTCAATAATCTTCCATGGATATTGGATAGTGCTGCATTAATGGGTTAAAGGTAGACAAGTTGGTCCTTTGATGAACTAATGATGTTGCAATTAGTGCTGTACCGTTTTCCGACAGTTATGCAAAACTATTTTGGAAACTTGTAACATTTTATCTCAAATATGAAAGACCTTTAATGGCAAGGAAGTATTAATTGTTTAATGTGAAGATAGTAATCATAGATCTGTGAAAAATCATATTAACTCAAGTTGGCAAGTTGCAACACATTAACTTCATATGCAACATACAGTGGAATCTCCCTATTAAGACCACCTAAGGGACTGAAAAATGTGGTCTGAATAGGGGAGTGGTCTTAATGGGGATATAAGTTAATTAAGGGAAAACAAAAATGGGTCTGTACATCGGTGGTCTTAATATAGAGAGGGTCTCATTATGGAGGTGGTCTTAATTGGAGATTCTACTGTATACGCTCTGCTGATTATGCCATTTTTAATAAAGGAAAGACTTATATTATCATTCACCATTTTGCCAGCCTGGCTTTCTGTCATGGGACCATAGGCAACAGATTCTTGGGCCCTAGCTAGCTGTACACAATTCAATGTGTTTAGTTTACTATAGTACACGATAAGATCTTATTTTGCATCAACGTGAAATTAAATTATTCGAGGAATTGCACATTTTTTGATACCATTACACACCGTGGAAATAAATCTAAATAATATATCTACGAGTTCTAGATTTGATCTGGTTTTCTGCACCAGGGAACAAAGTTACAAATGGGTCTGTATTTAATTAATTTAATTTAATTTATTAGGAAAACTTCCCCTTTACAGCGGGGGGGGGGGGGGAACCAGCGGAAAGGGGCAAATTCCATGATGCATCTTAAATATATACAAATAATCAGGCATCCTTATTATCATTCAAATAATCTTCGTATGTTACAATAAGTATAGTAACTCTAAGTAATAATTTATGTCCTCCGCACCAAAACTAGAGATAAACCACTCATTGGGACAAAACTCTAGAAAGCGTAAGGACATGTACGTTATACATGTTTCATATACAATGCAGAACATATAGCTTCCAGCGTCATTATTATGAAAAAAATCAGGATATATATACATTGGAGGAGGTCTATTTACAAGAGGTACATGTAGAACGATCATACAATCTGTCATTCGGAGAAGTCATTAAGTGACTGTCTCCTGTAATGCCAAGCCTCAACCAAATATGTTTTACATGTTTGGTCAAATAATTCACCAATGTCCTGTCCAAGATCATATGCGTGCTCGCCAAGGAACCAAGATACCTTATTTTTCAGCGAGGAGGCGGAAAAACGCTGCCATGCCTGTTTACAATTCTCATTCAGAGAGTTGACTTCCAAATTTCTATATGTCTGTAACCTGATATCATTTAGTGCTGGGCAGATAAATAGAAAATGTGATAAATCTTCTCTACTATCTTTACATAAAGGACATCTTCCGTCTAATAAACCCCATCTTTCCAGATCTTCCCCGACACCCAGACACCCAGCGCGGGCCAAAAATTTTAATCGTGCAAAGCTATTTACATTAAACAGATAACTTTCACCGAAAGAGGACCGTTTAAACATTTGATACCATCTTAAAGACTTTTTCAAGTCTATTTCCTGGAAAAAAAGTCTAGTTTATAGGCTTCTAACGATAATTTTGAAAAGCATCCTAGCCATTCTGGATTCCTTGATTCCAGGGCATGGTCTGTGGCTACGTTATTAAAGACCTTATTAATTTCGTCAACATATGGCCAAATCTTTGCAGGTTTGTCATCATTTCTTTGCCAAAGAGTGTCAAAAATTTGCTTACATAGCCTTGTGTCTGACATCTCAAATTTCATCCTGTGAAAATATTTGATCCTAATGCGATCCAGAATCAGGTTTAGGAGGAGCAATCCTTGTACATTCCACGGCGTCTCCATACATTAACATTTATTACCCACACACCAAGAAGCTCATCTTGACTGTCTATCTATAAATGTAACAAGCCACTTTTTCAAAAACTGTCAATGAGGCTTTACTTTAATACAAGAGGAAGTCAATGATGTCATTGGGGTTTCACACGATCCGTTAAAAAAGTCTCAAAATAAAAGCAAGAGTAATATATGGGTACCTGTTGCTGTCGTAGGATGTACCCACTGTTGTTCGGTTTTTTGTGAAAGCTTGTTCTTAATTTGGATGGTTACGGGTTCTTTATCACAATTTTTCAAAATAGGCGTTTTCATGGACATATGTGGCCCCATGGTGGATGCTGACTGTTGTTGCAATTGGTTAATAATAGAACAAAACGAGCGTCTGCGGCTGTTGCCGTTCTTCAACTGGTACGACCTGTTTTCTTTTAACATCCTATTTCATTGTTAGAAAGTTTCTAAATAAAGAAAGTCATAGCACGTGCGCATTTAAAAGGCACCTCTTGTCACGTGTTCACTCAACTGGTGGAGCATCGCGTTCACTGCAAAATGTACATGGTGTAATGGGGAATCAGCGCCATCAATGCGATATTTCTTACGCGTGTTACTAAACATGCGCATATGCTTAGTTTGCTCGTCGCTTTCACATAATAATAGAATACAAGCATTAAAATGCACACACGGTTTCAATCTGAGAAGGGATGTAATTTGTTAATATGATTAAGTGAACAAGTGTAATAAAAAAAAACAAAAGAAACTGCGTATATGTTTAATACTGTACCTCAGAAAATTCGCATTCCTGGCAATGATCCAGCACCCCTGCACATTATTTAGCTACATGTACATGCATGCGTGTTTTGTGTTGTTTTTTTTTCTTGTTGGATGCATTCACTTCATAACAACGCACGTCTTATAAACATTGACATATGTCATAAAACATAAACATGTTCATGAAGGAATATCTAGAGTCTCCAAAAGAGGCACATGGGGGTCAATTAGAACCCTCCAGCAAACTCATCGTCTTTTGGTCACCTTACCTCATCTAACATTCGATAACAAGCAATTGTTGGATGACACATTTCTTAATACTCAAAGACGAGTAACGTGTATTCCAGTGCGCCAATACCTAGTTCACGTGAGTTTAAAAAGCTACTTGCGTACTACCATTTGTAAGCGTGTAACAAATTAAGCACGAGTGTACGTTTAATCACGAACATTCCAAATATCGTATTATTGGCACTGATACCCCACCATACAATGCTCCCCAATGAGTGAGATGGCGCTCTGTATAAAAATGGATATTTATCATTGTGTCATAAGCTCTTTTTACGGTCTTCGTTGTAAAATCACTCATGAAGCAGCAAACTTGATATGATTCCATTGAAACTTAGTGCAACAACATTTTTGCCTCATATATAATTAATATGTGCTCAAATAACAAACACTGTGCCATAAACAGTGGGATCTGCTGCTCGTAAATTCTTATTTCATTACAAATAATTGATTCAAAGACTGACCTGTCCTGGTGGTTAAAAACTTCAAAAAGTATAGATTGCGATTTTAAATCATCATGAAGAACATGGAAAATCGGCGATCGTGCCAAGCGTGCATCTGGCCAGTTTAGACGCAACTTCATCTTGTGCCAGAGAATCAGTTACACCAAACCACGGGTCACCGTGAGTGAAATACACAATGGCCGGATCTGGTTAGCGGCCTTTTTTCAAAGCAATTTACACATGCTCCCGTGCATCGACGTCATTTAACATTACTCTTGAAACAATATATATAAACTTGATGGACCCCATGGCGTACCTAGATGTCTTCTTATAGTTTTTTCTCTTAGCTCTGTGGGACTGTTGTGAATATTTGAAAAGGTCACTTTGCATCAGCACATGTAATTTTTAGACAGCTTCATAACTTGGCAGTTCTGCATCAACAAAACCGGTGTGCCTACCAGAGGTGCCACAGGTATCAAATTTAGCTTGGATTTATTTAGTACAAAGTAACTTTGCCTGTCTCGGACTTAAATCGCAGCAGATTACAACCAGAATACGAAATTAGATATCATTCTCTTTCGGCTGCCTTGGCCACATGACAACATACAGAAAAAAGTGGTCTGGTTTAAATGTACAGGGGCAGTAATATAAAAACATGTTCTGAGTAGTTACCCCCTGAAGACCCTTTAATTTATTTGGTACAATATAGCCTTTGTCAAAATTTTACAGAGGAACGTGCGCAATATGGACTAAAGTACTTACGTATGTATATAGGTTATACAGGGACAGGTTAGCTTATGAAGAGGAAAGAGTTCAGACTGCGGAATAGGGTTATGACTACAAGCAAGTGGTTCTGGACAGAAAGACACAAATACAGTAAATGGTTATGTTTTCATTTCTGAATTTAAATTTTTCCTAAAACTACTGTACAGACAATTTCTTCATACCGTCGCATTTTACAGCTTTGTGGTTTGCCATCTTAAATATATAGAAATTATAATAATTGAGGCACACGCCTTGGTTTTCCCCCATTTCGGGAAAAGGGCAGTGCAGGGTAACCATGCAATTACACAATCATGATTTTGTCCAATTGCTAATGTATCCTGCACTTAGCGATGATGCCAACCGTCATTCCACAAGATGTTACTTGTTTAAAAGTCATATTTGTCCTTTTTCCATCAGTGAACAGTGATTTTTACGTAACGTGTGAAAACGTGGTTACGTAACTATTCTTGGAAGAACAGTTAAAGATTTAATGCAATAGATAGCATCTTCATCTGAATACCTTCAAGACAGCAACGACAGATGTCAAATTTTGCTTGTATTACCAGATAGACCCTTCGTACAAAACATTGCAAAAAAGTGTCAGAAAGTCGAAACAGAGGATACATAAAACATACGTGCCATCTAGCACACCGAAGGACTCGGAGAAAATCACCGTGCACAGTTAAAATGCTAAAGACTCTTTCCACTTGCTTTCGGAGCCGTCAATCGAAGCCATGTCTCAGGGATGAGAGACGAGCGTATCACCGCTCCATCAATCGTGGACACCACATAAATCTGTGTACTTCTATGTTTAAAAACCAAAAAAGCAAGTTTGTGTGCTTAATCTCCACTCAAATTATCCAGTATCATTCACAGCAGTTTCTCTTCTCCGCCTCCTAATAATGGTAGGGAAGTATGGGACAACACCTGTGCCGTAGACAGTCATCAATATGGTGAGTCATTGTTTCGCAATCCATGTAAACCGTGCGTCTATACAGGTGTATAGACCGCTACAGGTAAGACAGCTCTGTGCTTGCAGCAGTCAGGTTTTAGTTACCGAGCCGGTGCAGTGAACACGCAGTCGCGTTTGGCAAACAGTTATTCGGTGCACAACACTAGATGAAAAGGTGCCCAAAGCAAAGCTAAATATGAGAACCTCCTCTATTGCTGAACCACAAAGACAAGTGTAAAGAGTCTTTAAATCAGCTTACATTCGGACACTGGCTGTACTGTATTGTAACGATTTTTTTCCTGGATTGCTTAATACCAAATGCAAGTGTTAATCAAGAAGCGCTCCAGACACCGAAGACGCACAATCACTATGATAGAAGACGCACAGAACAATACAATCATGAGAACATAATGACTATTTGCTTTTTTTAATTTCAAACTCACATAAAAATAGCGCTAATAGTTTTAAAGCAAGATGTAAACCATCGGCACCCTATCAATTTTAAAATTTGATTTCTGCTAAGGTTTGTACATACTTTGTGTTTAGTACAGATTTCTGGTTGGCTAAAGAAATTATTTCTGGTAAATTATCAGGTTTTTTCGATCTCTTTAGGGTAATTGACATACTTCAAGGTTATACACTTAGCTGACTTCAACGTACCACGGCAATTGAGAGCCTACTTCAAACATGATGGTGCTGATAATGAGGGCGAGTTTGAATAAATAATAGCTATATATATATATATATATATATATATATATATATATATATATATATATATATATATATATATCATTGATGGACAACTAAGGTGTCGATTATATATTCAAATTTGTAAATTCTAGGCCAAAAACCAACCTGAAGAAATGAACAAGCTACTTTCAATGTTAAAATGATATTGATAGATAGTGTTAGCCCTTAGGTCTTGATTACAGACAACAGGTATCTACACCAAAATGGGCGATTCACATTGGATATATCTCTTAAGTAAGACTCTTATTTGAATCAAAAACCAGTGTGCTAAACAAGCCCTAGATGGAAAAACATATCAGGAATTTTGTAAATGACTATACGTCCCTTTTGAAAGCATATCAAACCTTAAACTTTACTGCTGTAACAATACAGACATTTTAACATATATTTATTACGTTTGTACCAAAACATACTTTTATGGAAAATCTGTGATACGTATTTGCAGATACGTATGCTGAACTAGCTAATAGCACAAGTTCAGGTTCGCCAATGGGACGAAGTCTGGGGCCAACAAGGCTAATTTTAATGCCGACGATATTTCCGTGCAGAATCTGTCATACCGTCTTGCTTTTTATTTGAAGTCTCAAAGTTTGCCTCCCCCCCCCCAAAAAAAACATTCACAAACCGTTAATTTCTGAAGACACAGAGCCCTACAAACACCCTACAGTACTTTCCTTGTTCACAGGTGTAATAGTTTCCCGTCGCAGGTAAAAGAGCTGTTTGCATTGAAAATAGAAGTGTTAATGAATTTCGCTTGTTAAATTCGATATATAATACCACACAATACGCATATATCAAAATTACTACTCCGAAGACACTCATTTGTTGCAATTTTTCTTTGATTTTATGAAAATAAACAATTTGAAGTGTTTTTTTCAAAAAAAAAAAAAAAAAACGAGTACTAAAGAAAGAAGACGATATATTAAGCAATTAATCCAGCGTCACTCGATCGCCACCGGCGAGGCGTGAACAAGCATTCTGCATTTCACGTGCATCATACAATTTCCTCTTAGTTTATGACTACGTTTTCTCTTTCGAATAGTTAATTTCAAAAGGTATGCAACGACAGAACCAGGAATGAGGAATCCTTTTACTCGATCAATACATCCAAAGTTATACTACAGTATCATTTTAGTAATATAAGTAAGTACATATTGACCTGGGAGACTTGCACTTCCGTCATATCTGACCGCTATCATGCAAGCCACCCTAAAAGTCTAAGAGTGTTGAATCAGCAACAGACAACATTTGAAGAATACACCAGTAACAGTTAAAATGTGTATAAATTACGGTTACAATATATTCGAACCAGGGTACTTAAAAAGGGTATAAAAAGATAATAACTAACAGATCAATTACCAGTATCGCAAACACAACAATTCTGTATAAAACATGCTGTTTCATACATGTCTATGAAATATCTTTACACATAAACTGTAAAACCTTAGATACTATGTGTGGTTGCAGAACCAAACTGAGTCATGCATAGCAAAAAATCAAATATGAAACGCAACTTTCATATGATGCCAGATTGATTTAAACATAATTTATTCCATAGGACAAACGGATTAGAAGCATGTCAATGGTTCACAGTATATACCTGATCGTGTCTGGAAGTCATTAGAAAACATGGTATTTTCGGGTTTCTTATTCTAGGCCCACGCTTTTATATGAACAATGAGATTCCAAAGTCCTCCTTCGGTCAGAATTGATATGCAGAACAATCAAAAGGTAGCCACGGAGAGAAATATCATCGTTTCCAGGTTAATAGGCATATGGCCGTACTAGGGAATACATTAAAGTTGAACCCAGAACCAGTCGTAATAGGCATTCCAAATGGTCTATACTGGAGTTGAGACATATTTTTGCCAGTACCTTTCTTTTTTTTTCTTTCTTTATGTCTGGGTGCCAACCCAGACATATTGTTTTTCCTGGCGTTCTTTATTATGTCTGGGTGCAAACCCAGGCATTTTGTTTTTCCAAGAATTCTTTTCTCTTTCTTTCTTTCTTTCTTTCTTTCTTTCTTTCTTTCTTTCTTTCTTTCTTTCTTTCTTTCTTTCTTTCGTTCTTTCTTTCTTTCTTTCTTTCTTTCTCTCTTTTCTTTCATTCTTTCTTTTTTTTCTTTACGGCCAAATTTGGCCGGAGTGTTTCTCGGACACTATTGTTCCGACAATCACCAAACTTGCATGGTGACTCACCTATCGGTGAAATTAAGCACCTGGGTTGGAATAGTCATGATGTTTAAATTATACAAATTAGGGGCAATTGAAATTTTAAAAGCTCCATGTCTTCCAAACTATTGCAAACAGACACAAAGTTCTTCCTTACACATGTAGGTTTGAGACATCTGCCAATGGACAATGAACAAAAGTTTTAGAAGTGCAACTAAATATGGCAAGTTTGAGGCTTTTTTGCCATGTTTATTGCCTAAATATGTTCTTGTGGAAGGGGAGAAAGGGGCATATTATTTTGAATATAAAATGGTTTGTTACACTAACAGTAACACAAAATAATTGAGACTGTAATCATGATTAATATATGATATCAAGGCAGATTCATTCATATGTTGATTTTCTTAATGTAGCAATCATCACCCAATACTTTTTATGTACAAAGCTCATAATCATCATGCAAAACCTGTTGAGGGAGATGCATGTTTGGTTTCAGTGTGGCTACCAAAATAGTTCTGATCACTGCTAATTGGCTGGAGATCATGTTGTGGACAGGGTACACTGTATATGCAAGCCTGCCTCACAGCGATGGACTGAGCCGCATGGGTCACTGGACTGGGCTCTCAGTACTGGGCATGCATATGTTTGCATAGCTGTGTGTGTGTAGGAAGGAGGGGGGGGGGGGCAGATTGGGCCACAGCAGCTTTTTCCTGCTTGGAAAACTGCCATGCAATTTTCGTATGTGTATGTGGTTGGTGGCTCAGGGTCCCTGTCCAGCCCTGGGTCTCCTAAACAGGCAACGATAGCATCACCTTGAACAGGGGCCAACATGTGATGAATTATTCTGCTATGAAAATTTGAAATGGGTTATGGCTGCTCTCTCTCTCTCTCTCTCTCTCTCTCTCTCTCTCTCTCTCTCTCTCTCTCTCTCTCTCTCTCTCTCTCTCTCTCTCTCTCTCTCTCTCTCTCTCTCTCTCTCTCTCTCTCTCTCTCTCTCTCTCTCTCTCTCTCTCTCTCTCTCTCTCTCTCTCTCTCTCTCTGCTCCCCACCGTATTTCTTATTTTATGATGATATGTACATAATATAAAGACCTTGACAGTTTTAGCCAGGGGAACAATTTATGAACAGTTTAGCAAATGTCATTGTCGTTTGTCCGTCAGATAAGGTTCTAGCAAATATTGTATTACTTCATTGGGCCTTTAACCTTGACCTTCAGCACGCATTTTGACATTCAGTAAACTGACTTTATTTTGCTGTTGTGCTATGTGGTCTTTCGTTTGTTTCAATAATGAAACAAATCCATAAAATAAAAACCGCTGTGAGAAAAGAAATTTAATTTTAATTGATTTTTTTCCAAAAGTGAAAAATTTTAAACTTGAGTGAAATGCCTCAAATAAAAAACACCAAACCTTTGAACATGTAGAGGACACAGGTGCTCTATTATGCCTGTAACATCACCACTGGACCCCATGGGGATGATGGGTTTTGTTGGATAATATATATTTGTCATATTCACATGTTACAAATCCAATAACAAGTGGCACTACATATACATTAAAACACTGTTTCCACACAATTTTCTGCTATAAAGCTCGTATATAAAATTGTTTTTTGTCTCAATATGCAGGTCCATTTACCCTCTTTCATTATAGATCGATCCAAAGCAAGTGACACACAGCATCATTGCAGACCGTTCACATTTGAGGTGTACTTGTGGTTGCAGCTGTATGTTTCCATTTTACTCACCATTAACTCTCAATTTTAATTTCATACTGGGAAAAACCTTTTCAATTTATACTTGGAGACACCATTTACTTGTTACAAAATTTTTACAGAGCCTAATTAGAGGCACACTGTGGAGACAACACAGTTATTCTTAGTGGTAAATCATTTTAAAGAACATGGAGTGGTGGTTTCCTATACTGAACGTAGAATGGAGGCTTTCTGTTCTAGTTGGAATGGAAGTTCTCTAATGCACTAGCTTGGAAAGGAGGCTTCTCATTACAGTGTGATGGTAAACAACTGCCAAACATTGCATATAATAAAAACTGGACAACATGTTCGAGAAGGTCCCATTATTACATCAAAAATGTTCCAGCTGTTCAAATAAACAGATAAATCCTATGCATATTGAGTACCCCCTTGATTGGTCAGTAAGGTTTTGCCAACTTTTTCTAGTAGTGTACATTGTGTTATAGCATACAGCCTTGCAGGAAGGAACTTTTTTAAGTTGATTCAGTTAAATTTCTTCAAAGAGAATTCAAACTAGATCTGCCACAACTGTCAGGATAAAGTGTACATAACTTTAACAGTTGCACATTGGCTGTCATTGTTATTAGTATGTCATAATGTTTACTTTTGTTTATGCATGTATGTAAAATTTTGCGCAATACTATTTTATTTCTTAGACTAGACAGACCATTAATGTGTTGTATTTTTTCCATCTTTTTTCTCATGTGTTGTAAATTGCAACTCGTTGAACTTCAAGTGATACTTGGTGCTTAAACACGTTAAAGCTTATACATGTATCGCAGCCCTTATTGGGAAGTGGCAATTTGCAATACGTAATATGTGAAAGTAATGTTACTCTCATTTGTGACATACCTACAGTGATATGTGACATTAAAATGAATTACTGTGATAGGTTCCTATCTAATTTGTGTGTGTGTGTGTGTGTGTGTGTGTGTGTGTGTGTGTGTGTGTGTGTGTGTGATATGCTATATTTAAAAAAGCAGTTCTTATTTATGATATGCACGAAACAGGGGGTAGTCATGAACTTCCCAGTAATAAATACTTTTCATTGATTTAGACCAATACTCTTCTGTCTATCTGCACCAACGGGTAGTAGTCCCCCCCCCCCAAAAAATGCTCTTGGTATATTTTGTGCCATTACGCTTAGACATTAGCCTTGAAAACTTCTAACATACAACAGATAGGTGTGTTATTCTGCTTTAGAATCACAGTAATAAACATTTTTCAAAGTATTTCTATGATTCAAATGTTGCAAGCACCAAGATTTGCTGTGAAGCATATATTCTTTTCTAGCTTCTTTCTTTCTTTCCATGGCACCCAAATTTGTCTGGGGTTTTCTCAGACACTATCTTTCCTCGAACCACCAAACTTGCCATAGTGACTGACCTACCAATGAAATTGTGCACCTGGTTTAGAATGGTCATGATGATTAAATTTATGCAAATTGGGGGCAGTTTAAGTTTTAAAAGCCCTATATCTAACAATATTATAAATAGACACAAAGTTCTAACTTACACATATAGGTTTGAGACAACTGCCAAATCCAATAGCATCCAAACAAAGCTTAGGGTATTTAAATGTATGCTAAATTCATCGAATTTCTCCACAATCCACATGCAGCCCTTCAACTGCTTGTTAATTATAATGATAATACTGTCGCTCTCCACTTGTATGCCGTGGTCCTGTGTCACTTTGTGACACAGGTGGCCTAGGGAAAAAACGGTAGATGAGGTGGGGAAACCATGGTAATCCCCACCAGCTTGTGCTGCCATGTTTTCCAGGACCAGAGCTGAGGCAAAGGGTCCACCACACACTCTCTCACAGCTGTGGTGACCCCTCGTCCTGGGTATATCCCCCTACACTCATTGCTTGTACTTCAAAAAAAAACCCTCCCTCACACACCATATCCGCACCTCTAAGGCTCAGGCTTTTCCCATGGGAGCACCCATGGGAGCCCTTATAAGGGCTACCACCATTCTCTCCCCTCCCTTTACTCTGGGATTCTAATTTAACCTGTTCCCTTCTAATTCTATTATTTCATTCCTTTTCTCCCAGCATCCTACCAGGTACTCCTATACAATTTTAATACCTTTCCTGCCTCCCAGAAAGCCATCTTTCAAACCTAAAACCCATGCTACACGTTCCTCTTCCTCTAAACACCGGACCTCTTCTAAGCCCTTGTAATTGTAATCTTCCCTGTGCTACTTTCTGGAAAAAAAATCTTTCACTATCTCTCTCGCACCACAACAACGAATGATCCACTGTCTCATCTGCCTCTTGTCTGCACATCGTACACTTTCCATTACTACCTGTTGTCCACTTCTGTTTGCTCTTTTCTAGATTGATTACTCCTGCCCTACTTTGTAAACGAAGCTTGGATCCCTTTCCTCCATCCCAACACACACTTTTCTTTGGCTTTTCTAATGCCTTGTATACTTTCAATGTACTTTTTTCCTCACTCCTCTTTTCCGGTCCTCTTTCCAACCCTCTGCAACAGTCTCACCCATATATACTTTCCAATCATCTACCTCATCATTTCCTTTTAATTCATATCTCTCTGCTATATTGTCTATGTCTTTGACCCATCTTGTTTTTTCCTTGACTACCTCACTGTAAACTTTGCTGCACCACCTGTCTTCACTTACTGTTTGTAGATACTGCCTGTACTTTAACTTAACTTTGGTAATCCTATATGTGATTTCATTCCATCCTAATTCTCCTAGGACTGCTTCCGTTGCTGTACATGGTGGTGCTCCCAGTATCAATTTCCCCATCTCATTCGGTGCTTTCTCCATTCCCTGGATATCTCCCTTACTAACTGAAATCACATCTAAGATATATATTATTCCTGGTAGTCGAACTCTTTCCCATAATATACTCTCACTGTGTACGCTCTGTTGAAACTGTTCAGTGCAGTAGCTTTAATCATTCCTTTGTGCGATTCACTTTCTGTTTAATCTTCTCCACCTGATACCTGAACATGCCTATTACCCGTTACTTTTATCTTAACACCTAGGTATTTATACTGATCAATCTCTCCAATTTCAATTAACTGTTCCCTACCTTCTGGAATTTGGAACTGCCCAATTCTCCCTTTTTTATTCCCATCTGGTTTCTTCCCAAGAGTCATCTCTTTACTCTTATCCTTATTAAATTCTAACCTCCAATTATTCCTATATTCTCCTGCTATGTTCAGCATCTCTTGTAGTTCATATTGGAACTCTGCCATCATTACAATGTCATCTGCAAAAATGGTCCTGGAAGTTTTAGATAACCTACCCTTATTCCCTTATTACACTCCATCAACTGATCCCCCAAACTCCTTAACATACACTGTGAAGAAAATTGGGGACAGCACATATCCCTGCTTTAGGCCTATATCCAGACGTGCAATCTCTACTTCTACCTTTCTTAATGAAACTGCACAGTCTACATCTTTATAGAGCACTTTCAGAATTTTTAGAAAATTTCCACCAAAACCTAGTGCACTTAGTTTTCACCTCAGAGCATCTCTCCATACCCTGTCATAAGCTTTCCTCACATCTAAGAAGCCCATGAAGTCTTTCTTCTGCTTCTGCCTTGCCAGTTCTAACATGTGGTTCAATGTGAAGATGTGGTCACCTAACCTACCTGGTCTGAATCCATTCTGAATTTCCCCCAGAAGACTAAGCCATTTAACTATTCTACTTTTCCGGTACATTATACTATTGAATATTTTGCCCACATTTGACGAAATTGCAATGCCCCTAAACTGGTCCAATTGGCCTGATGGGCCCTTCTTTGGACTATATGAAATCCTAAGTCTATTCCATTTGTACTTGTCTATTATCAGTGGCGCAATTGAAATGCAACTGTAAACTATCTTCCATTTCTTCTGGCCCTCTCTTTATGAATTCTGTCAAGATATCATCTAGTCCCAGAGCTTTGCGTATTTGAACTTCTAAACTTCTGATCCTACAACACATTTCTGGATCCCATTGTCCCTGTGTGTATTCTGCTTGATCCTCTGGTACTGTCCTCTGACCCCAGTGTGGATTATTGACTTCTTCCCAATGCTCCCTTAAAGCTTCCTGTATGTTTTCCTTGTTATCTGTCCTTTTCCCTCTGTGCATGATATTCTGTGCTTTATTCTGTTTTCATTGATTACACTGTTTCAAAACGATGACTGACCCTTCCTCCCTCCCATTCCCCATTAGTTTCTTTGTGATTTGTTCATTATCACTGGCCCTCCTATCGGCTTTCATCTCTGCTACATTCCTTCTACATTCAATATACTGTCTCTTAGCTTCTTCTATATCACCTTTAGAATACCTGTTTTTTTCCTGGCTAATCTCCATGCTCTATTTTTAACCCTCTTTCTTTTTATGGCTCCTTACAACTCTGGGTCTATTCTGTTAACTAGGTTTTCAAACAGGACTTTCTACCTATCTTTTCCTGTGCTACCTTAAGAAACCTTCTGGTCAGGTCCCCATTCATTTCCTGTTCTTCTCCTTTATCCTCCCATCTATTCTTCCTTTCCTGCAATTTAACTTTTGACTTTCTTGATACCCTTCCCAGTCTATTTCCTCCTTGATATTCCACACCCATTTAGTTCCCTCTTGGTTTCTCCGTTAAAACTGCATGTTAATAGAGATTATTATCCAGTTATGGTCACTGCCTTTATCCAACATCCCTTCATCATCTATTTCACATCTTTGTGTCATCTAAAAACTCCATTGTCCACTAAAATATAATCAATTATTGTCTGCCTTTCACCAGATACCCATGTCCCTTTCCTTTACATTGTACATCCCTATTAACTATCCTCAGACCCAATTCCCTTGTGAATTTCAGCAACCTGGTTCCATATCCATTGATTCCGCTATCTCCTCCCTTTTTTCAACTCATTCCAGTTCCTATGTGCCCATTAAAATCCCTAGCTATCATAATCTGGTAGCCCTGCTGCTGAGTGTCACTAACCACCATGCTCATCCTATCATATATCAGGTCATTCCATTCATTAGGTTACTCTTCACGACCCACATTCACTACACCTACTTCTACCTTATTTCCATTTGACTCTATTCCTATCCAGTGCATCTCATTTTTCACCTCGCTGTCTTCTTTCCATGAATCTTGCCATTTCTCGAGCCACTTTACCCCTTTCTTAGTCAAAAACCCTACTCCTTCTCCTTTTCTGTGTCCACTTTCTCTCCCTCTACCTATCAGCTCATACCCTACTGGGCATGTTACTATACTAACTGCTTCCTTTCTGATATGCGTTTCTGCAAGGGCTAGAATGTCCATTCCCTCACTCTCTGCTACATATCCTATCTCTACTACTTTGTTTTTATATGTCCTGCAGTTAAGATATCCTATTATCATGGTCTTCCTTTTCTTTTATTCATCATCCTTGCACTGTCTTTGTTCCTGTTTCCAACACTTAGCCAAAAAAAATGCCTGGTAGATGCTGGGATTTCTAGTTTGCCTGCTGCTACAGCCACTCACCATAAACCTGCCCTAAGCTATCTCCCCTGCCTGACTAGGGTGCAGCCCATACCTGGCAAACAACTCACTCCTGCCAACAAAACCCTTGCATACCTTCCTGAATGCTGTACCCATCACCCTTCACATAGTACCCAGCTGGCTATTGATCCCACAGATCCTGCTAGCCTCCGAGCTACTCATCCTAAACCTTGGTACGATCTGCATCACTAATGGCTTGCAGTCTAACTGGCCTCTGCGGGCTAAGAATCCCCTGTGTCTTCCCAAAGTTGTCTGTGTACCCATCCTCCCTGTTCCCCCTCCTCCCTGTCCGACAGGTCATTAGTCAAAATCTGGATTATGGCCTTCTGGCACTCCCCACTACTCTTCAATATCCCCTCTAAATGCTCTTCCACATCCCTAATCTTTGCCTCTGGCAGACACACCCTCACCTTGTTTTCCCTGTCCCTCCCACAAGAGGTCCCGTCTATCCTCCAAACAATACTACTCCCCACCACAAGTGCCTGTTTAACACTAATCCTCTCTCCTCCCTCTTCCCTCCTGTCCTGTGTCTCCTCACACACTGTCTCCTCTGCCATCTCTCCCTCCTCCCCTCTACCCTCCTGTCCACTGGTCCCTGCCTCCCACCACTCTCCTGTCCTCCTGCCATGCCAACCCCCTCCCCTGCAGCCCTACTCCTATCTCTGGCCTCCTCTAACTCTAGCTTAAGGGCTGCCAACTTGACTTCTAAAGTCTCAGTCCACCTACACTTCCCACACCTGTACTTCAAACTTTCCTCCCTTGCCTCCTCAAAGGTACAGAGCAGCACAATACAACCAAACTCCTCCCACATACAGCACCCCTCACACTGTATGTATCCCTTCCACTCTACCCCCTGCTCTCTGTCCACCTCCCTCGACTCTGTACCTGTCCCTCCATCTCCTACCCCTTCCTCTGCACACCTCTCATCCTGCCCTCCTATCTGTTCCCGTCCTACTCTGCCTGCTTCCTACCTCTCGCACACCTTCCTTTTGCTACCTTCCCTCGCCATGCTCCTCGCCTACTCTGTGGCACAGCATGACCCTACATACTGACTGTAGTTTCACTGTTTATTATTTTGCTCCTCACTAATGATATTGAAAATGGCAGCTTCCACGCTAACTGTCCTATTTCTGTTCCCTCAAACTTTCTGATTCAAAATTCCTAAAAATAGCCCAATTTTATCACTTAAACTTTTCCTGCGATGTCTCTATATATTTATAAACCAAGTCTCATTCCAATTTGGTCCAACTTTGTCTAAAATTGCAAACATCTGCTAAACTTACACCAGCTTCAAAAACCCAACCTGTCTCACTAAATCTCGCAATTTGTTGTATGACCTATTGCTTGACGTTCATGGTACTAGGCAACCATTTCGCATTCATAATTAATTAACTTGAACCTGTCTCATGTATGTAGCCTTCTATCCATGCTTGCTAGGTGTATGGTTTGGGAGGTTTGGGTGTTGTAGCAAATGGGGCGGGGGGGGGGGGGGACTCCCAACAACTACTTAATGAGGCTCTCAACAAAATACAGAGAATCTCTGTTCATGCAAGAACAAATCTGCTCCATGCTGCCGTAGGTACCAGGCAGGCCATAGTTCCCACTAGTGCTGCACAAAACTGTCAGTGCAGCATGACTGGGAGTGGTGTCCTGGCTGGTCTGTTTTTGTCTGATGCAATGTACATGTACGTCTGCTGAACTGATAAGTCCCAAGGGAACAGAGACTCTGGACTTGTAGGCAAAACAAGCCTGAGTGTATTCTCTGTTAAAAAAATAGACGACATACAGAACTGATTAGGCCAGACCCATCAAAGTATGGTTTTCCAGTCCTTAATGACTGTTTTGACTGTTTTCACAACTTTGTGAATTTTGAAACAGAGTGTGGATTTGTGTCATCTCAGTGGACACTTTCATGTTTTCTTGTAACCTGTGAGATGAAGCCTGTTCTTCATAGCCAATACTGAGACAGTGTTGTGCTTGTCTTGCTTCACATCACAGGTACATGTACATGTAGTATCTTGACAGATTCTGTTAAAATTTGTTTATCTAATCAAGGAAGAAATACAGTTTTGCATTGCATGTAAACACATCCCCTTGAATTATGATATGTATACACTGTTCATGTATATGTGCATATATGAATAATGTATATGTACATGCACATGCACACATATTCATCCATACTGCCCAAAAGGGCTGACCCTCTCAGGAGTGGGCACTTTTCTCTGGTCCCATAGGTGACTTTTCTCTGGTTCGAAGGGTGCTGACTGTAGAGCGGCTTCACTGTACATGTATTAGTAAACACTGGAGTTCTCTTTCTTTCTTACATGTACTTTTCTTCCTGCTTCATGACCAAGTTGGTCAGGAGATTTTCTCAAGTACTATTTTTCCGAAAACCACCAAACTTGCGATCGTGACTGACCTAGTCCGTGAAATTTTGCATCTCATTTGGAATAGTAACGATGTTAAAAAGTGTGGAAATTTAGGGGGAAATTAAACTTTTAAAGCTCCATATCTTCCCAATTATTGCAGATTCTCAAAATTTCAATGTGCGGAAATAGGCTTTTGACAACTGCTAATATAATGGACAGTTTACATTGTAGCATTTCAAATTATGCTTATAAAGGGCTTTGAAAAATCTCAAAGTTGAATATCTCCAAAACTATTATACATAAACATATCATTCCAACTTCAATTTATAGGTTTGTGGCAAAACTGCATCCAATGAGCCACAAACCAAAGTTGTAGGATATTCAATTCATGCAAATCAGGTGAACATGCAAAATGTAAATCTTGAATAGCGTCAAAACTATTATATGAGGATATACCATTCCTGCTTCAATTTATGGGTTTGTGACAAAGCCCCATACAATGAACCATAAACCAAAGTTGTATGAAAATTAGGCAAATACACAAAATTAAAATGTTGAATAACTTCAAAACTATTACAGATACTAGTTTCATCCAAACTTCATTTATAATTTTTGGACATGGCCACATCCAATGAACCAAGATCCAAAATTGTACCATTTTACTTTATAAAAATTAGACTGCACGAAATTTAGATTATGTTGAACAATGGCAAAGTGTAGCATTTCAAACTGTTCTCATTTTGAACGCACCCAGAAAGATTTACTGAGGCGCAAATCTTCTTTTCTGGTTCTTTCTTTCTGTTTGTCTGTCTGTCCGTCCGTCTCTAATGTTTGTTACGAAGGGAGTGCTAGTCAGCATATAATTATTGATCTCCCGAGGCCCTGCCTGCACACTTTGTACAATGTACGTACATTCTGTAACATTAGCTTCATATGGACTCTGCCCGACATCACATTTACCAGCCGATTCACAAATCAAATAGGAGCACTCAAAACATCAACGCCTCAACTGGTTCCAGCTAAATATCGACTCTCCACACCAGGACACACTCACATGACGGGACGCTGCATCTAATACGAGTAAGATGTTGTTAAATCTAGCATAAATATGGGTACTTTTTCATGTTATATTATGTTATATTATGATGTTTATGTTTTTAAAACAAAATGTGAGACCATTTGTCAATTAATTATTCTGGTAACTATACTTACATATTTAGTTGTCTTTATTTGTTTGTTTATTATTCATCCACCCACTTAGTCACTCGCCCATTTATTTATCTATTTATCTGCCTGTGTCTTAGTCTATTTTATTCATTCATGCGTTCATTATTTTGTCATTGTCTCGTAACTGTCTGGTTATTCATATACCCATCCCACCAGTGATTGTTACAGAAAAGAACCGTAAAGGACATAAGTCTATCACTACCGTTTCGGGCTTTTGGGCTTTAGGGCTTTATATTTCGCATTGAATGTCATATCACCTATATAAAGCGTACAGTTAAGTTTATTGAAACAGAGTTTTAGCCATTCAAAATGACTTTTTCAATCAGGCTAAAATTAACTGCTCGCATTTTATCATTTATACTGTTGGAGCATGTCAGACATAAACTAACTTTTATTTATTAATTAATGCAGCTGCTATTCTTCCGGAATAAAGAACGTGATAAACAATAACCGTTATTTCCCTTGAGCGTCGAATATCTGCAAACTTCAATTTTGTTTTTAAAGTTTCACGCACAGCTAGACCGTTTAACTCACAAGGGTCCCCAGTCAGCTCAGCTTTGTGGGCGGGTAGGCGTATTTCATACGATATTGTAATCCTTTTCCAGAAAATCCCAAGAGATCATCAATATAAGCGTGACGTCAATTGTTTTTTAGGTACTCCGTGACTCACCTGGTGCCCTGTCTCTTTATTCGCATTCTAAACAATACCCTCAGTTCGCCGTGCTCGCGATTGTTTCCATATGGTATACTTCCGGTGTTTGAGAAATGTGCAAAATTAATGCTTGGATTCTCTTCATGTATTGTTTTTTTGCTTATCCTTTCATTTCATACTTCGGGCCATAGGCCCATGGTATGTACAAATTTTGGTCAACTACTGGTTCATGGAACATTGCATACATTGAACCAAATGCTGGCTGACTATAATCTTAAAAGTTGTTTGGCTTTTGGTTTGGGGGTTTTTTGTATTTTTTGTATTTTTTTTTTAATTTTTATTTTGTGTGTGTGTGTGTGTGTGTGTGTGTGTGTGTGTGTGTGTGTGTGTGTGTGTGTGTGTGTGTTTGTTTGTGTGTGTGTGTGTGTGTGTGTGTGTGTGTGTTGTGGCAATATACATTGGCTTGGTCCCTGTCAAATGTGCATACTTTCAGTACTTCTATAATGTACCGATTTTTTTATAATAGTTCAAGCTTATTAACATTTTCAAGTAAGTAACTTACAGGGCTTATATACCGTGTTTGGTGATTTAGACAAAAATCAGAATGTTGCATCCCAATTAATTTGTCTATAATATTACCACCCCTCTGCCCCCCCCCCCTCAGAAAAAAGGGAAAATTATGATTATATCTTCATATTCTACCATCGGTACTGGGGCAATTGACTATGTTTAATTCAAAATCTTCTTATTTGTCTTCCCAGAACCACAAACGTATTTCTGAATTCTTTCTGCACAGTTCCATTCCATACGCCTATTTGGTGCCTTTACCCAATACCCCTATGCCTGATTCCACATTTCTTCAGATCCCGTTTAATGACACAGGAGCAAAGATTTCTTCAATCCAATGTTTTCTCAGTATGGCTCTGCAGTTACCTACGGCAAAGTTTTTTTTAGGTAAGTTCATGTTGCATCCTATTCAAGATCAGATGTAGCGATGTCAGATTGGGTCTTAGTGTCTGCCGCTATGATTACCCATTTTTAAATACCTCATTCCTGCTCGTGATATGTCAGAATTTGCTTCTAACAGTTCCTTTGGTTTCAGAAGTACACTTGAAACGTGAGCGTTTGGGTGAATATATTGCCCACACATTTCTGATAATGCAAACAGTGTGCACAATAGGGACATTACTTATACAGCTATTGACAATATGAATATTCAACTTTTACGAAAGTTTATTTGTACATTTTGTTCTCGGCCTTTTTCGGTTATATTTCCCAAACGTAAAGGAATACGGCTCTCTGTTGCGTTTTGTCTCTCGTGGAAGGAATTATCCCCGGCCCTCCTAAGACACGTCATATTTGGTTCAAGAAAACTCCGCTTAACCAGTTAAGTAGCTTTTTAGATAAATAATGATTCAGCCGTGTACAGAACATCTGCCATTTAGTGAAATCACCAAAAGCCACCTGGCAGGACCAACCGCATCAAAAGGTGAATGTTGAAAAGAATAATGAATCAACTGTATGAATTATATTGTTAGGCAAAATCAGAAGAAAGCTAGCTAGCAAGCAAACAGGTTGTAACCATGCTCACATGCAAGCAAAGGTCACCTAATATTAATGTAGCAAGCATATCATCCAGATTTGAAGAACATGTACAGCATGTCAATTATTCTCTTGCTGACTGGGGCGTCAATCGCCTATCCTGTGGAAGTTGAGCGTCACTGTGATAGGGTTCACGCACAGGCGCTCGTAACGTTCAGTCAGTCAACCTTTCGTGCTAATATACGCGAGAGGGTAGAGTGGGTAAAGAGGGTGAACCTAGAACATCTATGCGTTCAATCACCCATATAGGGCCGTATCTGCAATAAAATATTGTGTATTCATCTATGCAGTCAATTATTTGTGGTAATAAGATGGCGGCGGTCATCATGTGGTCACATGGAGCTCTTACATAGAAAGGTTTGAAATGAAGCTCACATCTGGACCACACATTGTGTTTATGGCAGATACAGGTAGCGAGTTACAGGAACTTTTGAGGATAGCAGGTGACTATGGAGAAAAGTGGAGATTAAAGTTTAGTGAGAAGAAAAGTCAGGTCATGGTCTTGGGGCAGAAGGGAAGACAGGAGGAGAAATGGATGGTAGGGACGTTAAGGATACCAGAGGGTTAAGAAAAAGTCATTAGAATTGGAGAGGGTGAGGAGTGCTAATATTTAGGGGTGATAATTAAGGTCACAGGACAGGGAATGTTGAGAAAATCAGACAGAAGGTGAATAGAGTGAAAGGTATGATCAAGATCACGGCAGGGAACAGCTTCAATAGATCATTCACAGGAAGGGTGCTGTGGGAACGTGTAGCCATAACTGGGATGTTATATGGGTTAGATGTGATAGCCATTAGTGAAAAGGATATTGAATGGTGGAGAAGGCACAGCGGAAGATGGGGAAATGGGTGCTTGGGGCACCACCGTGTGTAGCAACAGAGGCCGTGTTGGGAGAGTTGGGATGGTTACCAATAAGAGATAGAATAGCTAAGGCTAGGTTAGGCTATTGCGGATATTGCAACAGGTGAATGAAGAACGATGGTGTAGGAAGGTGTACATGAAGGCTGTTAGTGAAAAGATAAAATGAGTTCAAGAAATAGACAAGTTAGCTGAAAAATAAGAGTTGAAAGGGCCAGATGAGATTAAAGTGGCGTGGAAATCGTATTTAGGAAAGGTGATTCAAAAGAAACACGTGAAGCAGTGGAATAGAGGGATTGAGGAGGAGAGCACACTGAAAGCATATAGAGCTGTGGACAAGCCAGTGAAGACGAAATGTAGGGGTGGTAGCAAGGGTTCTAGATTGTTATTTCAGGGCAGAGCAAGAGTGATCAATCTGGAGAAGAAGAAACAGAAGTAGACGAATTGGAGTGATAGGAAGTGTAAAATGTATAGGGAGGATGTGGATGAGACCAATGATCATATGATGACATGGTGTACAGGTTATATAGCACTTAGAGACCAGCTGTTAGTACAATGGAAAACAAGAGATGGGCAGTGTAAAAGCTTAGAGCAAGTAAGGGACATGGCAGAGAATGTTAGGTTAGCATGGTTACTAGCATTGAAGGACGAATTATCAGGAAGTAGAGTTGGTTTAGAGTCAGTGAAAGGCTTCTTGGTGTAGTGCTGGGAGAGTAGGAATAAAAACTTAGGATTAGTCACTGAAGAGAATAGAGGGCAAATTTAGAAGGGAAGAGAGAAGGTATTTATTAGGGCTCCCATGACCCTGCCAGGTGGCATCATCAGCAGGGGCTGTGGGCATGCCAAGGACAAAGTTGCGACAGTGGTATAGGGCTTAGGTGTTTTTTTTTTTGGGGGGGGGGGGGTACTGAAGGCCACCTGACTAGCTACTAAGCTAGTCAGGACCGCAGCAGAGAAGCGGAGTGCCACGGAATATTATTTTTAGCTGGGCTACCAGTCTGTGCCCGATCAAAAGTATGGCCGCTAAAAAACTTCGATGCAATCGAGAAGCACTGGCAGAATCAAGTTTGGTCATGTTTCACGATATATATATATTGACACATACGATCAAGGAGAATGTTGTGTAAAAACTAAAGGATTCCTTCATGTATTTTTGCTTTACCACAAGGCTGTGTACTTGCATTTTTCATGTTTTCATGATATGCACGCACAATGGTTGTGGTAACTGTAATTAATGCATGCGTGACCCTGGATCTGTCCATCCAAAATATTGGAATCCAGATTTTCTATCACAAGCTTTGTGCATCAGAGGAATAATATTTATCACATTTTTTAATTGAAGTTGAGCTGCATGAAAAACACACATCGCAATATCTTTACTCCATTTTTGGAGTAAAGATAAAGCAGAGCTTGGTCTGAGTGTTCCAATTGACAGTTCAAAGCATTCACATAATGCTCAATGGAGAAAAAAGAAACTTGAGGCACTCTGATGCACAGCACTGCATGATGGGTCCATCTTTGCACATACATGGCTCCTGTGACTTGAAAATTAGGTCAAGGTCACCAGAATGAAATCAAGAGAAAAATGGTTTCAAGGTACAAATATTCGAACTGTTAGAGGAAAAAATAGTTTCAAGGTACAAATGTTAGCTAGTTTTAGAGAAGAAATGGTTTCAAGGTACAAATGTTAGTAGTTTTAAGTTTCAGGTTACCAAAAAGTCTTGAGAAATTGTTTTCAGTAAACAAATGGTGGACATATGAGCAATCAAAAAAATAGAGCGTCCTCTCTCCGGTGGACCCATAAAATATATTATCACTTATATATCACTCGTAGGCCTTGACAAACTGTGGTTTAAATTTTATTTCTAAATTGTGAACAAATGGTGTTTATAGGTTTACTGGGATATCCCTTTCTTTGCTGACGATGCTGGAAGAAAATAATAGGCCTACTGCCGCTGGTAGATTATCTATACCACAATCATAATGACTGTACCAACGCCGAAGAATCCAACTGAATTCAAACGATGAACGACTTAAGAATTGGATTTTATCTTATTTTTAATATCCGTTACTGTTAACCACCAAAAAAAACATAGAGAATGAGACCATGAAGCACCCATGCTCAATCAACGGGAGTCGGAGCATAGGCCTAGTCCATAGGTATGGACAATGGTGACTGGTGTTGCAGTGCATTATTTTTCGGTCCATCCAAAAGCAATTGAACGCCATATCTCTGATAAAAGCATTCTGATAATGAAGTCAAGCGTCGGCGTCTACTCTCCGCGAATTTCTGAAGCCTAAAAAAGTGATATTTAAGAGTAAACAGACAGGAATCTTGATTGTTGAGACCTGGCATGGGTACATATATAGGTCAAAAGTGACGACATTCATGTCTCCAGTCATTTAGCACAATGAAAAGAAGCTTAACATCACAGGCAAACTTTCCAAGTATATTGCAATGTATTTTTCGTTTCTCAAATAATAATCACTTTTCCGCAACCATACAATCGATTGCTGCCAACTGAAACAGAAGATATGCTGGTCACACCAAATTGTTCATTAATATATTACCCATGTTCATAAAATTCAACCCAACAATGAGAGTGAAGTTAATTACAGCAAAAGGCAGAGATTCAAGACATCCCAAAATATCACCATTCATCTTCCAATACCAATGTGAAGCAATATATGTCCTTACTTGACACAGACAGTCACCCATGTCAAGGCAAAGTTCTGGTGCTTATAAACTGGTCCTCTGAACCTTTGAAACATTCTTCATTAACTACAGATTTAAGTTTCTTCAAAAACAGTAGAATTTACGTTAGGGACCGACCATTTGATACTTAGGGGCGGGCTATGCATTTTATTAAAAAAAAAATATGTACGTCCCAACATTGCTGAAAAAAATAATGTCCTTCGTAGTATCACCTGAAAAAAATAAAGTACGTCATTCCTCTCTAAAAAAAATACTGCTTTAATAAAAAGATAGTATCAATAGTGGCATTTAGATTTTTTATATACGTACATGTATGATTCTCGAAATATTTGATACATTCACGTTCCTATTCTCGTTTTGGCTAACCAAGAAAAAGAGCTGTTTATTTTCCCATCAAATTCCGTGTATTAGTGGGTCAATTGCTTTCCTTGAGAACTTGGGAGCCCACCATTTGTTGCGAAATGCCAATTTGAATGAAGCAGAAGAGTGATCTTGTTCCATTGCAGTACAGGCTATATACATTGTGCAGATTATTCTGTAACCCAGTATGGATATGGCAATTCTATACATGTAAATGCAGAATATCAAATTATTAAGGAGAATCCTGCAGTCATCACTCCACCCATTTGAGACTTAGAGTAAATATCATCAAATATCTAAATATTAATACAAGAGAAGGATTTTCACAATGCTGTTAAAGTTTTAATTTCACACGGCCACTCAGGTATCAATACCCTGTCCCCAGCAAAAGAAATGTGAAGCATCAATTGTTAAATAGTTCTTAATTAATTGAAGGCAATGATGGTAATTTTAGCATCTTAATAGTACTATCCTGGTTTGGAAAGACATGTTCATAAAATTATCTATCTTGAATTTTCTTCCATTGGATGCTATTGCATGGGGAATGTATGCACATTACTTTCAAACCAAGTGCCCGTAGACTTCCATCGACTTCCATCAGTCTACAATAGTCTTTTATCATGTGACATGCCTCCCCATAGGGGTGAGAGGTCATACGATCTTCAGAGCTGAAAAAAACATGGTGGATGCCAGTTGAAAGTTTCTCAAAAAGGAAAACAAAGTTCCTATCAGTAGGGGTTTAATTCACATTTCACAACAAGTGCCTCTATTCAGTTAGAGTAGACTCTGCCAAAGGTGACTATATCATACACTCAATCAACTCAACAAAATATCAGAGATTTGGTAGATAAGTTTTTAGCACTTTATTGCAGTAACTTGCATAAATTAGTCTTCACGTAATGAACATATGCATAGTATGAATAAAAATAAAAATTGTATGTGAATGACTTAGATCAGGTTGCTATTATCAAGACATCTGTTTGATACATCCAGGTGCTTGAACAAATCAAAATGAGCAGTTGGTTGCAAGCATTTACGAGAATGGTAGGAAAATACAATGTATATTTAATATGAATTTGGCTCGATAATCTTGTAATTCCTATAAATTTGGGACCGAAAACTTCCGTCAATAATAGTAACAAAAACCTGTTCAATTCTTGGACTATAGAGCACCCATGGGTGGCCAAGACATAAATAACTGCAATTAACCCTTTCAGTGCCACATTTGGACGTCGACTGAGCCAACAGCTTTTCTTGGCGTGGTCTGGGAGCAATGCGCCCAGGACATGCCAAAGAAAGCTGTTGACTCAATCTTCCTTGAGGGGTTCACGGTTGGCAGGGCAGCCACGCTCTTGCCTTCCAATTCTGCGACCTGTGTATTAAAACCGCGGCCTTGGCGGCATGTGGTTGGAGTTAACTACCTCTCCGATCGTGAACAGTGGTTTTCCCCGAGATCTTCGGTTTCCTCCACCAATAAAAGGTAGAAAATTATATGCCAACATCTCTGCCTTGGAGAGGGATTAATATAGGCTTTGCCAGATTCGCAATCCATGTAAAACACATGTGTCTATACTTTTCCTTCAGGGTACAATAAATTAATACCATATTTTCGGAACTGGTTCATCCAGATCGGGTATATATTTATTTACTATATTTACTAAACTAGTTCATCTAGATTGGGTGCAGACCACAATTAGCTGGTGGCTTGGCAGGCTACATATAGGTGTGGATATGAAGAAATAACAATAAGAAACACTACTTTTTTAGAATGTCACTTTATTTTTGCCGAATCCAAAGTACACAAGAACTTGTTCTAGCATTACTATATTTTTACATGTATACCTTTGTGTATCTGAGACAGTCACTACATTGGATATAAATACAATACTGCTTAATATATTAGCATGTTTCAACTATATATATATATATATATATATATTAATTAGAAGAACCATAAAGTATTTTGGTTGCGCAAATAAGAATACATGTTTGTGTTGATCATGTTGACTAGACAAGATGCTGTATTATCATTTTTTAATAATAAGCAGAATTGATCGGTTTATTATTCCAAAATATATAACCACACTCAGTGTCTCATGCAGCAAACACATGGTATTTTCATCAAACAGATGATACGGTTTATATCGATATCTTTTTATCGAGCGAGCCTTGCTTTCGCATGCTAGCAGAAAAGTTTGTGCAGCACAAAAATCAAACAGGTGATACGGTTTATATCACGGTTTAGCAGGCGAGCAACATAATTATTACTAAAAATATGATAAAATCGTTATCACAGGCTAGGTTCACGTAGTACGGAGTTTTCTTGGCCTAAGTCAGCCATAGCACATTTGGGCTTCGCCCTATGTGGTATGGCTGGCAAATTCAGGTTTAACTCCGTACTATGTTCAGCAAACCTGTGATAGCTGATAGTACCATAGTTCACTGGTAAACATAAAATGCACAAATTAATGTCTCCTTTATGCCTTCAATATACAATGTAAATTTTCCAAAATACCAAATGTTGTGTTTATTTCGTCTTCATTGATTGTACTGTAAATATTAACCCTAAAACAGTTCAAGAACATATGCATCCCACTAACTTCTTCACCAAAAAAAAAAATGTACGTTGAGGTCAGAGGGAACAAAATTATGTACATCTTGTGTGCATTCAAAAAAAAAGTAGGTTGATACAAAATGCATAGCCCACCCCTAAGTATCAAATGGTCGGACCCTTAACCACCCAAAACCCAAAATTTATCATCCGGGCCAAAGATGAAAAGAGACCCGGTAGGCCTGCTACGTTTTAGTTCTCTTAATTTGTCAATCAGCTGAGTCCACAGTAAGGGATAAAATAGGCTTTCATCGTTTTCGTGATATTTATGGATCTGGAAGATCATGAAGAGTGTCTACATCCATTATAACGCTGAGTCGGAGTGAAGTGTTTATGAAATAGCTCAGAAAGTATTACCTATAGTCATAAATTTCAATCCAACAATAAGAGCAAAGTTAATAACGGCCAAAGGCAGAGGGTCGAGAATTTCCAAAACGCAAACAATTATCTTGCAATACCAACTGATGTAAAGAAATTGATTTCACCTCTGACTTCAGACAGGCAGTCACCCTTCAAAGGCAACTCATGGTTTTAAACTGGTCCTCTCAACCTTTAAAATACCCTTCATTAACTACAGACTTCAGCTTTTTCCAAAACATTTTGGCCTAAGCACTTAAAGCCAAAGTTTTATCACTTGCACCAAAGAAGAAAATTGACACCTGCCACTAAAAGTTCTGACTGGCTAGCCATAAAACAAGACAACAATAGAAGAAAATCGGCCTACATCGCTTTCGTGATATTTGTGAATCTGGATTATTATAAAAACATCTACGTCCATTATAAATAATGAGTTGGAGAACTATGGCAAGCCATTCAAGCATTTTTTTCATAATTATATACATATAAAAATCGTTTTCAAATATGTGTAATTCATTTCACGTATGTACAATAACTTCAAATACTTTACCGTATGTGAAATAGCTTTACTTTAATAAAAATGGTAATATATTTAGTGATTTACACATATGGTAATTAGCACAAAGACGTATAATTATATTTTAGATATATGTAAAAAGAACTTTACATATGTGAAATGATTATTTTACATATCTGAAAAACATTTACACATGTGTAATTCTTTTACACAAAGGTGAAATAGGCTCACACTTATCTACAATTGTATCTTCATTTCACATTTGTTAAAAACTATTTCACATGTGTGTACTACAAATTATATTTCAGAAATGTATAAAAGAATTTCATATATGTGTATTTTTTTTTCAAAAATGGAAAATAAATTATTACACATATGCGTTAAAGAGTTACACATATGTGAAATGGTGTTTTATACATATGAAAAAGAATTTCACATATGTATATTTATGGAATAAATGCTTGAACGGCTTGACATAGAGAACACGGCCCACAGCACAACAAGCGAACGAAGTGCTTATAAAATAGTTCAGAAAAACATTACCCATATTCATAAATTTCAAACTGCACAGTTTTTGGTCTGATTGCCTTGAAATGTTCTGATTAAACTTGGGTGTTACGATTTTATACGTTCATTCGTAGTGCGGATGTAAAGCATTCTAGATTACCTCGTAGTATAATGTAATACTCAAGAAAGCCGAACAGTATTGACCGTGTTGGTAAATAGCTCAAAGTAATCTGTGAAGGGAGTAGCTACGCGTAGGTCATGTTTTCATTTAACCTTCGAAATCCAGTATGTTTATGTGATATACGAGTGCAGTTTAAAGAGTAGGTAATCGTGACATGAAGAAAAACTGTCGACATAATATGGAAGGACCCCACCAACTTAGTCCATACTGCTCGATGTTACATGCTGAAAGTTTGCAGCCGGGTGTATTAACGAACGAAACACCGGAACTGCTCAAAGTAAGAAAGGTTACCATACAGGTCCTTTACAAAGTAATCTTTCAGTATTTGTTTAATTAAATTCAGAACCTTCTAAATTTCCTTTTCTTCTGTGTAAATGTTTTCATCATGTTTTAATATGAGAAGTTGTGATAAGGTGATTGTAACATTTGCATGCACTGAAAATAAATTGCAATGTATCATATTAAAGGAAAATAGAGTGCACTGCTTGGAAAAAGTTGTGTTCCAAAGTTCGTACACCACAGTAGGTGGGCATAGGAGTTGTGCCATGGTATACAAAATTCGTGTACCACGCTAGCCTCGTTTTCAGTTTGAAGCAGACAACGAATGTTTGCAATGTCGAAGAAATATAATTGATGTGTGTGCAAGTGTAACAGGCTCCAATTATGACACGAAGTCATGGTTTTTCGAGGTTTCACTTATTTTCACATAGTTTTTTCATTGTTGGAGCACACGGGAAGAGGAAATAGGCATATAACAGAGGGAAATGAATCTTGTTGTTCGGACAACTTTTACTCTTAGTTATTTGATGAACTGAATCAAAAAGTAAGTTTTGTCCTATATGCACCTAAATAAATTATTTTTCTATTAACCGTATTCATTTAAACTCTGGCGCTTTCCCTCATACAAACCACCTCTTTTTTCCTCTAAGTAGTTTTACCAGTAAAAATGAATAATGAATCAATTTCTGGCAAAATTGAAGCATAGGCCTACAAGCAAATTATACATCATTTTTAAAGACATGTTTCTACAGAAAGTGGCAGCTTCTAAAAATGGCATCTGTAGCTCTATAATCGATACGCTAAGACAGAAAACAAGTAGTTGAACATGAATATGATTCAGATTTTTACAGAACGCCACAAAAATCATATATTAATCAAAATAATCTGAGTAAAATGTCACTGCTATACCACTTCTGGAATGAATATGCTTGGTAGTTCAAAGTTGGAAAGAGGACCTCTCTTTTAAAATACGATAATCACCATGAATAGTGATATGCAAAAGGGATAGAACCGCTTGGGAAAATGTTTGTCCTAAACTGTCTGGTAGAGTAGCTAGGGTTGAGGCAGCGGTGGCCACTTGTCGGATCGTGACAGCCACTCACCTCTTGCAAATATATTTCAGCTCAGAGAAGGAGTTGGTATTGCCTGGTGAGTACAAGTGTTCAGGGTCCGCTTCTACCTTCGTAGTGCTAAGAACAAAATAGTTTAAAGTTGTATCGACAGTACCTTTGCATATCTATAACCAAAATGCTGTTTTAGGTAGCTTATACAACTTCTTTTCTTGCATGTCCTGTAAGGGGCTGGGGGGGGGGTTTGTTTTTCTTTTTTCTTTTTCTTTTTTTTTTTTTTTTTTTTTTTTTTTTTTTGTTTTGTTTTGTTTTGTTTTTTTTCATAAGCCATTGACATGCCCAGCCAGTGGTTTCAATTGCAAATGGATGCTTATATACACATACATGTTGAAAAACCAATGGATGTTGGAAGTGACATCTATCATAATTGCACAACAGGTTGGTGGCTACATTATGATCATAGGGACCCTGTAAACTATAGATCCGCCTAGTCAATAAACAACTGAAATACTTCTCTCTCAGCTCTGTGGCCGTGACCAGACATTTTCAAAATATCTGTGGCTGCGTTTAGTATGAAAATTCCATTGCATAAACAGCTACATGAAATGTGTTTTTGCTTACGTCGGCACATATTACATGTTTGCTTTTAGTGAATTTATCCTCCTCCATGTCAGTATCCTATGTTACCAGTATTATGGCCATGCGTGTCATTATTTTTAATGTTACCATTACGGTAATCATAATCACTGATTGGGCACCATATAAAATTCACATCTTACCCTATTGATGCCAATGTAGCTACTAACCTGTAAATGCTCCAATTGCCATGTACACATATTTCTAGAAATATTAATCGTAATTTAAACCTTTGCTTTATTCTGTTTCTTTCCAATAGTATCCAGTCAGCGTCACCCCGCACAAAAGGCACTTAATGCCCTAGTAGCTAGCTGGTAAGTCCCAATTACGGGAAGTAACTCATTTACAGCTTTTATTAGATTTATATCTTTGAAAGAATCCACCAAACTTCTTCAAAACGAAACAAGTAAAGCGAATTTATAACTTCACGTTAAATTTAGCACTATTGTATATGCAATATACATATTAACAACAAAATGATCACGATAGGTGTTCTTATCAGTCGTCCTAGAAGCAGCAATAGGAAGTAACCTTACACTGCCTTTAGAAGAGAGCTACACGAATTGCTACTGTGCTATTGTGATTAATCTGTTTCTTCAAGAGAATTCTTTAATCAGCTGAAATGCCCAGCTTTATCCCAAAGCAGCGAGGCCCACACAGCACACGTTGATAATAAATTTTCAATCATATCCCAGACAATCGCTTCACCTATCGTAGTAGCAGCAATAAACACAATGGAAAGAAAGCCACCAGTGGCAAATGTACGTGTCCCTCGACCTCACTGAGAACAAATATAAACAGTTCCGATTCATAATGGACCTGTGACCAAATAAACTTCTTATTTAAGTCCAACGGGTGGACTGTGACTGCGGTCCAATGATCATAAAGAATTTTTCCGCGGTGCCCTACACAATAGACCTGTAATCCACAACTTTTGTTCCTTTCTCCTTCAGTTACCATTCTGGCCATTCTCCTTGAGGACTTACGTATCCTGTTTTGTGTTGGTTTATGTCCTTTATAATTTCACTTTGTTATTGTATTATATATTTCAGTTTTAGATTCAATGATCTGGGGTTTCAAACGCCCTTCTTTGACAGATCAAGACGCATTTTAATGAAGAATTCGCCTTTCTCAAGATCATTTATTAATTCGATCTATTAATTCCAGAGAAGCGTTTCAGGAGAATGTAACATTCAAAAACCATGTTGGCTGGTACAGAATAAAGAATTGGACTCAAAATAGTCATTGGGTTGCTTGTGAATAACTTTTTCAAAAACTTAAGACACGAAAGTAAAGAAATTGGCTTATAGTTATCTAAATGAGAGTAACCATCCTTTTCGTATATGGGAATAGCTTCTTTTTTCTTTTTAGGTTTTCAGGAAATATACTATTGGCTAGGGATTGATCAACGATCAGAGATAGTGGTTTTGAAATTTAAGAGATTAGGTCTTTCAATAGTTTCATTTACAGATTGTCATGTCCTGCACTGGTTTACATTTAAAGTTTGTACAGT
Organism: Hermodice carunculata; assembly: GCA_964020975.1. Lineage (NCBI taxonomy): Eukaryota > Metazoa > Annelida > Polychaeta > Eunicida > Amphinomidae > Hermodice > Hermodice carunculata. Next base: position 85,749,570 of record OZ026616.1, on the reverse strand, counting down.
TTGAACGATTTCTTCAAAGTCAACAAGGGCCTCAGTTGTGCACAGCCGTAGTCTTAGTGTTATTCAATATAAAGATTTTACAATACATACATATTTATCCTTATTCACCCGAACCCACGAATGGAATCGATCTACGTTGCCAAAATATTTATTATTTGTAAAAAATGAAATGTTATGATTCATAAGGTACGGTCCGTCGTTGAATGCATTTGGCAAACTTATTTGATAAGAACATTAGCAGCAACAGCAACTTTCGGCAGTATCATCATCATCATCATCATCATCATCATCATCATCATCATCATCATCATCATCATCATCATCATCATCATCATCATCATCATCATCATCATCATCATCACGGTAATAATCGCCCTATATATTTCGATCTACGTCAAGTGTGCTGCTTCGTTTAGAGCATATGTATATATATATATATATATATATATATATATATATATATATATATATATATATATATATATATATATATATATATATACATATATATATATATACCTCTGGGACTGGCAAAAACTGTCATCAGTTGGCAGGTGTACCCAATATACAGATGTTCTTTACAAGAAAATTGACCTGTCGGTCCTGGTGGATATAAGTGGCCACATTATAGATATACATATATATATATATATATATATATATATATATATATATATATATATATATATATATATATATATATATATATATATATATATATATATATATATATATAACTGAAAGTCCTCATTGTACCATTTCTCTGAATTCCAGGTCACTGACCAGTATGAAATTCGAGTATTCATCACAAGGTCGTCATCAGCCTTACGTCCGTTGCTAATCCATACCAAGATAGGTTATATAGATGTGCATAATTTATGTAAATTATATAAAACCTTTGCTCCACGAGCACACGCTTACTAAACTGCAAACTAGAACGTTTTAGCCCACCACCTTTTATAATGTTTGTGTGCATGTGCAGGGGGGTGGCCAGCAGCATTTGGTGCGGGAGCCCGCTGAATCATACCGCGGCCTTTACGGACGTTATGCTTCAGTGTGCGCCGGCTGCGCCTTCTGGTAGTGCTGTCAACAGCACATTCTTCTGGTGTGTTGACTTTATGTACTTTGTCTTGATATCATGATTTTCAGGCAATATACTATGCGGTTTTCGTGTCATGATCATGCATTTGTGTATCATCCCAAAGCATGGGGGATGGGAGGGGTAAATAAAATAATAAGAAAATAAAATAACTGGTCAAACATTGTCTCGATCCACCTAGTGCACGTCATTAATAGGAGATTAATCTATCTTTGTATGATGGCCAGGGCACCACAGCTGAAAGAGGCCATCTTAGTATCATTACTTTTAAAACCTGTTTTGGGGTCCAGAACTTGTAGAAATAGTACCCCACCCCCACCCCCCAGTCTCAAGTTTATTGAGAGAGTAATGGCAGAAAGAATTTTAGTGACAGAAGGAAACATGTTGATATAAACGGGAAAACATCTGAAAGTTATGTCCAGTATGCATTCATTATATTATATTCACTACCGTAAGGTGAAATTTATCACCACGGGGGCTCGTCTGTCTATCTTTACGCCGATGACAGCCTGTTGTCACACACATCCAAAGTTGCTACAGAAATAGCAAAGGAAAGGCGAAAAACTGTGTCGACTATATCAAATCGGATGTTCATCAAAGAATTAAACTGAATATATACCTCCAAATCGGAAAACAATGGAATTTGATGGGACCTGTCGAAAAGATATATTACATGATTCATACAAAGCCTATAGTTGATTGGACTTCCCCGGAAGTGGGGGCGGGGGGTACTTCCATGATGGATTGTACTGGGTATGCGCCGCGGGAAAGGCATTGTTTTCATTTCTCCCAGGAATCGAAAAGCCCCCCCCCCTCCCCCAAAATGTACAAGGCTGAATTAGGAACAACAATTATTTGAGTGAACTGAATGTCTTACTCATTTTTCAAATAAATGTATAGATCTTGGATATAGGCTGGAGATATAGGATGTAATTACTAATTTTTTTGGGAGGGAGGGGGATTTTTTGTGAGAAAAAATAATATTATAAAATTTGTTTAAAATTGGAATGTTAGTCTCCAAAATGGACCAGGATGCACCAATGCAGCACTCCTTTCAACACACTACAGGATTAAGAAAGGGTACCTTTTTACATCTGGTGTAGGCTTAAGATAGGGTATTGTATAAAAATGTCCGAGGCACACACACACCCTGATGTTGAGTATGTGCCCCCCCCCCCCTTGGGATTGGACTAAGTGTTTTTAAAACCTTGAAAAATCGTACTTTCAAGAAATGTAACAGAAAGACTATGTACGGAGTTCTCCCTAGAATTGAATACACTGAGAGAGAACAAAAATGTTTGTTCAGGGCATTTTTAATCTTAATATTCTCACGTTTACCAAATTATAAAGTTATGGAGGAGGGGGGAGTAAAACAAACTGAAATTTATACGTGAAACGTTTAGTAATTTGGGTATTTAGGAGTATCACCATTGCCTATACGTCCGCGTCTGGGCCACAACGGCCGAGTCGGGACTCAATTGTTCTGAAAAGACCTGGCGGTCCCGGTGGCGCCACCACTCGGTTTCATGGAGGGGGGGGGGTGACTTCCGATTATTCACATGTGGAGTAGAAGTGGGGATGTCGGGTGGGCCTCTTTGGTGGTCGAGATGTAAATAAACTCACTAAACCCGAAATTACAAAAAATAATTCAGGCATTAGTTAGGTAACGTTACCTTTCGACCACCATTGCCGAAAAACAAAAGGATTGGTAGGAGGGAGTAACCAAACACGCATACTGACACAACAACCGACGGGACCAACAGCCTTGGTCCAGTCAATATAGCACTAAAATGGGCCAAACCTACCACTAATTGCAATAGAAACTGTTTTGGTCTCATCATAAATTTTTGTGAAGACTTTCACGTCAGAAGTCATTGAAAATTTGGAAGTGGTAGAACCATTTAATTACATTGTCTGAACCCTTGTTTTTTTGTAGAATTAATGCAAAAATTTGGGGTAGGGTTTACCAGCAAAAGTTTGTTTGCACATATTTACACCAAATATTAACATTGGATAACCTATGAGTTGTATTTAACTGTTCTGACTTTCTTCTATGTCTGTATATGATAATAATTAACAGCTTCTTCAAAATTACCAGCCAGATTCTCTTCGTTCTTACTGCAGTTTCCCTGGTAAGTCTGTACCAAGTTTGTTTTAATGGTCGCACTTCATTGATTTGGGGAGTTTTCGTGAGTTTTTAGTCCTTTTTTGACTTAATCTTTAAAAAAAAAATCTAAAAACACTGGTCCCAATTACTTGGAGTCACTTCCGGGGACCTCGGGTTACAAGCTTGTTCACCAGAGGGTGCCGCAGGTTTTTCCTCTATTTCTAATGGACGTTATACCTAGAGAAATTGTTTTAACTTCACCATACTGTTGCTCGTATTGTTCCTAAACTTGTTTGAAGTGTTCCTTGCAGAATGCACCAATAAATTGTAACTGTGAAATTGCTATGGATTCCTTATCGTTAGCAAATTATATATTATTCTTGAATTTACTCACTCAATTGGGAGAAGGCACCATGGATCACCTGAGGACAGGACCAGCACACGATCTTCTAGGTATCTGGTAACTCATTCATACCAGCAGATCATGATTTAACTCTATAATTAGATACATCTTGGAAAATAATCTCAGCCAGGTAGTTATTATGATGTAAAGTGGGTTGCTTCGCAGTTTCCTGAAATGTCTTGCTGCAGCTACTGCAACAGAAGCAATTGCATCATGACCAGACTTCCAGGCCATGAAATAGACAATTTGGTAACTACGTTAAAGTAGTCAGGGGTTTTATTTTCTAAATATCTTTAGTAAAATTTTAAGGATCTTAACTTAAGAATATCTGGTACTTGTAAATGGTTTAACGTTTTAAATAAAGGATCCGTGTGGGCATTATCTCTGGCCAAGCAAAAAAGACGAACATAGAAATAACAGCCAGGTTCCTATTCCTTCTAGAAATTTGACAAAACATTGTAGTAGGTCTTAACTTTCAACCCTGCTAAAAAAACATACAACCCTGTATCAAAGATGAACTTTTCACACTTTCTTATAATGGTCTCGTAACATTCACAAAGCTTTTCTTCATGAAGCAATATAAGGACACTTCTACACTTGCACACTGTTATGTTTGTGGTAATTAAGTGACTTTATATTTACCCTGTGCATTTAGGCTTCTAATCTCTGTTCCTACTATTTTTGCCAGTTGTTGCTAATTTATATTCTACTGAAAGGTAGCCTTGGCGATGGAGTATCATATAATCCTTAGTCAAGGTCATCCTAATATCATTAAGTTAAATTACAAGTTCTTGGTTATTGCTTAATTACCACTTTGTCACTACACACGTTGAAATTCATGTAGAACATTTGATATTATATTGAATAAACTGTTCGGAGTTCTGGGTTCTGAGAGAGTTCTACTAAAAAAAAAACCTTGATTCTTGTATACAAAGCCGTAAATTTGTCAATAGGAACTGTGATTTGCTAGACGTTTAGAAAATCGGTGAACTACAGACTCCAACTTTAAAATCTGATTGTGTAGACACAAAAATATAGACAAGCTAGAATGCACTATAGTCTGTATTCTTGCGAGGTAGCCTGAAAAGGTAAAATCTGTAACTTGCAAATCTGAAGTTTGTATGTTCCTATCAGTTGACAGACATTCTCTGGTAAGTTAAATTTATTGCACACAAAGTCTAAATGATGAATGTTCTGCGGTGAAATAAATCTACCTAACAGACATTTTACTCTAATGCTAAATTACTAACTATTAACCTCGGCCCATTCAACGAATCATGATATTGCTCGTCGTGAATATTTATTATCGGCATCTGATAGCATAAAGTAGTGTTATACTTAGGTATACACCTGAAAGACTTAAAATTGTAAGCTTTGGTCACGAGTTACAAGCTCGTGGTCATGACTTGATATCTCTTGCCAATGAGTTACTAACTAGTGGCGATGATTTATATTTCTAGATTGCTTTACCCCATATCCTTTTCAGGACTCTATAGTAAACACCTTTACTATGTCGAGACTGTGGTTGTATTCTGTCTTATGTTATCACACTGTACACCAATTATCGTGGATAAAAGTCAAAAGCCCATGGCCATGCATATCTCTTCCTGTGTTTCACTCCAACTCCCTCAATGATGTGTCATAACCATCCTGCCACAGGACTGGGTAAACATCTAAGCTGTTTACAAGAAGCATATTTACTAATTTCACTCAAAACATGTTTATAACAACGCAAGATAAAGAAAACAGCAGTCGATCTTTGGCATCATTGGTCGTTGTCAATGTAAGGAAGAATAGCGTGCTTTGTGGCCCATTTGGCGGAGTGATTGACCACCTCTACGCTATGAAGTTCGAAAACAAATTGGGACGTGGTTCACGCCGGAAAATGGTGAGACGATGATGTCTGCAGCATTCGGTGTGCTCCTGCATAGCCCACAACAATATATTTGGCATATCTTTCATTGTTAATTATATAAATATCTGACTCGAATTATATTCCATGTGTTACTCGTTATAAAAATGATTTTAATCTTGACCAAAAATGGACTAAATCAATCTAAATTAGATGGGGCATTTATGATAACGACAATTCAGGGCTGGTGAGAATTGCTTAATTCTACCCAGGTGCTCAATGTATCTCTCAAATTGTTTCATACAGTCAAATATATAAAGCCACAGACACTTCATATCGTTTGATCGTTTCGGGTATTATCATTCTTAATCATTTTTCTGGAGGATGCTATGCCATCCTAATGGGTATTGTAGTTGGACTGGCATAAATGGACAATAGTACGCCCATATATATATATATATATATATATATATATATATATATATATATATATATATATATATATATATATATATATATATATATATATGTGTGTGTGTGTGTGTGTGTGTGTGTGTGTGTGTGTGTGTGTGTGTGTGTGACATGTAAGCTTATGGAGAGTAAAGAGTTTGGACTGCGGAGTAGGGTAATGACTACTATGAAGTGGTTTTGGACAAAAAGACACAAATACAATATATCTCTGTGGTGCCTATTATGCCTGGTGCTTCGTTTGTGCACTCATTGGCTCTAGAGACAATTAGTGCGCCCATTGTCTGAGGTCTGGAAAAAAAGAGAATTCCGAAATGCATAGGATTGGATAGCTCGTGCTCTCATAACAAAAAACATAAGTCTGTGGAATGCTTTGACAGTGATGTATGGCTATGCAAAAACTGGAAATAAGGTATCCTTCCTCGTCTGATGATGAAGTCACTCAGTTGAAAAACGTTACTTATGACAATACCTGCAACGTGAGCACTACCGCTTCTCTCACAAAGACTAGTTTAGTTCAAACGTATTTATTTCATCTGGATCGCCCTATAGTACATCGAAATGCTACTTAGTTGGGTTCTCCATAACATGGACAGACACACGAAATATATACACAACATAGAGGACATAAAATGTTACCAATTCTATGAAGATGAACAAATATAGGGATATAATTTATATTGCTATGAAATCATGTAACCATAATCATAAATCACATACATATTATATTGATCCTATGCAGAACAAACAGTCATCTCATATATCATTGTAACAGTAACAAGAACAGCAGTCACATGAGGTCACGAGGTATAAAAGGAGGGGGAAACCCTTTTATTGCTATACACTCATTAAGAACAGAAACCTTATCGTGTCCACACTGTACTTTTCGAACGCTTCACAGATTTGTACATTTAAGGGATCCAATAATTCCTTGCTACTAAAGAGAAGAATTTCGATTTAACTGTTACCTGCAAGCTGAATAATCAAACACTTGGAGATAAGATTGGAAAGATAAAGTCAAAGAAAATTGTTTCCAGGTACAGAATACATAAGGCAGAAAAATAAAAAGTGTTCAAGATCTTTAGTAGGATAAGTACAAGAGCAGGTAGGGTTTGGGAAGACGTGGACATTGAAAAGATCGAAGTAAAGCCCGGAGTAGCCCTGTCATAGTTGGGTATGATAGATATTAGCAAATCTCTTATCATGGAAAAAGTAGTCAGGGACAGTATCCACGGCAAACAAGGTTGCTTTCATTTTAGATTTAAATATTTGAAGGAAAATCTTCTTGAATTGCGAATATCAGAGGGAAGCTTATTCCATCGCTTCATAGCATCAGAAAGGAAAGAATTTCTAAAGTGATTTGTTCGGCATTTAATAGGAACCAGGTTGGCGAAGGTAGCGACCAAGAAAAGTAGGAAGAACAAGATTGGAAAGATATGAAGGAGTTAATTTATGGTACATTTTCAAAAACAAAAAAAAACAAAAACAAAAAAAAGAAAGAAAAAACCTGTTTGAAGTACTTGCGTCTGCTGGGGAGGCTTGACCAATCAAGTTCACGTAGAAGATTAGCATGTGGGGTATATCTAAGAGCACCAGTCGAGTTTTTGCAGCCTCGAAGTGGATTGATTCGAGTAAGTCAGATAAGCCTTGCCAACAACTGTCAAACAGGACACAGCCATATTCAAGAAAAGGCTGGTAATTATAACAAAACATTTCTTCACCTTTTTTATGCAATGGTGTAAATTGGGCTTCTTTTCAAACTGATGGGAAATGTTTCTGGTCTAAAGACAGGTTTATTAGTTTTGTGATAGGTTTTTAAATTATTGGAGCTGTTTCCTTCAAACGTCTGACACTTATTCCGTCTGGTCCATTTGTTTTGGTTGTATCAATGCTCTTAAGTGTATCTAGGACTTTGTTTTCACAAATATTATAATTCCCAATAGTACGCAAGGCATTATAAGGGCGTGTAGGAATGCTGACTGGAGACTTATGAAGAAGTTAAAGCTTCAGCTTTAGATGTGTTGTCAGTTATGTGTCTATTTTCACACACTAAAAAGCGTATGATTACGACGGCAATTATTGTTTAAAAAGCATTCTACGGGTCGTCCACCATGCCTTAATTTCTTTTTAGGGTTGTTCAGTTTACCATTGTGCTGTTGCTCAACCATACGTAAATTTCCCTGGTACCGGTTTCCGATTTGATTACAGGTAGCCCATAGGTTGTGGCTCTGCACTGCATCAGCACAGTTTTTTGCTTTATAGTATGCCCACGTGACCTTACGTTTTTGACGGCGTAGTGAAGAAAAAATACCACGGAAGATCATCAGGGCAAATGGGGACTTCTCTATATGGAATGCAGTCTCTGGTGTAAGATAGAAAACCTTTGGTCCAAGAAATACAACACCGGTTAAGGTCTTTTAAAAGAAAGACATTGTCCCACTCTATCTCTGAAATGGTCTTAAAAGCTATCGAAATCTGCCTTTTTATATTCCCATATAAACTTTTGCAAGCAGGTTTTTTTCGGCAGCAATGAAATATTAAATGACACTATACTGTGACCACAATTGGCAATTGGTGGTGATACACAGGGTTGGTGAATATATTAAGGGATGTTAGAAATAACTTGATGAAGGCAGCTCGACGTATAACTAGTTGTACTGGTTCTTGAATATGGGGCACAAGGAAATTTGTTGAACAAAAATTTAAAAAGTTTTCTGCCGGGTGCTGTTGCAAGATCAGCATTAAGGTCACTTGTTTTAACGATTTAAAATTTGTTGAAAAAAATAATCAAGTTTTCTGCAGGGTGCTGTTGTATGATCAGCATTAAGGTCACCTGTTTTAACGATGGTATGAATACTGATAGTTTTTGCATGGTTGAGATCGGACTGTAAATTGTTCCAGAATAACACACCAGGGAATCAGGGGGCCTGTATATTACTCAAAATAAGAATTTATCATTATATAACTTGATTTCAGTCCATAATAATTCAAGGTCAGCGCTTTCAAGGTCATGACGTCTAGTACATAAAAGTTGATGCGAAACCCACACACCTTTACCCCCTCACATCCCGTTTGTTCGGTCTCTTTGCATGATAGTATGGAAACTGGACAGGGTGAGATCGTCATCTGGGATATTATCAGACATCAAGGCCTCAGAAAGAGCTATTATATAAAACTTTTTGGCAATATCGGTACGAATACAACTTCATTTGTCTCGTGACAAGCTTCGAATGTTAATATGACACAGACTAATATCATGGTAATCATCATTGGATCCTGGATTTTGACGACAACTGCTTGCCAGTAATATCAGAAAGGGGGCAATAATAAGTAGGTAAACATCCATATTCGAACGTTTCCTGGATATAATACAATTATATTCATATGTTAAAAGTACCTTTTGCCTATTGTAAGGAAAATATATGCTGCTGAAAGTACCGACAAGCCAAACGAAGAATATTAAGTATAATAAATGGATCTCAAAGTCAGAGGAAAACGGACAAAATTTGTGTTCTCGGACAGCTCTGCACAAGAAATACAGATACATTTGGAAAATGGGACAGGGCGCTTGCACCCTACTAACTTTCGCCAGTATATAATTAATAGCATGTATAGTTGAACCGTAGTAAATATGTACGTATGTAATTTAATAAGTTTGCCAGAAAAGATTAACGAAAGAGACTTTATAGCATTAAAGATGACTCGCCATAACTTCCCCCACTTCTGTATGATCGAGAAATTAGTGCTCAAGTGATTGGACGATCTAATAGGATTGTTAACGATTTCTAGTAGACAAGTGTTGTGTGACGTCACAAGTAAGATTATCCACTTTATCATAAATTTAAATTAGGAATAATAGTGGGCTTAATATGGATCCATTACAGGGCAAGGAGATTGGACGATAATTACTTTTTAATCTGTCTGATTGTTTTCTTAAATACCGGACATCTATTGGATCTCTTCCAAGAATCAGCGAAACAAGACAGGCTTAAAGATACTTTTAAGATTTTAGTGAGAGGTTCACAGATCGAGATCGGCTGTGTTTTTAAGTAAGATATTTCCTATGTAATCTTGGCCAGAAGCAGAGGTTAAACTTAGAGAAGATAAGACTTTTCTGACCCACTCTTTTTCTAAAGTAATGCCGTGTAAGTGTTCATCCGTTCAAAATGTAAACTCGGGAAATGTAGGAGAGTCAACATCAGGAGGTGTTTTACATTGACTAGCAAAGTATGTGTTGAAAATTGCACCTTTTCAGCCATGCAATATACAATTTTGTCATCTTCAATAATAGGACTATTATCCTGGTGTATTTTACACGCCAAAACCGTCTCTGATAGACTCCACCACTTTTTGGAGGGTTAATGACATTTTCGTCAAGTTGTTGACGCAGATTAGAAAAATGAAAATGGACAAAGTTTCACATCAAGTTAATCACTTCATTGCGTTACCTTTGTAAAACTGGAAGAACATCTGGATCTTAATGTAGACACCGTAAGTTTGGGGATGCAGGATGTTAGACACACGCTTAAAACGTTTCCACGTACGGTTGCTACGGCAAATATCTTTTTTTTTTAATTGCTGAAGTTATCCAGGGTTTGCCCATAGGGTGACTCCATCTGTAAGCTGATAGAGATTGTGCTGTGATACAAGGTTGACAAGAGATAAACCAATTTTACTGTCAGCATGAGGGGGGTCCCAAGCGGAACACCTGTCGTTAAGATAACTAGTGATTATTAATATGGACCAGTCAGTTGAGTAGTTTCTTCCAGTAATAATCAGATTCTATGAGTGATTATTCCAAGAGAAACATGTCCAATGACAGTAGTCGGGCAAATGAATCCATTAATGATCCAAATGATATGTTGTTACAACCCCTACTGGCATACATGATGTACAACTTACAGAGTGGTACAGCAAGACATATGAAAAATGCTGTTTTGGAATATTTTACCGCTAAAGATATAGCTAACACTAAAGACTGTTTATGGAATCATTGTGATTCAAGTATAATAGGGGAGAATAAAGGCATAAAAGACTCTACTGCGCGCCCAATTGGTAGAACAGGCAGCGATGCTAATGTCCTGGATATTTTTATGAGTTTGGCAAGTTAGACAAAGGTAATACAATGTCCACTATCGTCATTGACTCCCTCGGTTTCAGGATCACATCCCGGTCACACCCTCAGGAGTTGAATCATGTGTTGTTAATTGTGAGGGTAAATCGTATGGAGTAGTGCTTGAGAAGCAAGAGTTATAAGCATGCAAGAGTTACTGGACCACGTAGTCAGTGAAACATGGAGATAAGGGACGGAATTAAGTTTCCCCCAATAGCACTTACACATATGCCGGCACGGTGGCCCGGATTAAAAATCTCCCCATTAATTCGTCTGCACAAGTTGACACCTCAGGTTCGGCCGCAACACCACAACCCATTGTATGCGTAAGCACTTGTAATGGCCAACCAAATAGTGCTAACCACCGCATATCCTCGAGAATCAGAGAGACATCAGTACCGCTAGAACATACAGCGACAGATCTCGTGGGCGTGTCGCCTGACGTGGTCGTCGGAGGGGGGGGGGGTACAGGGCCAAAGGTGCTCCTGAACCAAGGAGAGACCTTTTTATATATTGCATATATAAAATATAAATCAACCGGTGTAAGGGACCTGTGTATGTATGTATTGCATGCAGCCTTTGATGTCTGCTCAGTAGAATGGATATCGAACCAAAATGCAAATCCTTTAAATTGTCTGTACCCACCCCCTCAATCCAATGCCTTATTAAATGAAGCACTGTGGCCTGCTCCTGTGTAAGTCACAAAATATATCCCTCCAAGATCAACATCAGTGTAGGATGACCCCTAACTACCTCATCATGCTGATTCAACCATATTTTTAGTATGGCACAAGCAATCTCTCGGTGGTTGTTTATAATTCACATGGTCGTGGCTGTGGTCGTTTCGAGTACATGAGAAAGTTATCAATGACAATGACTTTGTACTGCTACAAGAACACTGGTTGTGTAGTAAAGATAGAACTACTCTCGAGGGAGAGAAGTTCCAAATTGTCAAATTTCTCTTGTGTCGGGGATGCAAGATCATGATCTTCTACCAGGCAGACCATATGGAGGTTGCACCATCCTATGGAAAAAAGTTTAGGTTGCAGATGTTCTCGGTTCCTTTTGAATCAAACGAGTTTGTGCAATATCGGTTGAGTTAATTAATATAAAGTTTCTTTTGCCACATGTGTATATGCCAGTTTTTCTGAAGAGAGTATGAGAATGCATTAGGTGAAATATCCACTATGTTTCATGAAATAAATACTGACAATGTTTTCATTGGCGGTGATTTTAACACTGTCTTTTCACGGGCTTGATCCATAAACATCGCACTTCTCACATCCTTCATACAACACGAAGACCTGAAATGTCTCTTTTTACGAAATCCAAACCAGATAGGTTTCACCTAAGTGAAGTAAGATAAATGCTGAAAGATCACAATTGATCATTTCTTAATATCTGGTAATATGTACCACTTAGCAAATGAATACTGTGTTTGACGTGATGGCATTAATATGTCCGATCATTCAGCCATAAGACTTGTATTAGGTATATCTGCCACTCATGTATCTCCTGAATCAGATGACTTTTTCCTTGTCCCCTGTTGTAGTTGGCAACTATAAAAACATAGAGGCTTACAAATTTTCTTAGATGAGTTTTTAGACACTGTTGATGTCCCTTGGGAAGCTGTACACTGCCATGAACTATTGTGCGTTGAGCATAGTGAAATTATAAAGAAGTAACAAAATGATATCCTTGAAACCTGCATCCAAGCAGGGGTAAAAAATATACCGCGTCCATCCTCGTGCAAGCTAAAGTTGTGCCAGAATGGAATGGACATGTTGAACATTTAAATAAAGCTTTATTTCGGCATTTTTTTTTTCGGAGGGGGGGAGGGCAAAATGATCTTCCCCATGAGGAAATTGTTGCTGAGACGAGCCGTCGAACCCGTGCGAAATATCACGTTGCTTTACGCTCTTTGAAAAGAAATAATGACAGACTACTTGCCCCAAATCTGACCGAGTCCATTTCAGGTAACCGCAAGAGGGATTTCTGGAAGGAGGTCAAGAAAGCTAGAAATAGCAAGAATAATTTTCCAACCAATGTTGATAATGAACCAGACACCTTGAGCAATGCGAGCGTATTCATTTACATAATTCAGGTTTGTTCGGGTTTTTTTGTTTTTGTTTTTTTTTTTTTTTTTTTTTTTGTTTTGTTTTTTTGACGATGTTAATATGATAAATTCGAAGTCGCAGATTGATTCACTAATTCACAGAAAATGTAAGACAGGTAATACCGACTTCCAATTTTATCAATGACCATCAAAAAACGTAAAAGAAACTGTCTATTTGCTGAAGCTGGGTAAACACGATGGAGACAGTGGTCAGTACTCTGATCACTTTGTGAATGGTTGCGAGCGACTATACATACATTTGTCGATGTTATTTACTTCTATGGCAACACATGGTTGTGCCCCACATGGTCTCCTGTATGTAATTTTCATCCTATCCCCAAGAACAAAAGAAAATTGCTGAATGATTCAGACAGTTACAGGGGCAATGTACTTGGTAGTATTTTGGGTAAGATTCCTGACTGAATAGTTATAAGTGATAACCCTAAGGTACTTGATACTTCGTATTTGCAGTTTGAGTTTATACCTAACAGTTCCACGACTAATTGTACATTTTTTAACTCCGAGTTTATAAATTATGATTAACAGCATGGTTCTTATGCCCATGAAATGTTGCTAGACGCGAGTAAAGTTTTTGACAGGGTGGATTATATCAAACTGTTTACGTTACTGTTACATAAGGTTTAAGATCCTATTTTATGTCGTTTTTATTGAGTATGTTTAAAAACAAAAATGCTGACGTTAAACGGGGCAACAGATTATCAAAATCGTTCTGCTGCTCGAATAAAGTTAAGCAAGGTGGAGATCTTTCACCTATCTTCTTTGGATAATATATAGCATAATCGCTTCTCAGGTTTAAACAGTCCGGTTTTGGCATTTCCCATGGGGGATCCCATGGGAGCCCTTATAAGTGCTACCACCATTCCCTTTCCTCCCTGTATCTAAGATTCTAATTCACCCTGTTGCTATCAAGCCCTATCAATTCATTTCTTTTCTCCCAGCACCCTACCAGGTAGCCCTGTACACGTTTAGTGCCTTTCTTGCCTCCCAGAAAGCCACCCTTCAAACCTAACACCCATGCTATATGGTTGCCAAATGTGGGATTTTCTAGTAAGGATGGAATATGTTCTATACTGCATGGAAAAAGGCCGTTAGAGGGTCATGGAAGCTACTTTGCAGATGCCACAACAATTTAGCTCATTTGAGTTGTGAAGATCTTGACATAGATGTCCAAGTCCATGAGAGCTTTCTCTATATTTTCATCATGTATATCATTGTCCAAATGCTGCAGTAAGTATTCTTCCCAACTTAGTTGTTTCTGGGAGTCGCTCTAGTGTATGTAACTCACGGAATTATATCTTATCAAAATGTGGCACACCAAAAGTTGCCCTCCGTTCATTTGGCCTACATACTCTGTTAACAACAACATAGCAGGGTCTGCAGCCTGCGCCATCAGATGAGAGATGGGAGCTTAAGAGCTAATCCACCAGGAACTGAATGTTCCGACATCATTACTTACCTATGTGCAGAATGATCGTTTGGGGGATTGTCCTTGGGTTGGTTGTGTGTGTGTGTGTGTGTGTGTGTGTGTGTGTGTGTGTGTGTGTGTATGTGTGAATGTGTGTTTTGCTTTTGTCTCATTTCTTTTCTTTTATTTTTTTATGTTATTTTAATTTGAGCTTGTGTTTTGATTTCTGCCCCTATTGTAGTTTCTGTCCCTATCAATGAACTAACATCTGAACATGAGAAATAACTAAAGGTACTATTACAATATATGCACATTGTATTTTCCCCTACAAAGTGTGCTACATTGAATTGTGTACGAATAATGATTTATTCATCCATATATATATAGTAGGTGTTCAAATATAAATCAACTTTTCAAATTCTTTGGGTGTATATATGGATCGAACAATTCACCTTATGTAAAGGTCTCTAATTACAATTTGTCATGCTGTTTCACACTCTTTGACTGTTTGTAGATAATTTGTCTTTGGGCAGAGTACCGCTTTAGGAAAGGTCTTCTCAGTACAGGAACGTACACTAAAAAACTCTACTTCAGTATACTTGGCCAAATCCTATGGTGTACAGGCGATTTTTGGCACGTACAAGTAATGAACATGCTTTGACAGTTTTGACAACCTCGTCATATAGTAAACAAGCTTAACACAATTTATTATACCAAGCAACAATTACTGAATAGAATTTTTCTGCAAAATCAATATCAAACTATGTTTGATTCAATAAAATAATTAGCAAGGAAAATGCTTCAGTGGTATTTGATTTTATTTATATGATTGGTAATTGTGCGAGCCATGGAGCAAATACGACAGTGCAGTTGTTAACATCGGCCACGAGTAAGTCATACTGTGGAGGATAGGCTTGCCATACTACATTGCATTGGACTTCATGTAATCATCTACACTGCCAAGGGGCAAGAGAGATTTTTCTGTGAATGAGCCATCCATAGATCTAATTTTCTCACACACCCAAAGGTATTCACCCAGACTACTCTCAGCATACTTCAATAGCTGACAGTTTTTCTAAAGCTTTTTATAGGTGGCCAGATGTAAGAGACCCATTAAAGAGCCTATCGAAA
This sequence comes from Hermodice carunculata, assembly GCA_964020975.1. NCBI lineage: Eukaryota > Metazoa > Annelida > Polychaeta > Eunicida > Amphinomidae > Hermodice > Hermodice carunculata. The sequence continues at coordinate 85,733,855 of OZ026616.1, read as the reverse complement.
TAGTCGGTTAAAACACCCCGCTCGTGGGGGCTACTGATTGCACTTGTAAGCACCAAGTGAAATTGGCTTCATTCTATTTTCTTCGAACGCATAAATATGCAGTAATTAAGCGCTGCTGGAGGTATGTAAGACAAGGACTCTTGCATGCTGTCTGCACTCATATATGAAAGTGTGTGGAACATGGAGCGTAAAAAGTGTTGGTCTTGGTCTGACTATCGATCATCGCGGATCTTAGGAGTGACCACGGCAAAACCGAAAAACAAAATTACGACTCGAGTTATATGCACTTTCTCGCAGTACCTATGTACATAAGATTCCAGAGGTCCACAAGTTTGCACTGAAAGAGTTTATAAATACATGGTTTTTCGACATTTACACAAGATAAAACTATATAATGATCACGTTACGTTAGTGCTGATTTTCATAGTCGTTTGAGGATAACAGATTAATCCTTTACATGATTTTTGGACCACAAGCACCTTGCCATGGTATGTAAATGGTTAAGGGCATGCAATGATAACTTTCCTGCCCTCCGTCTCGCTAAACGATCTTAACTGTGCTGACATTTGATTGTATCAATTGAAGACTCGTTTAAAAAATGTCTGACACTGCAACCTTATTCAATACTTTCAGGAGATACATAAACCGACGCCTTGAAGAGAACTGTATAAAACGTCACATTGACACTAATGGCCACACACGAAAATATGGGTATTATTTACCGGACGGATTGTTTTCGCTGGCGACCTGGTGCAGGCCAGTGGAGGCTCTGGTTGTTTACTTTTTGTACTTTTTTCCCAAGGTGCCTCCAGAAATGAATACTTCCTGAAAGGGAAGAACAAAACTGGATACCTCCTGAAAGGAGAGAAAACAAAGAATACGTTAAAGAGGAATAGCGTTGGTTTCATGCATTTTAAGAGGCAGTGCCTTATTTATTTAAACTTTGATAAAATGTTGAAGTTAAATTGGAATTAGCTGTTACACATATAATTTTAAGCTAATACTTTTGTTATGGAATGTATAATACGTTAAAGAGAAATAGTTTGGGTTGCATACAGTTATAAGGAGGCAATATCTTAAGTTTTATATAAAAAAGAATTAAAATAAAATTTGCTTTACAAATATAATTTTATGCCAATAATTGTGGTACACGTTTTAAAATGTTAATGACCTGACACATACATATTCAACATAAAATAGACATAACTTTTACAATATAACGATCATAAAAAAGTAAACAAACTATAGAATTACATATACGATTTCCAGTTTAAAGCAAAATTATTGATTTAGCATATATATGTTGAGGCTTGTTTTAATAATTTAATTTAATTCAATTTTTATTTTTATTATCAATCACATCCCTCAAAAAAACAAACATACACTTTTAACGTATTGTCCCTCTTCTATTCTCTTTTTTTATTCAGGTATTTATAGTTTTAAATGTTTTACCACGCACATTGCATAAAATTGCTATAATACTTGTGATGATCTTCACCAGATCTTCACCCTAAGACTGACGCCATACCACTGGACGTGCAAGATTCTAGCTATATACACTGAACACCAAACGACCGGAATATCTTGACATAATCCGAATGAAATACTATCCGACCATTATTGCTATACTAGCGCATGGCCCTGTTCATTAATGTTTTATTCACACTCAGGGGAGGGGGTCACCTTACTCCTGATTGGACTGTACAATAATGTACAGAGTGGGATTACGTTAGCTTTGGGATTACGTTAGCTTTGGGATTCTGCTAAGCACGACGGGATCGACACATGTCAGAGTTTGCGAATTTCCATGATGCCAGGGTGTGCGTGTGGTGCACCAAAGGAACATGTTGCACACCAGCACACACCACTTCTGTAGATATCCTTATTAGCAGCTCCGTGATGACATGGGGTGCTGTTGCTTGGAACCACAAGAGAGAGTGGTATGCGTATCATTGATGTTAGCAAAATTTTCTGCCATACCGGGATGACATCCTGAGCCCAATTGCTACATCCTTTGGACTGGAGGCCACTGCCCGTGGTTTCTTATTCCAAGATGGCAATGCAATGCCTTACCGGACTAACATCATTAACGTTTATCACGCTCCTGATATGGAGAAACACACATCCTATGCCCTCACACAGCACAGAGTTGAAACCCACGAAAGATGCTCTGGACATGGTAGAAAAGGTTCTGGTATCATGCTGTGAAGAAAATATATGGAAGATGTGCCATGGCCCTGATTCAAGAGTATGCAGCCATTCCATAAAGAAAATTAAGAACTTTATCAGATCACTGCGATCAATGTGTGGTGCGGTGGCTTCTGTTCGTGATGGTGCCGCCAAGTATTGAGTTCACTTTGGCACTCTGAAGCGACCACCTGTCAGCACTTCTAGGCCCCCTTCTGGCTTCACATGTGTCGACGAGCTTCATTTTGTATTGTCAATATTTCTGCGTCAATTTTGGAAATAATTCCATCACACTGTTGTGGTATTGTTTCTGAATACACTAGTGTTTACTAACACAGAATGACAAATTTAAAATATTTCATAAATCGCCTTTGTCATGCCCACCGTTTTCCATATAGTCCTTCCTGATTTAAATGGTCTAGAAAGCACAACGTCCCAGTTTATGAAATGTAGTTCGGTTAAAACTAGCCACTGATACAATATTTTGGCGAAAACGCGCTGAACTGAAGTGAGCTGGAACTTGGGGTGGTTAAGCAGACGCAAGGGGCGAAAATCTTTTCCCCAAACGCTTAAAACGTACGATGATTTTTGCACGATGCTATACAATGTAGATGAGCCTTCAGTACATGTCATTTTAACCCATTCCTGGTTAGAGTACAACTGAGACAACAGCTTTCCTTGGTGCGGATTGGGCGCCATCATGAATGGTCTTACATACAAAATCTCAGCAAAATGTTTTTACTTACAAGAAATTTGAGTAAAAATATTAACGAATACGACAATTTACATTCGAGGCCTTTAGCAGTTTTTTTTGGGGGGGGAGTGTTAGAAAAAAGGGTTAACATACGTACAATTCTTATCATAAATATCTCCTACTGTCTTTAAATTTCTCGTCAGAATTTAGTGGAACCATTGAAGCAAATGGGTTTTTTACATCCCGTGCCAGTGGCAACCCATCGCCCTAGCACCAAAGGAGTGTACTGGCGCTGTTCCCACTGATAGTCTTCGGCATCTACATGTAAGTGGATAACTTACATCCTAGCATCCGACTCTTTTATCGTGACGTTGCTTTTCATTGTCTGCCACCATGTGCATACTGATGCCAAATGGTACGAGCTGGGCTTTTAATGAACCCTAAGTGGGACATAACTTCGGATCTTTTTCTCTTTAACATCTTTTTCTCAACTGTTGCTTTGGAAAAGAAGGGCCTTATTATTTTGTTCATGTGAAACGTATCCCAATCAAGGACGACTGATATATAAGCGTGACTTCATGTGTGAAACAAATGGTCATAGGTCATAAGACTCGAGAGGATTGCGGATCCCATGTTGTGTAGCAGAGAGTACGAGAGGATCGCTGACCACACGTTGTGTAGCAGAGAGTAGAATAGGACACGAGCTGAGCTTATACTTACGTAATGGAACATAGTTACGTCGCTAAACTGAGGAAGCTAACCTTGCGACATTTATTTATTTAATCCAATTACGCCTACAAAAATCGAGGTTGCCATAGAGATACACAGGCTAATAACCACCATGTCAGGCCTCAAACATATTTTTCTCATATTCTCAAACTGATCAAAAGTATGTATCTACAAAATGTATGCAAATCCATTTAACAAGCTGCACAGTACGAAATACCTTAGGGTACATTCAATAACAGCCCTTGCTGAACCTTGCTGTTGGACATCACAATGATAGGGAATCAACACTGGGAGGGCGCAAATTGGATTGATTTTGTCTTCAGATCTTTTTCTTGCGCTGCAGGGATTACTGGTGTTTACACATCTGCCTATATGCAAACGGAAATGATTCATAGTCAATTCCGCCCTACAAGTTATTTAGTTTCTTATTAGCATAATGTAACTGTTGTTTATGTGACACGACCTTTAGATAGGGAGTCCAGGGGCATAAAATTTGTGTTGCACGTATGTTTTTCTGCATGAGAAAATCTGTATTCGGAATAACAAATCTACAAAACCCGAGTGGCATAATTATGAGACAATCTTCATTTGAGAGGTATATCAGAGACATATGTATAGGTTTGAAGTAAATAAATTACCAAAAATCGGGTTTGGCGTACATTCATGCGTACTTAATAAAGACAAAGTTTCGTAGTCACACGTGATGCATTTAGGTAGGTGCTACAGACTACATACCAGTTCGACCAATAAATTTACCAAATCGGAACACAATGCAGTTTTGTTAATAGTGGTTGGTACCACCCCCTGATGACATTATGCATGTGCCTCTCCATAGCTCCAAAGAGCTTCTGTATCTGATGCTGTTGTATTTCAACCCACTGAATCAACAGCTAGTATCAGAGCTGCTCTAGCCTGGGAAGGTTTGTCCTGTAAATGATCGATTCACACCCGGACAAAATGATGGACATTTCATATGGGTGTGGCCTATGAGATTTTCATGGAACATACTTATTATCTTTTGGTCCATTGATGCAAGGCCAAATGGAATTGCAACGGGTTCCGACACCCCATCCCTGTATATGAGAGCATGAAGTGTCCCATCTATTACAACCCGTCCAGCCTTGTGGGACCAAGATGTTAAGTCCAACCCATAGCAGATTTGGTCTTACTGCTTCAAATACTCATATGTATATATATATATATATATATATATATATATATATATATATGCGGTCTTATGAGGTCGCGACACCTTCATCTGTTCGTCGTGGAAGTTAGGTTGAATTGGGTCTCATCTGAAAAGGTATCTTCTTTCTGCTTGTAACAGTTCCAATTGAGACGCTTATGACATCATGTAAGTCATTATGCATTTCTGTGCTGTGTCAACATTGCCGTTGGTGCTGATGCATAGGACGTTATTCCAAAAGCATTTTCCCTTGTCTACCTATTCCTTCAGTGGTGTTTCGATTGTCATATTGAAGGAGGTAATGCCAAAGAGGACAAAATGGACCTTTTTTAGGCTTCAGCTACAAGAAATTCATAATCGTTGGCGTCTGGTTTTGTTTGACAAACACGCCTGACCTGATCTGTTACGTCGCCAAATTTATGCAGGCCATGAGGCCTATCTGCCACATTCGTTAGAATGGAGGAGTATAGTTTGGGTCACAGAAAAACACAGGTTGTTTTAGCTATAGCTTTCTGTTGAATAGTTGTATATGTCAAGTGTTTCAAAATACTAGTTTCCGACTCTACTCAATTTTACTATGAAATCAAGTTATTAATAAAATCATATTGTTACATGATTTTAGGATGCAACATGTTCTCGGCTTAATCGATGGCTGTTAAATTGTCCCGTATGATTAACATCTGTACTTTGTCACATCGTGATAAACCACAAAATAGAATTTGATGATCTTTAAGTACTGTGTAGTTTTGTGCTTTTCTATGTTGTAGTAAGAAATGGGACTCTTATTTTAATTTTAGTGGCAAAGTTGGCAATTTGTATACATACAAGCCAACAGCACCAACGACGATTCCCGATCACTTGCATTTTCATGTAGCTTTCTGTCTATGTATAGCCAACACCCGCCACTGACTGTGAGCGCTGCATATGTAAACTAGGCATACTGTATTCATTCCAATAGAAGCACGCTGTGCTAGTGCCAAGTTTTCTTGAGCAGACATGGTTTTGCCAGGTTTTCTGATAATGATATGTTTTAATTTAAAATACTAACAAGCAATTAAAATCATTATACAATCCGTATGGCATGAAATAACAACAATGAAACCTCTTCTTTCATCACAAGCCCTTAATTTTTGAAAATATTGAAAATTACTGAATTTATAATAAAACCACCAACATACAAAAGTAGGGGATTCGTTTCAGTAGGGTGTGTGCTATAATTGAAATGAATATGGTAATGCTTTTATTTATTGTGAAACTTTAAGACAGGGCCTATTGGTGGCTACACCTGACAGTACATTGAACATTGTGCCATCGTTGCCAGTCATATAAACCTGCAACACACTAGATTCGTCAGTTAACCCGTTATTGCCCATATTGTTTGTTTACCTGCATACGTGATTACATTTATGGTAGCATGGAGTTGTCACGAGCATAGATCCATTATTGTAGATAAACTCCAATACTTGTAGAGGATCATTTTGGTTAACCGGCCAAAGAACCAATAGGTTTTTTTCCTGTCAGAAGCATGGGAATATAGCAACTGCCCACTTGATATTTCTGGTGATACTTTGACTGATGCACATCTTCCTATTTATCGGCACTTTGAGGGATCCACTCTCTTCAACCATTGTCAGGATAAAATCACAGTATTGTTTCTCTTTATTTGACAAGCTTTCTTATTGGTTAAGAAAACAAATTCCAGGGAAACCCCGCCAAAAAGCCTGAAACATGCTAAAATGTCATTACAATGACCTTTCGAAATATCCAGGCTGGTCATTGGTAGATTTGATCTCGTGTCACTCAGCACCCAATCATATGCATTTACTGAATGAATTAAATGACCAAATATATGGTAGAATAAGAATGATGAATAGTGATGTCCAGCAGCAGTAGTACAAGGTTGTGATTGCTGGAAATTTCAATTGGCACATATGGAATGAAGTAGATGGTATAGAGATAAGAGACAGAGAAGTTAATAGGAATGGAAGCAGGCTTTTGCACGTCAGTAAGGAGTATGGGCTGAGAATATTGGACAGGGACAGACAGTGTAAAAGAAAGTGTACAAGGGCCTCTTGTGGCAGACAGACAATAATTGATTATATCTTGGTGAAAGGTGATTCCCTTTGAATGACAGGAAAATGTGAAGTAGATGAGAAGGGTAGACTGGATATAGGCAGTGATCATAAGTGGGTGACAATGTCAGGTGACATGCAACCATGAAGTATGGATAAAGGAAGAACCGAATGGGTGTGGAACAAACATAAGGGAGCCGATTGCGGTGGTTATCAGGAAAGCATTAGAATAAAATTACAGAATTACAAGACTGGAAAGATAGATGGGATATTGAGGGCGAAGTACAGCAAATGACTGAAAACTTTACTAGGATAATTCTTGCAGTGGCCCAGGACAAATTTGGCCGAAAGAATGTTCCAGTTGAAAATAGATGATGTAAAATAGACTCAGCACTTAAATGGACAATTAAAAAAGAGAGGATTAGAAATAGAGCAGGGAGATTAGCCAGGAAATACAAGCCCACCAAAAGTGGAGTAGAGAAAGCTAAGGGAAGTATATGGATACATGAGGCAGATATAAAAGCAGAAAGAAGAGCTAATAAAAATGAACAGGTGGCAAACAAAATATTGGAAAGTGCAAAAGTGTTGACTATCTTTTGGAAACAGGCTAACTGGAGGTGAACGAATAAAGCCCAAGAAATCACATAAAGAGAAAAGAGAACAGACATGGAGGAGGACATCCAAGGAGCCCAAAGGGAGCACTGGGATGAGATTAATGACTCAAAATGGGGCCAGGTAGACAACCAGGACCAATGCAATCCTGAGTTGTGCCACAGAATCAGTAGCATTAAAGTCAAGATGGCTCTAAAACAGACGAGATTAGGAAGAGGTCCTGCAACAGATGATATTTTGATTGACTTCATAAAGAACGGACCACAGGATATTGAAGACAGTTTACAAATACTTTCCATTAGAGTTATTGAATGGAAAGGGAAACAGGTATCAAGGGAGTGGACCAGTGTAGGGGTACTGATATTGTATTTAATTTGAGCAAAGTATTCAGTCTGGTAATATTCTGCAAACAGAACAGAATATTTGCAACACTTGGGCATCTGGGAGAAATACAGAATGGTTTTAATACAGGTTTTGGAATTGACAAGGCAAAAGTGGAGAAAAGTTTCTATGTGTTTTCTAGATGTGAGAAAGGTATATTATTAGATGTAGAAAAATGTTCTATGGGAAACACCTAATGGCTTAGGATTTGGAGGGAATTTTCATGAAATAGTGAAAGCCCTATACAAGAGTACATCCTTTCAATGGAAAATGTAGTAGCTGAACATATGCGTGAAGCAAGGGTGTGTGCTTTCCCTGATTTTATGCGCTCCACATATTGAGGACTCACATGAACAGCCAGTGGAATACAGGTGAGTAACAATATGACACCAGACCCACCTGGGTTATTTTTTGCAGATGACATTGTGCTTATGACCGAGTCTCTAAAATAATTACTGGACACGTTAAACATTGAAGGGGAATATAGGAATAAATGCAGGCCAGAATGTAGCCTAGACAAAAGCCAAGTTATGACACCAGGAAAGAAGCCAGATGGCAACAGAAAATGGACAGTTAGGGAAATTCCGAATTCTAGAGGGTAGAGAGCTGACAAATTAAATTGGAGAGGGAGATGAAGTGAGTCTCTTGGGGTAAAGATAAAAGCGATAGCCAGACGAATGTTCCGGTACCATATTGAAAAGATAAAGTAGAAGGTCAACTGTACAAAGGGGTTGATAAAAGTTACAGTAATAGATAGTTTTAATAGAGCACTCACAGCTCGAGTGCCGTGGGATAGAGTAGCAATACCAGGAATGCTATATGGTTCAGATGTTATTGCAGAAAATAAGGAGGATAACCAGAATGAAATGGGAAAATGGATTCTGAGAGCACCGCCTTGAACAGCAACAGGAGCAATCTTGGGGACAGTTAAGATGTTTTAGAATAACAGACATAATACCAACATCAAGTTGAACTACTGGGGATATTAACAATCAGTAAGTGAGGACTGGTAGTACAGGAAATTATATATTGAAGCTGCTACACAACAGACAAGATGAGTCAAAGACATAGACAACATATGCTCGGATGGAGGGAAGGGATCCAAACATCAATTCAGAAACACAAAGACAGAAATGGCCTTTAGATAGCACTGGCAAGTGTAGAAATTATAAAATGAAGCTATTGCACAACAGACAGGATGGGTCAAAGACAAAGATTGGTCAGCAGAAAGGTATCAATTGAAAGGTTATGAGTTTAAGGATTGGAAAACGTAAATAGGGAAGGTAGTGACAGACGGATGGAACAAAGACCTGGAAAAGGATGTGAGAAAAATACACTACAGGCATACAAGGTTTTAGAGAAGCCCAAGAAAAAGACATGCCCGGATGCAGGGAAGGAATCCAAACATCAATGTAGGAATGCACAGACAGAAATGGACTACAGATAGCAATGGCAAGTGTCGAGTTTGTTCCCAGGAGGCAAATGAGACCGTAGACCATTTGTTGATATGGTGTGATGCTGTAGAGAGATGGGGAAAGCATGTTATGAAATCTCAGAATGAGGATCAACACTGCAAGGGCCTATAAGAATTCGACGCTTAGATGGAGAGCATGTGGGATGGCTTTTAGGTTTGACAGGGGGTTAACCAGGAGGAAAGAAAAGGGTCAGAACTCAACAGGACTTTCTCGTAAGCTGCTGGGAGAAAGGAAATGGGATATCAAAATTAGAAGAGAGGTGTATTAACTGGTGAAACAGTTTTTTAGGAAGGAAAGGTAAAAGTGGCAGCCCTTATCAGGGCTCACATGACTGTATGCCCAGGACATGAAAAATGCCTGAGCCTCAGAAGCGGGAAAGGGTAAGGGAAAGTGTTTGTTTTTCGGCCACCTCGGTTAGATATGATACAGGACCACGACAGATAAGCAGAGTTTATCATCACATCATCATCATCATTGTCATCATCATCGTCGTCGTCATCATCATCATCATCACATCATCATCATCATCATCATCATCATCATCATCATCATCATCGTCATCATCATTCTTATTATTGAAAACCATGCTGTGCTTCATGCATGGAGTATGGTGACCCAACCTGACGATTTACATGACACATTCTACGATAAATTTTTGGACCTACATACAAACTTTTAACGTTGTAATCTCATGTAAATGGTGTCAAGGAACAAACCTTACACAATTAAAAAGACAGGAGTGAAATAAATGACGGGGGGCTATTTACAGTGCACGTTGACAGGAAAGTTTCTGTCTAAATGAACATTGTGTGTTGACCTGTGTCTGCAAAACAGATCAGATGGGACACTTTATTGAATTTGAAGCATGTAAATTTCCATGTAAATGCACATTGTGTTGTTGATCGGTATCCGTAATAAAGATCACAGGGGACACATCATTGAATTTGAAGCATGTAACTGAATTTTATCCTCGTAGTTACATCTGACTGATCGAATAGAACAAATATCTTACAGAGAATACCACGGAGTCAATTCATGATCAAAGGACCGGAGAAAATCTGTCGATCTTGCAGTAAATCATGCCCGTGATTCATTCATTATCGCATATATATACAGCGAAGTTCTGCTGTGTGGCCCGTATCAGAATTTTTTGTCAAACCATCATGATCGAACTGTTTACTTCTTAGGTAGCATAGCTTGGGGATAAAAGCGTAGAAATTATACAACAATAAAGTTATAAACAGAGTAATTGCTCACAAAATTTATGATGACAACGTTGAATAAATAAACAGATAAAAAAATGAATAAATAAATAAATAAATTAATAAATAAATAAATAAATAAATAAATAAATAAATAAATAAATAAAATAAAAACGGCAAATCTCCTGTAATCATTGTTTGTATCGAAATATTTTTTACTGCTATCAGGATCTATTTTTCTTCTTCTAGGGCTTCAAAGTTTAGGGATAAATTGACATGGAATTTACACAGGAATATAAATGAAGAAATATTAACAAAATTTATGATAACTGTGGCTCAATCCTTAGAAAGTTTCCAATAACTAAAATAAGTAAATAAACTTTATAATTTCATCCTTTTTCCTTTTTCCTTTCTTTCTTTCCTTCCTTATGTTCAATGTTAAGTTGCACAGAATTCGCAGATTGACAAACATTATGACAATTTTATCTTACGAAAAATGTATAAATGTTTTCTGCAAATATAATAATTGTTTGTATCGGGAGATTTGTGACTGCCCTCGAGATTTAACTCTTTACTTCTTCTTGTGCTTTGAACTTTGGGGGTAAATTTGCATAGAAACTACACAGGAATATAAATCAAGTAATTTCTCACAAAATTTGTGATCATAAGTTTGAATGAATTGAAAAAAGTCTAATTTTTTCCTTTTTCTTTCTTTCGTTCCTTCTTTCTTTCTTTCTTTCTTTTTGTCTTTTGTGATCATAGGGTTGAATGAATTGGAAAAGTCTATTTTTTCCTTTATTTATTTATTCATTCATCCATTCATTCATCTATCTGTTTATTTATTTATTATTTCCATCTCTCGCTGTCTTTCTGGCTACACGTTTAATGTTTATCTTACAGAATTTGAGGATTGTGATAGTTTTAGTCTTGGTAACAATTTATAAATATTTTTAGCAAATTTAATCATTGTTTGACCTATGTGTGTATAATTATAATTGATCTTTTGCCAACATTTGAACACGAATAAATGCATGTAAATAAAGGCCTGCCTCCAGGGCATAGCCCTTATCTTGGAACCTGTCCATCGAGTGCAAACTATGGAATGAATATATTGCTGAACTCAACTTTAGCTTTGCATACATATTTGTTTCTTTTTTTCCGCAAAAACAGCTTAAGTTTTTAAGCAATTAAAATTCTATTTCTGAATACTTACAGATATTTCATTATTACCAATAGCTTAATCCGAATGTATACTTTTAGAAAATACATGGTTTATATGATCTCAAATTTGATGGCTAGTGTATATAAGGACATGTCTGGAACAAAGTTGTGTTCTTGTGTAAAGTGCTGTAAAAGTGTACCACCCCGTTAATACAGGGTTGTCCCAATATTATGGTTTTCAGTACATTACTATAACCAATTCTCCTGTGCCAGTTTTACGATACGTAAAATCAAATATTATAGGTTGCTTTCGTATAAATATTACATGTTGCTTTTTATGTTAGAGACATATTTGTCATGTCTTATCAATATCGACGACAAGGTACGTGCATCAAACCTACGCATCCTCGTATTGCTTACAGTATTTAAACAGAGGCATTTTCAGGCACATTAACCTTGCATTTACCACACGAACAGCCCAAAATTCTGCATATTTACGGCACATAAAAAGGCGATTCTTTATGCAAAACTGCAGATAGAAAATTTTGCTTGGATGCATTGTGACTAAAAGCGAAAATAATGCGAACCAGCCAACGCAAGATCAGAAGCTGCATTTCCCTGAGATTATATAGGTGGTTTGATACCAGCGAGCATTCATGACCATCTTCACATCGACAGATGAAAGTCGTAGTTCACATTTTCATGATCAAACCTGTTGTTCAACTTCCAAATTTCCAAACATGATACGTTATCTTTGTGATGTCTAAAGTAAGTAAACGTGCAATTTCACAGGACTATATACAAATTACTTTCAAGGCAACCATACGTCTCCACTCTATCCTCGTTTCATTGAATTAATTTGCCAGCTGAAATACGGATCTTGTCTGGCCATGGAACCTTCAATAGATATTGTAGATTTATATTTTAACATCCAACATCATTATTGATCACTGCAACTTCAATTACACGCGATACGGTATTCCAAAAGCTTAAATGTTTGTAATTTACCAGTACAAAGGAAGCTTTATTGAAAGGACCAGTCGCCAATAGATGCCTTAGTATATATATATATATATATATATATATATATATATATATATATATATATATATATATATATATTATTATTATTATTATTATTATTATTATTATTATTATTATTATTATTTCATTCAAACCCCCATGGTCGGGGAAAAGATCAGATACAAATACTTCAGGAAACAAACATCATAGTGCAATATTAAAATTTATACCCCTGCAGTATTTACATAGCATAAGATGCATAATATAACATCACAGTCATCTCATACTACCTCCAGCCAGGCAGAATGCATAAAGGCACCCGGAGTACTCAATACACATGACTTAATACCAAATCATAACTCGACAAAATACACCTGACAAAATACCAAACATAATCCATTAATAAGTATATGAAATTACAATCCCTCCAATTAGGCATCACAAGAAAATGTTGATTGACAATTTAAGATAGAGCCAAGCCCCGATGACCGCACATCATACTAACTGTTTTGGGCTCGAACTGGCAATGACCCCAGTCGCACTTTATATATATATATATATATATATATATATATATATATATATATATATATATATATATATATATATATATATATATATATATGCATTAACGAGTGGAAAACCTACCATTGATCACCTTGTACATACAAATCTCTAGTTCTTTTCACTTTATAAAGTTTATCATTCTTTTGAAAAAGAGTTATTATGGAAAAAAGGGTTAATATTAGAGAATCCCCTGCTGTGTATTCATTAATACTAAGCCAGTATGATGCAGGCTTCCACAAGCTCTACTGTGCAACCAATGAACTTACCCTTAATGCACGTGTTTAATAACACAAATCTTCAGGGCTGTTACTAGCGACATGGTAATGGCTACCTTTGAGTCCAGATTGTGGTGCTTATAACAAATTTAACAGTCCTGTTGTTTTGTGGCATACCAGTAAAACATGGAGGCAAGCTAATTTTCCCTGTGTAGTATACAACAATGAAAACTGCTCGTTGAATTAAATAATGCAGTATGAGTATGTGCTTCGTGTGTGTACAGAGTTTCAGATGCCAGATAGAATTGTACATATTTAACATTTTTATAGATTGCATCAAATTTTAAACGTAACTATATGTAGAGCGAGCAAAATCACATAGAAAAATGGTCTTTTGGGCCTTTATTTGATGTTTTTTAATTAGAAGCAAAAGCTACAAATTTGTTTGTAATTTCACATTAAGGAGGTGAAGGTTAATGTGTGTACAAGGTAAAAAAATGTGTTTTAAAGAGGGACTTTCATAGCTGTTACTCATACACCTACTTGCCTAAATTGGAAAAAACAGATGTTTTCACTGTCCCATGGCCAGAAAACCGTTGGGTCAATTTTAATGTTTTGCCACTCAAATACTCAATTGCGACTGGGTGACATTTGTGGATGTGGTGTGTTTTTCGGTACCCAGCGACACAGATCCCAGGGTTCCCAGTGCGCAAGTACTTCTTGTGGGGGAATTTTTTCCTCGAATTGCAGGCAAAAGGTGTTACACTAGCCCAGATACACAGTTCAGTACAGAGCAAATGGAGTAAGGCCTAATAGTTGTTCACCACTGTCCCAAGCCAAGGTGTTGTTTTGTAAGACCTGTCGGAGTAGCAAATGCCAAACACAGAAGGAGCATCCTGGCTTCATAAGCAGGAAAAAATGTAGAGTCGGGCACCTTTGTGCGACATGTAACTCGAACAGAAAAGAGCAGTGCACCCATCCTGAGTTGGCCTCCCATGCCCATACCAAGGAAAACCATTTAAAGACTATTAAGTCCCAAGGGCAGGGGACTGACTATATGGTAACCTTCAACTCAAAGGCACAATTAGTGCAATCTCTGCCTTTGATCTCACTAATACTGAGTATTTACAAACTGCCTTTGTGTAGAATGGTTATTTTGAGGCTTCGGCTGGTAATCAGAGATTACTTGCCAAGGCAGACATTGAAAGGTCCCAAGGTAAAGGTGAAAAGGGGGGTAACAATATGCAAAGGCATGAAGACAGTAACATATCAACATCCATAACAGGCAATATGTTGGATCTTAAAAGGTCAGAGGTGAGAGGATATCCTCTGGTTAACAATAATGTTAAGAAAAGTGACCACAATGGTACACACAAATATGTTCCCATCGCAAAGCCTAGTCAAGAGTACCCTGCACACAGACAGATGACGGCCATTTACACATCCTTTCAGCTCTTTAGAGATGGTTCAGAAGGAAATGTTTCATGTCAAAATAGGCAAATGGGAATGGCCTTCATCAGTGGTGGTGCAGGAGGGAAAAGTGACATGTCAGTAGAAAATACAAGGGATACTCCTTTGAGAGCATCAAGTGTAAATGAAAGTTGTAAAGTCAAGTCAATTTCAATTGAAGGGTCATACCAAGCTCACTGTGATAATGTTTAAAACACTGTTAAATACCAGCATCAGGGTTTCTCCCTCACAAAAGTCATAAACAGCTGAAGGTACTGTGGTGTTAAATGAATACTCTAGGTCATTGTCAACTATTGAATTGTCAGTAAATCAATGTAAAGTGTGTCCAGTTGACCTAACACATAAAGACACACAGGAAAGTCAATACATCTGGGCTCCCAAAACATTTGGGGATGTTGCATGCCCTTCCCTCTTGGTTGAACATGCACAGATGGAGGACCCTGTTAAGGTCTCATGGTTATCAGGACATGGAGGCATGCAACTTCCTTGAGGCCAGGTTCCCAGTAGGGTACACCTGCCCCTATCCCCCCTGTGACTCAGCCAGAACCCACAGTAAGATGTATGCCCTTGCAAGTCAAGTAGATATCTTCATTGCAGAGGAAGTTAAACAGGCTGTATCTATTAGAACTTTGAGTGTAAACACACTCTTGGTACCTATATGCACCACACTGGTAGGTACAGCCAAGAAGAAAGATCCTCAGAGTAGACAGATTATTTTAGGTCTTTCGTGGCCAGCTGGCAAATCAGTCAACTACAGCATTCCTTTACAGATTACCTAGGCCTGTCATCAAACTTGGGAGTTTCTGTCCATTGTTGCTTTAACAGACAGATGGTGGTGTCAGGCCAAAGTGCTCTCTATATAATTGAGAGTTTTTCCTGGTGGGGAAAAAGTTTTGCGGACTGAATGTTGACATTTGGCTTGTACTCAGCAGCAATGTGCTGCCAGTGGATGACCACCTGGGACTCTTGGAGTCACCAGATAAGGCAGTTTTTTTTAGACCAAGCACGCATTCCAATGAGTATTTTCACATTTAGCGATGTGTTGTCCAATATTTCTCTTTTGATTTTTGCTTTTCTTTGCTTCTTCATTTTTTCCTTTACTTTTTTTTATTTTTGTCGGCTTTTACTTTATCTTGACAACCGACTCAAATTTGTTCTAAAGTCATTTAATTCATTTGGATATTGAATAACATGTTTGTTTTGTTTGAGTGTTATTCCTCACCTAGACTGGATTAAGTACAGAGTTGTATTTCAAAAGGCCAGTGTTTTCCCTTATTTAGAACTGATTTGGGACTATAATGGTGCCAACTGAGTGTTTCCACTCATCCGAGGCTTTAAAAATAGATATGAACTAGGTCTTAGTGAGTGCTTTTCCTCATGACCTCGTTTTGGATTTCTTGTACGAGCTGGGTTGAGTGTTATCACTCATTGATGGCTTGGAAACTTATAAAGGAGGTTCAAGTGAGTGGTTCAACTCAGTTGGGTCTGTTTACAGGGTTTTGTATGGATTGAGTGTGTCCACTCAAGCAAAATTATATATGTGCACCTACCAGCTATTGAAATCAGGAAATGGCAACCAAAAATCAACAATTTCTGTAAATCAAGCCAAAAACAGCAAAATATAATGTCTGTTTTTTTAAATATAACGTGCTTTGCATAGAATGTTTTTCTGTCCCTCAGTAGTCTTTACTGAGAAAAAAAGTTGCGTGTCAATTTTTGCTATTCATGGGTACTGCGAAGAAAAAAACAAAAGACAATCAAACATACTGACATAAAACAAACCTTCTGGGACAGAGAGACAAATGACAAAATAAAGTTCAGTTTTGGAATGAGACCCTCCACTGCATGAAATAGCAATGGCTGTAATTGCCTATACATCAGACCTTGTACCAATCTGATATGAAAATAGGCATACATGTTCAGAGAATCTTTTATCCCAGAGCTTGCTAAGCATATGACTCTATCAGGACATAAATTAAAGCTTTCTTTTCAATCAAGTTTTCATGGCATGAAATAACAATGGCTGCCCCTGCCTGCGCAACAAACTATGCAAGTAGGACTGGTTAATGTGAATGATCTGCTGTCTCATTGGCTTTTGCGTAATCAAAGTACGATTTATATGCCCTATTATTTTTGTAAAGACTGGAAAATGTAAGTGATATGCTGTCTGGCCTGTCTGACTGACTCTCTGCATTCACTTTTTTAGTTCTGAAAGGGAACATTTACAATTTGATAAATCATTATATTTCAATTTTCGCTAAAAGGATGGGCACAAAATTATTTTAAACGTTATGTACATGGTCCAGATAGCATCGCAGTCTGCATCAAGAGAAGTTTCATTTGATTTGAATCATAATGCAAACTCAGGAATGAGATCAAAACATAATGAGACAGATGTATGCTTTTTTTCATCAAAAATATGTTTTTCCCACCGAATTTATATGCTTTGGAAATGTAACATTTGCAACTGTGAAGGGCGGACAGCCTTGTGGGGATTCCTAAAATCATATCACGCCCCTTACTTTTCATTTTGTGGACCCATACATAAAATCAATTTTCCTGTTTTTTTAAATTTGTCTCTTTTTACAAAAAACAGGTCGAACTGCAGGAAGTATTTGCTTCCCATTTTTATATGCACTTCC
This sequence comes from Hermodice carunculata, assembly GCA_964020975.1. NCBI lineage: Eukaryota > Metazoa > Annelida > Polychaeta > Eunicida > Amphinomidae > Hermodice > Hermodice carunculata. Next base: position 85,716,239 of record OZ026616.1, on the reverse strand, counting down.
CAAAACTAAATATATAGAAGCATATCTGTTAGTTACATACTGCCACAATCCCATGCTATTATTAGAATGAAGATAGCATCCAAAGATTGACAATTGGCACTAACGCAGAAAGCTATGCATGGACCACTGTGGCCATCAGCCAAATGCTGATGTTTCTTGCATTAGGCTTTTCAAATTTGAAATTGGCTAATTTATTTTGATACGAATTATTGAAAGCTGGTGTTGAATTATTACCCCTTTATTTGCAAATTTTGCTTAGAATTTTGAAGACAAAGGTTGGCCCCTGCAATTGTACCATAACATCTATGACCTATAACTTCCTTGGACAGACGACAAATGACGACAACAATTTGTGAAACTTGACTATCTGTTGTGTAAACAGGGAAAAAGGGTCCTTTGTATCAAGACAAAAATTATAATAATAACTTGACTGTCGACAGTCTACATCATTCAAAACAGTTGAGAGCCCACAGTGCACATCAGAGTTCAAATACACATATTCATGTGATAAGAAAACCAAAAGGGTTCACAACGCCACTCAAAAAAGAAACAAAATGCACCTGAAAGCATCATGTACAAAACCTAACAGTGACCACCAAAGAGTACATTCAAAATTACACTCATCATACTAACCATTTATACTGATCATTTATTTTTGTTTCAAATAAATTACCAAATATACAGCACAGTGTTTTGACACAAAGATCTCCAGTACCCTAATGTAGCACTTAGTAAACTAAGATCTACAGCCATTGGTATAGCAATTGGTCACTTGGTAGTGTCATTTTAGGTACTTGCTGTCATGAATGAATATTTATAATGTGTATACAAATGTCTTCTCCACAGTTCACTGCACTGATTAACAGAAATAAGCAGGAAAAACTGACTGTCCACATTTCATGACTATCATTCAACATTCAGGTTTTAGGCAGTCCATAGCAGCTCATCGTCATGAGCACAGTCCTCAATTCCATTTTTTATTTGGAGCACAGACACTATGGCACATGGAGCCTAACAAACCTTCTAAGTCTCCGGTAAACCCACCATGTGAACATACGGTGTGCAGCCAGTCTGTATGTCCTACAAAACACAAGTATACTATCAACATTAACCATTTATTTATATAACTGAATCAAAACATATTGTAAAAGCAACAATTTTATCAACATGAAATAAATGTGCCGGTTGAAATGTGCCATCATACATTGGACTTGAAATGTCAACACTGTCACCATTCACTCTGCAGTCCCGTTGTATTGTTAGTCCAAAATTCAGACAATTGCAATGGGTCTACATCCGTGTAATCTTTTTTGTATTTACCCCTTTTTTGCTCAAATTGCCAAAAAGCATCCGGATGTAAATTTTCACCTTGCTTAATGTTTTCACTTAAATTTCTAGTGATTAGAAAAAGTTTTGCTGAGAAATGAATGTGAATTAATTCATGATGGCATACCCTAGATCAATAGCATTCCTTGACACAAGTTGCTGCATTGCCCAGAACCCTCATCAAGCAAAGCTATTGACTTGTCAAACACTTACCAGGAACTAGTTACAGCATAGCTGAGTTTCAAGCTGGCTTGATTTTGAATCTTCATCCAATTCGATGCAGTTTCCAGGTATTGATTATATGGACTCAGTGGCGCACAACTCATGTAATGAGTCTGTTCTGCACTTGAATCTTCAACCACAAACTGCGTAAACTCACGCTGACTAAACCAACCTTGTCAGCAGATTTTATAGGCGTTCCATCCTTCTCTGTGATATGACACTTCACATAACAATATGTTTTATGCAAATCAGTTTGAATCCACATGTTACTTTCACACATGGGGCTGGCGGTAACTTCTTTATCCATTGAATACTCTGTATGAGAGGAACCCCTTGTAGCTTTTCAAAAGTGAAGAAGGCCATATTTGAACCAATGATGCATGGAAGTCTCTTTTTGCCCCAGTCATTTCCCACCCTCTTTTATATTCTTTTTGTGAGTATTTGGTGCTTTGTATGCAAAGACACTTTGACTGCACAATAACCATCCATTCAGAAATTGCTGTATAATATATAGGTGTAAACTCCTGGCAGACCCATATTCATTGCGTGCAACCAATCAAAGATAGTGTGATCAGCAACTGCAACACAGTGATAACTTTTGTAGGTACCGACTCCAGATTACATTAAAAGCTTCAAAATGCCATTATGTAATGACATGTCAAAGTCCACCCCTTGGTGCATAATACTCATAAGAATGAATCACATATGTCATTCAATTAGGTCATGTATCAACATAGAAGATTACCAGTCGAATCCCTATCATTTCAAATAGAAACTTCATTCCTACAGACACAAATTCTACTATAAACTGATGGACCTAACAACAAAAACTTTAAACTATTTTTGCAACAGAGATAGAGATAATTGATATAACTACGAAACCTCAAACTGATTTGTATTCCGCTAAATTTTTCATGTATCTAATACTTTAACATGTGCGTGAGGTGTCCTAAATATTTACAAATAGGATACAAATAGTCAACACTCACCTGTGACGTATTTACATGTCAACCAATAACTGCCCCCACGTGTTCTAGATATCTAGTGTCATCATATTTCAGTATAAAAATTACGTCACGTATCTATAGTTACCATAATGCAAATTCATATAGCACACCAATGACTAAAAGTTAAATGAAACAAGAACAACTATTGTCTCCCTGTTGGCATGCTCTCCAAACCACGCTTCCTCTTTTGAGATCTACCTAAGTTAAAGATATTAGATTGTTCACTTGGTTGGATAAGGGGACCTGAACCAAATTACCAGCCTGGTATGTGAAAGAGCTCAGTTGAACATGTGAAAATGGCCAAAATATTACTGTTTAACTGTCTTTGATTGCATATATTTTCATTCAGCAAACCCATATGCAGTCACTGCACAAGATCCATATTCTTAGCCAAATTATCATCATTTAAAAGTATCCCTTTACTACATTAACCTGATGTCTGGTGGGTATGGCACAAACAAAATAAGGTTGCTCTTCCCGCTCCTTTGATAAGCAACTAGCATGTGAGAGATCAGTAAAATCATTTGTTATGGGAAAACCTGTAGCCGATGGCTGATACATCCTCAATCCATACCGATAACTCTAGAACCTTAATGTTTCTGGTGAGTGCCATTGTCTCCACCGAAATGTAGTCTATAAATGAGAGAGAAGTGGGAACAGATAGACCAGAGGGCATGACCTTCAGTCCGACAGGAAAGAACAGGATTAATTATGTATACCTACTGGCATTATGGGGGAGGGATCCTTTTAAGTAGAATAAAGCAAAGTTCCACATGATAACAGCACTGAGCTTGAATACTGGAAGACAAGACCCTTTGTATCACACAAAAGCAGTCACGTTTCAATAACTGTACATAACGTTGCTCTAAGGCCATGAGTCCAGGTCTACCTCAAGCCAGCCTTTCAAAGGGACACTGCAATGCTCATTGCAACAATTGTAACTGGTGCCCTTGTCCTTATCATATGTAAATAGCGTGTGCCTCCTTTGAAATAGATAACTTTTGTTATTCCACCTCTGTTCATGGCATGGAGCTCATGGAGGGTACACCAATACTCTGAAATTCCACCCATTTAACCAGGAACGTGCATGGTATTACAAGAGTACATTTGGTGGCGTAGACATAGGAGACTTGACAGAAGTTTCAGCTTTTCGGTGTCTGATGGGGGATAGTATAAACATATTTGTTTTCTCTGGATTGCCTAATAGTACACAAAGACTAATCTGGAGGCTCTCCAGGCTGTCAAATTGCACCAGTTGTCAAAAGTTTAGTTCCAGATGATCGTTTGTCAGTAAATTTAAAATGAAAAGAAGGAAAAACGAATATACGACATAACATAACAATGGGTTCCATAATTTGCTGTTAGAATCCTTTAGATAACATTGTATCATATTTTTGTTGGATGTGAATGCAATGCAGAGAGGTCACTCAGTTCGTTGTGTACCCTGCTGAATCATTGTTTACTTCTGGCAGTACCTTACATAAATACATTTGACCTACATGGATATGCATTGGAAGAAACGTTATGAAGATTATTATAACGGAAAGATAATGCACAGACTAATATGTTTATGTCCACAATTGATGCTATACAAATCCTGGTTGATACATGACGTATGGCTTGTACTATGAAATTCTATGGTAACTTTAATATGCAGTTAGCAAAGAAGAGTAAGTTACAGAACCCCTGATTTAAATCTACGTGGTATCGTAAACATAGCCCTATTATGTAGGAATTGTTTTGACTGGCAATAATCTATATGTCGTAGATATGATAACTTTCAACATAAGATTGAGTACTCATTTTTTTATAAAGGCGAGACTGATGAGCAGCTTTTTCTTTTACTATGTTAGGATATTTTTAATAGGGATCTGGGAAACTGCTTAATCCCTGACCAGGTTATCTGAAAGATGGTCGTTCTGGTCATTTTTTCCTCCATGTCCATGGGAATAACTTCGGGAAGTACAAAATGTTGTGCGCAGGTTGTAGTTTTTATATACACGAGATATTGTAGTTTTGTCTGTCATCAGGCAATATTAACAATTATTGCCTGGTGAATTGGAATCAGAGATATTTTTACCAAGAGGAAACATGTAGTATTTTGTGAAAGTTAGATATATATTACTTAGTGGATGACTTTTGTGGAAATGAATCCATGGGAGTAGTACTCTGAAATGTTGATTATCACGGCAGTATTGAAACCACAACAGAAGCGTAATTGTCTCTGTGGAAGTACAATGTGGTAACTAAACTGGAGGAAGGGACAGGTATAGTTCCTGAATTGTAAAATGTAAGGACGACAATATGTATTTATATATATATATATATGCACCCAGATACCAATCCCTCACTTGCTTTATATCTCCCATTGCACCAACTGTTTTTCTGTGCTTATGTGTATGCATGTCAAACTGCTTATCTATCCGTTCAGAACGTTATTTGTCCGTGAGTCCACCCATATATAGCCGATTGACTTGTCTGTTAATCGATTGATTGATCGATTATTAATTGATAGATTAACTAAATAGTTTGATTCATGTATTACTGTTTAAGTGATTGCATATATAAGTGATTAATATATATTTCACAATTGCATTTTTCCTCTCCCCATTAATCCACATCGTCCTTCTTTATGAATAGCATTAACCTTTAGTGGTCGCATTAGTAGCAGCCACCTTGCCAGGTACATTCACCACATAAATGGTTGGCAGAATATATAAAAGCCTATTTTTATGCCCTCCTAATTTTGGACCTTTTGGGGTTGCAGTGGTAGCGGCTACCTTTTCAGGTTCAATCATCACATCTTATATTTATGGAATATGTACTTTTTATGTTTTGCTAGATTTTGACCTTTCAGGATGGCACTGGTAGCGGCTACCTCGTCAGGTTCAACATGCTCTATTATAAGTTTTGTATTTAATGACCTATGTATATGTATCATTGTTATATATCTATATTTGCTTGTGCCAGCTGTGTGAATGCTCGGCCGCCGAAAATAGTCATGTACCTAGTTTGTTACCGAAAATAAATGAAAAAATTATCAATCAAAAACTGCTTGACCGTTTCAGGCATATGACCCTTTTATAACTTTCTTTGGCTGTTGCAGTCTTGAATTTGCAAAATTTTGAACGTGGTTAATATTTATTCATAGACATTTAACAACAAAGCTCAAGCACCACAGCACTTACGGACATAGAACTTAAAAATGAACCCACTGGATGACGTAATAAGCAATCTCGAGTCTGCCCCCATGTCACTAGAGTGCATTGACCGCATTCCTGCTTGATCTCTCTCATAGTGGGTTTTACAAGGCATGGTGTGTGGCAGAAAATCTGTGAGAAGCCACACACACCGGATGACAGCATGGCTTAACAAAGGCATTTGTCTAGGGCACAGAAATGGAAGATCGTGGCTCTATGCACCCGAGCAGGTGGGACACAGACAAGGGCTGCTCACAAATTTGGTGTCTGCAGGTACGTGGTTTGCAGACCGCTGAGGAAGCAAGAAGACACTGGAGACCTAGAAAACAGAAAGAGATCTAGCAGACCTATGGTAACCAATGAAGAGGATGACACAATCCTTGGGGACTTTGTGGAAAATCAGCCATTTTCTACATCTAGTGAGGGTCCTTTCTACCTTCAGCAAGCTACAGGGCACAATGTCAGTTATGGCACAATGCAGTGGTGGTGGCGTTCTGGAAGCAAGGTTTCAGGTCTCCCAGCTGTATTTCCAATGATTGCTGACTGCAGCAAGCAAGCACGGGTGGACTGGTGTCGAAAACACATATCCTGGAGCACTGACAAATGGCAGAATGTCTGTTTCACTGACGAGTCACGCTTTTGCCTCATGTTCAACAGTGGGCCAAAACGGGTGTGGCATGCCAAGAAGACAAGGTTTGATCCCAGGCATGTTTACCACCATGATTGTTTTGGTGGTGGTTCTGTCATGGTCTTTCACTCATAAGTCATCATTGGAGATTATCGTAGGCATCATGACAGCATTGGAGTACAGATATGTGATCTTGGATCCTGCAGCTTTCCCATTTGGGCTGGTGTCAATTGGAACTAGATTCTGGCAACAGGATGATAATGCCCGGCCACACAGAAGGAGAGAATTGTTACAGACCACCGTGAAAACCATGAGGGGTATGTACACATGGAAAGGCTTGCTAACAGTCCAGACCTTAACATTATTGAGCATGTGCGGGTGATGCTGGGCAGATCTGTTAGGAGTGTGCAGCTCATTAATGTAGAGGACTTAGCCCTGACATTGCAAGTGGCTTGGGCAGAGATCCCACAACAAAAGATAAGGAAACTCTACTGATCAATGAGCCATCTGGTATGCACTGTCATATCAGCACAAGGAGGTGCAATACGGAGCTAAGCACACTTTAGAAACATTTGCCATATAGATATGTGTACAGAGCTGATCCGTGACCAATTTTTTTTTGCTGCACACAGTGGAAATGATGCCGCTGTTCATGTTTATATGCTGTGCTCATCTAGGGGTGACTCTTTATCTGTGATATTCATATATTAAAGTCTTGTCACATTGATAAACCTTGTGTTCTGTTTCATAAATTACACTATAATGAGTAAAGTTAGGCGTGGCCCTTGACCTGTGCTGCTAAGTATATATGTTTAGATATCTACAGAGACTGGATTGCTGGATTTTAGCTGGTTACACCCTATTATCTTCCAATTCGCCGTGATATAAACTGACGTGACATACTGAAAGGTATCTAATAATTTAGCAAACGTCATATTCCATAGATAGATACGGTGTTTTGATGCACTATTGAGGAATCTGGGCCCAATATGTTTGGAGATTCAAGGCATGTTATTTTTTCGGTTTTAATGGTTCGGTTTTGGCAGATTAACGACTCAGGTAATTTTGTCTATAAGCCCCATCTTTAAGCATATGACTGACAGATATTAACAGAGGCCGAAGTTTAATTACAGTACTAGAGAGCAAAGTTGCATCGTCAGTATAGGCAAAACAATAGTGTGCATAATGACCAACTTTCAAACCTTTACGAGATTCTATCAGTTGGACCCACATATCATTAATAAAGATGTTTAAAACTTTTGGGTATAAAAATACTACCTTGGCAGGTGCCAGCTGTAACAGGAAAAATGTCACTGATAACGCCTTTTTACCTTCATGTGCTTTTAAAAAGCGATACCAGGAATATAAAGATGTTCAATGTGCAGTTGGTAAACTGGGCCATACCTTGTAAAACAAACCGTCATGCCAGACAGAATCGAAAAGTTTAGCAGCATCAAGGCTACATACAAAAAGTGGAGACCCAGAAGCATTAAAATGAGATAGAAAGTCGTGTAAATTCGGTAATCTACCTTTCCTAATTGGGTGTCACAAGTAGTATCCTTAGGTAATAGAGAAATTCCAATAAACTTTGATTGTACAGAACTAAGTGTGATAGGCCGATAATTAATCCTAGTGTTGGGATCAAGCTGAGTTTTCTTGTTTTGGGGTTTGTTTTATTTTTTTTTTTTTTTTTTTTTTTTTTTTGTTTTTGTTTTGTTTTTGTTTTTTTTTTTTTGTTTTGTTTCTTTTTTTTTTTTTTGTACTTTGTTTTTTTGGGGGGTGTTTGTTTATTTGTTTCGGGTTTTTTTAAATTTTTTTTATTTATTTTTTTTTTTTTAAATTTAATTTTTCCCCCAGGAGCAGGCACATTTATACCCGTTTGAAGAACCTCTGGAACACATCTGAAGTTCAAATTGCAAGCATACAATGAAGCAAGATGGGATCTCAATGACTCGGAGTAACCCCCGCTTGACGTACTCAACAGTGAAACCGTCAGGGCGAGGTGCACATTTACCATTCAGGGCCTTTTAAATATTATCAACATCATTAATAGAAATATCGAAAACACCCAGTGTATCCTTAAACTCGTCAAGCTTATCCTCCACAAAAGTAACTATATCCCTTTGCTCATCAGAGAGTACGGAGTTATCTGTATGTTTACTCATGATACTCTAATAAAAATTACTGAAGTGAGAAAAATTAAGAGCAGAATTGACTTTCGAGCGAGAATGTCTGTTTAACAAATACCGGTAAGATGTGCTACTTCTCTCATTGTAGACGGCATTTAACTTTTTACAACTCTGATCTTTATCCCTGTGCATACATCTCCTGATCTCCCGTCGGAAAACTTTCTTTGTATTTTTCATACATTCATATACGGCAACCTCCTTGGGACACCCAGCATTTACCCACAGGGACCATCAAATGCGTTTTCTATTTCTACAAGAGCCTCCGGCTGTGCCCAGGTAACACATTTAACTAACGTCAAAGGAAGTATAGTATAAGAGGGGAAAGAACATCCATTTTATACATGTTTCAACAAATGTCCAAGTTCCATAAGGCCTAACAAAATTTTATATGTGTGGTTCCCGTAACCTGACAGATCCTACTAAAAAGGCAAAACCCAAAAATTAATGGAACAAAAAAGTACTTTCAAGCCACCCTCCCTTGATAAAAATGGATTGACCCAGGCTGAAAGATTTTATAAAATCAGTGACCGTCGTGTGCCGTTAATGTGCAGTTAAGTCAACTCAAACACAGCATTTGATTTCAACTTGTCAGGAGGGTTAACTTGGGACATGGAAACAGCAAAGCTGCGTAGTCACAGTTGTTCAATGAAACAGCATAGCCCCGGGTCTTCGGTGATCGTTATCGTAATATTTCGCAAGGTTGCAGATGTCCTTTCTCCGAGTTACGAAGGCAAACAGCCATTCAAGTACATTTAATACATGACTAACTATCTTAACTTTAATCTGCCTGGTCGGTTGTATATAGTATGCAGTAGGCATAGCATAAGATGCAAACGTGAGCAACAGAGACAAAGAGAGGCTTGTAAATTACAAGATCAAAGTGTAGGCCGATTATTAGCCTGGTTCCTCATCTCAACCTCTACTCACCATGCGGCACTTTTTTCAATCCGTCTGTCGAAGCCAAAACTACGGCATGGATCCAATCATGAATGGCATTCTTATAGTGAAACCCTGGACTCCGACCCTACATGATAGTCAGGAGATTTTAGTACTCAAACTTCACCCATAACGAGTGAAACTTTATCTGCAAGCTCAGGAAGACTTCTTGCACTGTGATGTTTCCACTATATATAATGGCAGAACAAAAATAAATTAAATGTATTTTTTATGTTTTTTTTTCCTTGAAGGAACTACCCAAGCTTAAATGTGCAGCTTTAAGCCACATACTTGAATCATACGTTCCCTGTGACAATGTAACAAAGAAAAACGAAAAATACATACATATTGGCAGATGCAGGTGCTTTACTTGAAATTATGTAGTGTAAGAGGTCTATTATTGCACAACAAATATTTAGGAGCAAAAATTACTTTGGGGTTTTTTTTTTATTTAGTGATGCTGTCCATCACAGCATGGTGGCACAATGCCTCTCAGAATCATCCTCAAATTCAAGACCATAAGTTCTTTGCAGAGGCCTACATCTGTTTTTTTTCCTGAACCAATACAGGTATGGAAAGCACTGAGGTATGGGCATAAAGTACTTGTTTCTTCTTGATTCATGATTGTAGATTTTATAGCTCAATCTGGTGCAATTGTGTGCAATCCAGTATAATTCTGTGCAATCTGGTACAATTCTGTGAAATCCAGAATTGCAATTCGGTACCATCTCGTGAAATCTTGTGGTACACACTACAATCTTGTGAAATTTGGTAAATAGTGACACCGCTTTTTAACAACAGGTGTAGCGCTGTAGGGCTACTGACCACAATTTGATTTTCGGTACAATGTTCAGTATTGCTGCAATTTCAACGGGATATATATTCAAAAGCAATAAAATTGGTAACTGAGTTTAAGGCTGCCTGAAATAGTGTGTTTGAAACTGTTTTCAATGCGAATTTATTTTTACCATTACCCAGAGGCCATGCTCTTGGCAGAAGCACTCATTTCAAGATGGCGCCACCCACAAAATGGTGATTTTTCATCGGCATACCACAGGAAATATATATCTGTGAATATGCATGTATAAACATTAGAGCTCACTGACGCTTGCTGATATGCAGTAGGCATAACCTAAGATGCAAGCATCAGCATTACAAAGCATCAATAATGATGTTGGTGGATCAGGCGGTAGCACATAGTGGCTAGGTCCCTCTAGAGGCCACTTACAAAAAACCAGGTTAGAGGTGGAAGACCCTGAATGAACCTATCTGTTGTATAGCCTTTCTTTTTTGCTTGACACTGTTCCACAAATTTCCCATACACATAGTGTCATAACCTGTGGAAGAGACACCACAGGAAACGTATATCTGATGCTCGCTAATCTGTAGTAGGCACAGCCTAAGATGCAAGCATCAGCATTACAAAGTATAAATAACGATGCGTGTGGATCAGGGAGTAGCACATAGTCACTAGGTCCCTCTAGCACCCATAAGTTGGAAGGCCCTAAAAGAACCCATCTGTTGTATGGTCTTTGTTTTTGCTAGACACTGTTCCATAGATTTTAGTACCATCTCCAAGATCCCCACTCATACAGGGTGGTAACCTGTGGAAGAGAGGTAGTGGCTGCGGAGAGTGATTGTTGGAACCTCGTGCGACAATACCAAATCTGAGCTGGTATTGGCAACATGGCGTTTTGGGGCACCTGAGAGATAAAGTCGCAATCTGAAAGGCCTCGAGAAGCAATCTGCTGACTGCACTGCCTGCAGGCATTAGTAAGGTAAAACGCCACATATGCGACAAATGTTACATGCTTTTTGATGTTATTTCAGGTTACCCTTACACCTGTCAAGTTTTTCTATTCTGGGAAAACCCATTTTCAGCCCCGGAAGTGTGTTTGCCAGCCCCAGGTTCCAGTGAGGTTTTAACAACATGATTTCCTGAATCATTATCATCTAACAAGTTTTATCAGCGTTTTCTCAACAGACGTCAAAATTGACAAAATTTCCATAAAGCACGGTTGGTTTGAGACTTTGATGTAAATTAAACTGTGGAAATTTCTCGTGATGCATAAAAAAGACAATGGCACCGCACATGTGCGCATGTGCAGTAGGGGAAGCTGATAAAAATCAAGTCCATGGACTAGATACGGAATACTCTTCTGATTGGATAATTTACCATTAGGTTATGTCCTGTATTAATATGTGTTAATGGTAAGTGCTTGCTAATGCTCGCTATAACGGGACTTTTCCAGAGGGAGCATTACCTGAAAATGTAAATACACGCCATACAGTTGCCAGTTGTAGGCCCAAAAATAGGGATTTTGTATAAGACAATTAAGTCGCCCCAGGCTATGAATTAAGTAGCAACACAAGGCACATGAGGCAAGACCCCTCACTTCGTCAAAGATAGAGCTTAGTGGAGAAGGTTGCCCCGATAGTGGATGCAGGTCCGAAAGTACCGACGGGTTTGTATATAATTGTTAATAATTGATTAATTGGGAACATCAGTACTATTTAGGTTTTAAGCGTTTAATAGCAGTGACTCCAGCCTCTCTGGCAGCAGCATGATTAGCATCGTCAACATGACTGATATAGTTATTTACAAAAATATTTACATCATGCTGACCGATTGCAGCAGAACTGAATAGACTGCAGTTTACTTTCTAAGATCGGTTCATATACAAAATTTCGCTTACTACAGCGTCAATCTGGATTGGGAAATTCGGTATAATTTGTACACCTATTACTGCTACCGGTAGGAGAGGTGTTCACATTTACAACGTCTGGATATTGGAAGATGATCACTCGTATTGGCCGCATTTACAGGGGGTATAATTGTACAATTAACGATATCAGATACATCATGAGAGAACATAGCACGGTGGTCGATCCAAGTGAACACATTGTTTTTGTGACAAGAATAAGCGAATGTAGTGGATTGTTTACACATAAGTTCAGCCAATAACATATTGTTAGAAACTAAAACGCCATACATAATGCGGCAGTGAGTGTTAGAACACTTTTTCTTGTACCAAGTTCTGTTCAACTTTAGAAGCCTAGAGAGTTGAACATAGAAGTGTCCACACAATCTAATTGGGCATTGTGGGGCATACTGCTCTATCAATTTCTGCAACACATCAATACATTCTATAAATTGATCAGTCTGTACAACCGTATAGACCCATCAAAATTTGGGACATAGCATGACATAATAATTTGTATTGGGGTGCCGGCTGAGTCACACATACGAACTGCCACAATACGATCGCTGTTGACATTCACTTCATTGTACACAACACCATGTTTTCGATACCAACCAAATAATCTCGTGCTGCTTCGGACATGCCCGATTTGAGAAAAGCTGAAACTGTAGCACTGGAAAAATTTTGGTCCTGTAACATGTCATTCTTCATAATGTCAACCTCTTTTTTGGCCAATCCACGTCTCTGAGAGACATAAAATATCACAGTTGTACATTCTGTCACAAACATAAGGATAAGACTACGTTATTCCGTAACAGTTGAAAGACTCTATTGTTACTTTAACGGAATGATTGTTAATGCGGGTGGCGGAGGGAAGAGTGTCGGTAATTGTAGTAGAATCGATTGAATCCGGCTCTTTCTCGTCCAGAACATAGCTCTGACTGTTTCCAGGGAGAGATGAGGGGCGAGTGGTATGTAACCGGGGAAACTGCTCTGCCTGGAAGGGGAAGCTCCTGGCCTTTGATAGTATGCTTTCGGGCGTAAGCTGCACTTTCTGTCCTGGACGCAGATGGTTGATCGTGGATGCGGCGACGGGCTTGAAAGGCCGTGACAACGTTACCGTGCGGCCAGTTACCTGCAGCTAACACAATGTCTGTATCGCGCTCACTTATGCACACCAAGTTTGGTAATATGATTCTCAATATCACGGATCTGATTACAAAGATCAACAAAGCCTATAAAAAATATCTTTTAATTCCGGATTAGACATAGCACCCTTGGACCGCTTGCAATGGAGCTGCAATAACAGGTCTGCTGCTTGGGGTGGGTGGTGACTGCAGGCAAACTCGTGACTGATCACTATATCTAAAGTTGTACTCATTATCTGTTGGCTATCTTCTAGCTTCTCAGAAGATAACCGAGCAGACGATGACTGCACTCCACTGCTGTTAACTTTGCCATGATTACCAATATATCAAGAAGAAACACTGATTTCGCTGAGACAGTTATCTACGTTGTCCCCTCTAATAAAGTTCGTTACCTATTATATACCAACCCACCGGTACTTTTGAACCTGCATCCACTTTAGGAACAACCTTCTCCCCTAAGCTTCATCTTTCACTCAGCGGGGGGCACTTGGCAGGTCCGACTGGTGCTGCCATTTAATTCATGGGGGCGACTTCAGTGTCTGATATAATACTCCTATTCCGGGGCCAACCGCTGCCACCAACTGGTAATTTCAAACCGTTGTATTTAAATTTTAGGTAATGCACACAATGAACATGTCCCATTGTATGTTTTACATTATATTCATTCGACAAACTAACCTGTTAACACTAATCACACATATATTTTGGATACTACCTCTTCGAAATGTCTAATCGGGACTAACCTACAAACTTGGCTGCCATTTTGAAAATTGTGGATTCCGCATCCAAGGATTTCAAAATGAGGATAGCAGTATTTGGAAGGTCTGGGGGTATAATATATAAAACCAAAAGTGCATATTTTGCAAATGTAACAGAGCATCAATACTGGTATGATAAATGCTGTGGCCGCGATTTTGATATCCAAATCAATTTTTGTGAGACTCTCCTTCAATGCATTGCTCCATGTTCAAAATGGTGCATGATAAACCGGCTCGGGGTATCGTGTTGCATTTGGATTTGTATCAAATGATGATAACTGCTTCAGACTCAACTGAGCAGGCAGATTAAAGTTAAGATAGTAAGTCATGTTTTAATATTACTTTAACGACCGTTTGCCTTGGTAACTCGGAGAACGGACACATGAAACCTTGTGAAATATTACGATAACGATCTCCAAACCACCAGGGCTATGCTGTTTCACCGAACACCAATTTGTAATGCAAAATAACGGCACACCACGGCTGCTTTTTCGATAAAAATCTTTCAACCGAGGCAATGGCTATGCTGTTTCCACCCAACACCTGTGGCTATGCAGCTATGCTCTTTCCCCAAATTAACCCTCCACTCCAAACAAGTTGAAACAAAATACTGTGTTTGAGTTGACTTTCCCGAAAAATAACTGCACACGACGGCCGCTTTCTCGATAAAATCTTTCAGCCAGGTTCAATCAATTTTCATTAAGGAAGGGCGGCTTGAATTTTTTTGCTTTTTATTTTACCTTTCATAAAAAATGTTTTAACGTCGGGACTCGGCCCTTTTTCAGTGGAGTCGGTCTGGTTATCAGAACCACACATATATTTATGTTAGGCCTTAGATAACTTGGACATCTGTTGAAACATGTTTAAAAAGGATTTTCTCTCCTCTTTTACACATTACCTCCTTTGACGTCAGTTTAATTTGTTACCTGAACACAGCCGAAGGCACTTGCAACTATAAGATACTAGACATGCTTTACAACAGAAATGCAAATGTACTGACACACGTGATGTGTGTGCTTGCAATGTGCGGGACAAAGTATATATGGCAAAATCTCCATAAAGACAAACCATGTGACTGGTAAATTGATCTTTATAGGGAAGTGGTCTCAATACAGAATACAAAATAATAAACATAATGGGGACCATAACAAGGGCGCCATAAATGGAGAGTATTCTCTTTACCGGTGTGTCTTAAAGATTTCACTGCATACACTCAAAATGAGCGCAAATAATGTAACAAATACCTGTAATAAAGCATGTAAACATAACATGCTACACAGGACACCGGATATACAATGTACTGAAACTTAATACGTGTAACTGCCACAAAGGAACATAGTGTACATATGCATCAGTATAAAATAATATTAGCACAAATCTAATTATGATTTGGTTCAGAAATACACAGACATGGTCTCGGGAAGTAGCCTGAGGGACAAGGGGGGGGGGGGTAATGCCAAAATGCCCCGTATCGTTGGCTGGGAGTTACAGTAACAATTCACACACGCACGTCTTCTGTGTTTTTAGTTGGAAATTTTTAAAAGAATGTCTGTAACTGTTTTATTTAAATGTGCCTGCCGCATCATTAGTTTTACCCTGCTCATGATGCCCCCGTTGTAAAGGGACAGTTTCAGAAGTAAATTATTTATTATAGTCTCGGTGGCAGATGTGTACATACGGAGAACTACCCTGCACTTGCTCGCATTATGAAAGTGGTATAAATGATGATACAAGCACCATTTTGCAAAGTGGTTTTCCATATCTCTCAGATGGATATAATTCGCGGTAGTTTTAAGAAAGATAGGAAAGATAAATTCGTTTGAATTAATCCCCGTGAGCTTATTTGTATTGGATAGTATTTAATTGCATACCATTTCTCCTGTTCATCTGAAACCACCTCTGCACAATGTAGTTTGGAAAGTAATATTGAGATATTTGTGGCAACACAAGAATTAATTGAAAACTGCCAGATTCAGTACTTAAAATTGGAACAGATAACCCACAATATATCAATCATATGGCGTGCATTGTGTATTAGGAAACTCAGTCTGTAACTCCCCGCTATGTGCCTTGTTCTGTCTTCTTGGTTTCCCTTCGTGGTACCTCTGCAAGGTCATTTACCTAGCCGGGATTGTTGTGTTTCGTCTGTCCGCTCTCTTGTTCTTCGCAAGAGGAATCCATATCATACTCTGCCTGTCTTCCATTATCAAAAAATGTTTCAACCAAATCCAGGGCATGTTTTAGTTTTAATTTTGTGCGGGGGTAAACTCTACTCTATACATTGAATTGAAACTGAAACAGAATTGCTATTGACTCGGTTGAAAATTTTATCGAGAAAGTGGCTGTGGTGTGCCGTTATTTTGCAGTAAAGACAACTCAAACACAGCATTTTATTTCAACTTGTCGGGAGGGTAAACTTGGGCTCGGAAAACAACAAAGCTGCATAGCCATGGTTGTTCGGTGAAGTCATGGACCAATAAACTGTAGTTACAGTTTATTCTTCCATGGTAAAACAGCTTAGCCCCGGTTGTTCGTTGATTATTATCGTAATATTTCACTAGGTTCCATGTGTCCATTCTCCGAGTTACTAGGGCAAACGGTCGTTACAGTACTTTTAAAAGATGACTTACTATTTTAACTTTAATCAGTCCGCTCGGTTGTGTCTGAAACAGTTATCATCGTGACTTACAATTTAAATCCAAATGCGACAAGATACCTTAAGGCGGCAAATCATGCACATTGGTGAGCGCCACATTGAAAATGGTTCAATGCATTGCGGGGTAGTCGCACATAAATACAATGGACTCCTTTCACAGAACCAGCAAAGTATAGAATTTGTAGGGGGTGGACACTTGTGAACATAGGGTAATGCATGTGAAAAGCACCAATTTTCAAAGTAAATTTGAGGTCAATTATAGCAACATTAATACAAATTGTAAAACTTTTTATCATTATGCCTGTCAATATCAGTAATGTACCAGGCATCTTTAGTTTGAAGATGTAAGAAACTTTTTACAAGCAAAATTAATGAGACCCTCATACAGTATCTGTGCACTGACCACCACACAGGCATAAGTGTCAATAGGAGATATGCATATTAATTTCCCGCCACAAGTGCATACCTAAGTGCCTGGTCTCGCCTGGCAGGATATGGCGAGATACGGGTCGGTACCTGTTGGGACAAGCGGGACATTACTAATATTTTGGAAATAAAGAATAGTTATTAAAGACAGATGGAAATTTTTCTTTATATACGCTCGGGCAGTACTAGATGCACCCCAGTTTGACATTTTCTGAACTTAAATTTCTCACAAAACGCCAATTTTATGAGAAATGAAAATATGGCCCTGTCTGTGACAGTGATGTGACCCGCACGTCCCCCGTGATCGCCTGGCGGGAAAATAATATGCATACGGCGTATTGGTTTCTGACACCGGTGGAGTTAATCACCAGAGTAGTTTGTACAACTTTTAAACTGAGCATATTCTGGTAGCATGTGCTCATGATGCCACAGCATATGGGTCTGTGGGATATTAACAGGCAAAACACCATTGTTTCAGTAATGGCAAACACGTCAATGATTAGGCAAGCTTTACTTCCCTAAAATAGTCTTAACCTATTGTTATAAGTGCAACATTTTATGAAAGGTTTCAATATTAGCTTAGAGGCCATTTTCCTTTTATACTTAAACTTGTTCAGCTGACATTTTACCATGTAAACCTTGCTCTGTGGGAAGTGCCTATGTTAAAACTATACAATCAAGGAGCCTTACCTGAGCAAAGGAGCTTTCTCTAGGCATTGGAGGTCAGAAAATCACTAAGCACAGTGGTCCACCTCTGGATGGAAAGTCATGAATTGATTTGGATATCAAAGTGAATCGCGGCCACACTATATATATTACATCACTATGGGTGTTCTGAAATGTTTTGCAAAATATATACGTTTGGTTTCATATATTATAACCCCCCCCCCCCCCGGTCGTTTCAATGCCATCCTCATTTTACATTTACAAACCATTGGGTGTGGAATCCACATTTTTTTAAAATGGCAGCCAAGTCCGTGGGTTAGTCCCGACTGGATATTTTAAAGAGGTAGTATTCAAAATATATGAATGATTAGTGTTAACAGAAGGTTAATATTTCGAATGAATATAATGTAAAATATATAACGGGACTTTCTAGTGTGAGCATAAGCTGAAAATGTAAATACAATACCAGTTGTTGCCGGTGGTTGGTCTCACGATAGGAATATTGTATCAGATACTGCTATGAATTAAATAGTGGCACTAACCGCAGGAGCCAAGGCCACCATTGAGTCTAAGATGGAGCTTAGTGGAGAAGGTTGGCCCGATAGTGGACACAGGTCCTAAAGTACCGGCGGGTTTTTACGTAATTGGTAAACGTGACAAATGATGTATCTACGGCGCAAACGAATTGATGACAATGAAGAGGATAAAACAATAATACTGATAAATTAACCTATATATTTAGTAAATGGAACGTTGTAAGTGAACGTACACACAGTATGCAACAATCTAGTTTACCATTAATGGACAGTTTGACAGAAGGATTTACTAGTTTGACGTTAAAGAAACCCTGTACCAAATCCGGTATATAAGACTCGGTAAAAACAAAAAATAAAAACAAAACAAAACAAAACAAAACAAAAACAAAAACAAAACAAAACAAAAACAAAATAACAAAAAACAAAAACAAAACGGGGATCTGTCAGGCCCTAATATATGCAGGCTATATATTATGTTTACAGTTAATGACAGGTGTCCACATTTGTATCATTTTTTATGTTTACAGTTTATGCCGATTTTTGACGTTAAATGTAAATATACATTTAGGGGTTTGTTCGGTCAAATAACAACTTTACCTGCCCATATACACTAAATGAAGAATTGGCAGCTACTTTTGTTTTCATTATCATCATCATCATCATCATCATCATCATCATCATCATCATCATTACCATTATCATTATTATCATCATTATTATTACTATCATTAAAATAATAATTATCATTATTATCATCATCAACCTCATCATTATTATGATTATTATTATTATTATCACCATTGTTGTATTATTACGGAAAGGTTCTTCTTTATGGGCGGTGAGGAATTGTTGCATTATAATGTGTTCAATTGTTCATTCATTTATTTTCGTTAACTATTCTTAGAATATATACCAATCATTTTATCAACTCTTTCAGGAGGATGTGGTGGCCCTGGAAAGGGCCTTGGGAAGGCACAATAATTCTATAAATGATATTTTCTTATCATAATAAGTGCCCATATAAAGATTTTTCTATAATGGCCCTTTAGCTTGTGCCCCTATTTAGATGTTGAACAAGATCACATGATAAAAATGTCCTTTTCCTAATCTTCTCTCATGTTGTGTCGCAATAGAAATGAGACACATTTGAAATACTGGGATTTTCGTCTTGTTAGACCCAGAATATATTTTTAAAAAACAATCAAAATGATATTTGAATACAAAGGTGGAAATAGATCTATTATTTTATTCACATACTGTATATATTGCTGACGCAAAAAGCACTGTTAACAGTTAACTTACATGTATAATGGAAAATTCAATCATCAGATTAATAGCTTTACAGCGTGTTTCAACCATTTGATGACTAACATGACATTTTGATCAAAACGTTTGTCTACTAAGATGATAAAATGAAATCAAAGCAAAGAAGTTTTGTTAGTATGTCTGTGTGCCAACACATAATTCTTTCTTTCTTTCTTTCTTTCTTTACAGGCAAATTTATCCGACATTTCATTGGAAAAGTATTACATTATGTTTCTATAGATAAGGTCTGGTCGTTTTATAATGAGAGGTCATGCTCTTCAAAATTATGCAAATGCTGGCTAATTAAAGTTTTAAATCTTCAATATCTTATATACTATAGTAGATGTGGTTCCGAGTGTATAAGAGTTCGATCATACCAAGGTAAAAGTCATCTCAAATGTCAAGCTCATGTCAAGGTCAAAGGTCAATTTTAGGCCAAAGTGTCTTTTTTTAGGTCAAGCATCACTTCCTGTAGAGGTCATCTCAAAGTCAAAGGTCATTTCAAGGTCCAAGGCCACTTTAGATGGTGGCTTTCTTCTAGTCATAACTTGGTCAATTTTATCCAATTTTGATCATGCTGGGCTCATACTATAGCTATTGTAACACTGCACATTTGGATAAGAACATGTAACCTCAAAAAGGCAAAAGTCAAGGTCATTTGGCCCTATGAAAGTTTCATCTTGTCAACACTTCGTCAATTTTCATCCGATTTGGCTCATATTGGGCTTAAATTTTGGGTATTACAACACTGCGCAATTTACATGTGACCTGTAAAAGGTCAAAGGTCAAGATCATTTGGACTTTGAAATTTGCATCCAGCCAAAAGCTTAATGTAATGTGAAGAACCGAAGGGTAGAAGTTGTGCCATTTAATATTTACAACTTTTGAAAGCACACCGAAAGATGTGCTTTGAAGCAAATCTTCTTTTCTAGTTATCATAATCTTTATCAGATCGTATATTTTCATTCTAAAACGGTCCATTTGCAGATATATGAAAATAAGCTGGTCAGTAACGCTTTTTTTCATCATTAATATTACATATGGAAAGACAGACAGACGGACAGAAAAGTCCGATATCCGCGTAAAATATCAATATCAAATTCTGTAACTATGCCTGCACAGTCATCCCTTGTACGTCAAAGAATTCGAATGATGCACGTAGGGAAAGCAACAGACAAATTGAAAGAAAGGAAGAAAAAGGAGAGAGAGAACAAATGAAAAAACGAAGGAAAGAACGAAAGAAAGAATGAATGAAAGAAGAAACGAAAGGACAAATGAAGTGACGAACGAAGGAAAGATAGAATGAAAGGAAGAAAGAACAAACGAAATAAAGAACAAAGGAAAGAAACAACCGAAGAAATAACAAACGAAAGAACTAGAGAAAGAGAGAAAGAAAGAACCAAAGAAAGGACGAAAGAAAGAGCGAAAATGCGAAAGAACAAACGAAACAAACAGCAAAAGAGGAAAGAAAGAGCGAACGAAAGAAAGAAGGAAAGAACGAACGAAAGAAAGAACGCACGAAAGAAAAGAAAAAATGAACGAAAAACGAAAGAAAGAACGAAGGAACGAACGAAAGAACAAACGCAAGAAAGAAAGAAAGAAAGAAAGAAAGAAAGAAAGAAAAAAGAACGACTTGGAACCTTCATAACTGTAACCATTCGACCATTCCAGCTCGTGTATTTTGATTCTAGTTTTAGATGTAATATTCAGCAAACTACCTTTTTATTGTCCACATCTCCAAGTTCATTTTTTAAATAATTCTTTCACAGTATGTGTACTTATTTCAAATACACTAGCTGTCACTAAGACATGATGACAATTCAAAAAATAATTTATGATCACTTTTGGCATTCCCGCGTGCTGTTGTGGAAATGATCCCGGTAGATTTCAACGGTCCAGAAATCGAACCGTCCCAGTATATGGATGCAGCGCAGAACTGACTGTGCAAAATTTTGAATCTGAAAACTTTAGTTCTAACAAAAGTAGCAATTGGCACAGTAATTTTGCGAGAATGTGCTTAAATGATCTGGGGCAAGGGTGTTGTTACGCGGGCGCAAGGGGCGAAAATCCTTTTCCCAAAAGCATATTCAAGTGCAGGGCGTTTGGGACGATCCTCAACAATTTGTGTTAGCCTTTAGTTTGCAAGAGCAACTTATATATTCTATCTATACCAGAATGCAACCTACTATCTCGGTCAATGAGGAATCATGAACATTTACAGGAATTTAAAAGGGAACTTAACAAGACAAAACCACATAGTAAAGAGTTGTGTAATTATGGCGATAGGAAAATTGCTGTTATCCATGCCAGGATGATAATGGGCTGCATATTCGTTTACATGAAAGCAAAACTATCATCATTCACAAATAACGTGCAAGTAAAAATTCAAACGATGGTGTGTCAAAGTGTGGAGCCCTACAATTAACATTGCTTAATCGAACCTGGTGCCTAAACAGTATTACGAGGCATGCATGTTAATTTACCGCTGCAACTGCATAAGTGGTTGTCTTAGGAACCATAGTCTCGCCTGGCGACATACGGGTCGCTGCCTGTGCGGCTAAAGCTGGATATTACTAATATTTTGGAAATTAAGACTACAGTCTACTCGGTACAGGCACATGGAAATTTATTCTTGTGACCAATTAAGGGAGCACTAAATGAATATGA